>JAKSZU010000003.1:25363258-25883414 GCA_026018925.1 Tupaia tana | reverse complement strand
TGACGAGGACGCTCGCAAACAGACGCCCAAGCAGCGTCTCCTCGGCTGGATCCAGAACAAGGTGCCCCAGCTGCCCATCACCAACTTCAACCGCGACTGGCAGGACGGCAAAGCCCTGGGCGCTCTGGTGGACAACTGTGCCCCCGGTGAGTGAGTCTGTGGGTGCATCGTGGACTCCTTAGCCTGGAAGGACAGCAGGGACAGGCTGGGGGCGCTGAGGCTTGTCAAAATGTACACGTCAGGGCTTGGGGGAGCAGGGTTACCTGTGGGGTTTGCCTCTTCCTCCTAGCTGATGGGTGTGCCAGATTTTGCAGGGCAGGAAATGGTTTAACAGACAGGGACATCAGGGTCCAGGAGGTCCAGTGATTGGTCCAAGGTCACACAGCTCCCCTGTGGCATAACTATACCGAGAGCCTCAGCGAGGCTTCCCCACACAGGCACCTTCCCACTGAGCCACTGAGCTGAGAAAAAGCAAATACTGACGAGGCCAGGAGTCAGACCCAGAGAAGGATCCTCTTTTTTTTTTTTTTTTTTTTTTTTTTTTTTTTTTGAGAGGTTTTTGCCTTAGGGCGCCTGCGCTAGCCAGGGAGAGAGAGAGAGAGAGAGAGAGAGAGAGAGACAGTGAGAGGGAAAGTGAGAAATCACCCTCCAGGGAGGATAGCCATGCTGCAATCCCTTCTCCTCCGTTTTCCTCCTGAGATCTTGGGCACGCATGCACACACACACGCACATGTGCCTGGCGTGAGTTTCAAGCCACTGGGTCCAAGTCTGGAACCGCAGTCGGCTATGTGGGTGTCAGCAACGTAACTGCTACGCCATCTGCTGGCCCCGAGGATGCTCTTTGTGGTATCCTACAACAGCTTTGGGAGGGGATTGAGGCTGGCCTGGCCAGGTGGGGGCAGATCAGGGCCCCTAGGAAAAGGGAGGCCTGAGCCCCGCCTCGTGCACAGCCCCTTTCTGACCATCATCTCCTTGGAAGATAGGCCTTCCAGCCTGGGCAGGTCAGCCTTGCCTCCAGGAGCGCTGGGCCCTTGGGAGACTCCTCCCACCCTGGGGTCAGCTGGGGAGCAGGGGCTGGGGGGCGGGGGCACGTCGCCTGGGAAGCATTCCCAGCTGCTGAGCCTGTGCCCACAGCTGGCGTGGCTGCCAGCAGTGAGCTCAGCTGTTCCGGCCTGTCATGGATTCCAGCCTCAGGGCTGGCCCCCTCCCCACCAGGGCACATCACCTCCCCCTCCTCCAGAGTTGACCTGAACCGAGTACCCCTGGCCCTATACCCCTTCACGGGAGTGATTTGGTATTCTTCCCGATGGAACACTGGGTGCTGGATGTGAGGAGGACACATCTGCCCCAGTAAGCCCGTCAGTGCCTCAGTTTCCTCAAGTGGGTAGGCAAGAAGGGAGAAAGAACCTAATACGCTGAGATTGGTGGAGAAGTGCTTAGAGAGCTAGGCCAGCGGGGCAGCCATGCCCAGACCTTCTAGGGAACAGGTCAGGGGCATGTGTGGGGCAGGGATTCTGACCTCCTCCGCCCAGCCCAGAAGCAGTTGGAGTGAGGCTAGCAGGAGGCGGGAAGGGGTGCCTTGAGGGGTTTGATCCTCAGGGTCTGTGCTGCGGCCTGGGCAGGCAGGAGGCCGGCAAGCAGGGCTGGTGCCAGGCTGCGTCATCTGGGGCAGAAAGACCTCATTGTTGGTGCTGGAGAAGGCTGCGGGCCTCTCCATAGCCGTGGGCATCCCGGGTGATGGGCCACAAGGTTGAGGGAGAAGTGGAAACCTGGTGGGCCAGGGGCCTGGAGCTGGGCGGGAAGGGGCGTGAGCCCCCAGCCTCTGAGGGTATTGTACAAACAAAGGCTCTGCATTCTGGCTGCCTGGTTTCCCCAACTGTCGTCTTCCTCCACCATCTCACCAGGCCTCTGCCCCGACTGGGAGGCCTGGGACCCCAACCAGCCGGTGGAGAACGCCCGGGAGGCCATGCAACAGGCAGACGACTGGCTCGGGGTGCCCCAGGTACACTCCAAGACAGGGCAGGGCGGGGCATCAAGGTGGGAGGGTGGGGCAGAGGTTGGGTCTGTGAGGACACCCGGCCAGGTTGCAGGTGAGACCTGGGGTCGCTGGGTAAAGGGCACCACCTAACACCGTTCTTCCCTGTGGCAGGTGATCGCCCCCGAGGAGATTGTGGACCCCAACGTGGATGAGCACTCTGTCATGACCTACCTGTCCCAGTTCCCCAAGGCTAAGCTCAAACCTGGTGCCCCTGTTCGCTCCAAGCAGCTGAACCCCAAGAAAGCCATCGCCTATGGGCCTGGTATGTGTGGAGCCCCTGAAGCCCTCTGGGACAGCTGGGCAGTTGGTGGGCCTCCCCCGGTAATCCTGGCTCTGCTCCTGCCCGCAGGCATTGAGCCTCAGGGCAACACCGTGCTGCAGCCAGCACACTTCACCGTGCAGACCGTGGATGCGGGGGTGGGCGAGGTGCTGGTCTACGTGGAGGATCCTGAGGGCCACACTGAGGAGGTAGGCTGAGCCGCCGAGACAAGGGCTCTCTGAGGATGAGCACCAGAGACCCTGGGGCCAACATCAGGAGTGGCTGTGCTGGGGAGGCTGGGGATACTGGGAAGGTATCCCCGTGGGCTCAGGAGGGGCGAACCCCACTGTGACTTCAATCTTTTTGCTTCCCACCAGGCCAAGGTGGTTCCCAACAATGACAAGGACCGCACCTACGCTGTCTCCTACGTGCCCAAGGTTGCTGGGTTACACAAGGTATCTCCCTGCAGGCCCTCGTCCTCCCAGCCATCCCTCATCCTCCCAGCCGTCCACATCTTTGACTCAGGCTAAACGAACCCCTCTCTCGTCTGGCCTGCACCCCGCCCTTGCCCAGGGCACCAACCGCCCACCTCTCACCCAGCCTTGGCTTTATTCTGCTTCTCTGCTCCCTATCAGAACTGCAGTCCCCTAGAAGTTAACCTCTCACCCCTGACCCCTAGGTGACCGTGCTCTTTGCTGGCCAGAACATTGAACGCAGCCCCTTTGAGGTGAATGTGGGCATGGCCCTGGGGGATGCTAATAAGGTGTCAGCCCGGGGCCCTGGCCTGGAACCTGTGGGCAACGTGGCCAACAAACCCACCTACTTCGACATCTACACTGCGGGTAAGGCCAGGTCCCAGGGGGCATCAGGCCAGGGTGTAGTGGTCCTGGGATGAGGGCACTATGTTCAGAGTGGGCGCTGACAGCTTTGTCCATGGCAGGGGCCGGCACTGGCGACGTGGCCGTGGTGATCGTGGACCCGCAGGGCCGGCGGGACACAGTGGAGGTGGCCCTAGAAGACAAAGGCGACAGCACGTTCCGCTGCACGTACAGGCCCGTGATGGAGGGGCCACACACGGTGCACGTGGCCTTTGCTGGTGCCCCCATCACCCGCAGTCCTTTCCCTGTCCATGTGGCAGAGGGTAAGGGCCCCTACCAATCCCCAATAACCCTCACCAAGTTCCAGGTCAGAGGGGTGCACTAGAGAGCCCTAATCCCCCTATCTCTCCATCCCACCACTAGGCGGCTAGCACTGATAGGCGAGGTCAGGAGACCACAGTGCAGGGTGGCAGAGGAGCTGCCACCTTGGAAGGGTACTGGGAAGTGGGGAACCACAACCACTACTGGGCCCAAGTGGTAACCCCTCCCTTGTTCTCTCCCTATATCAGTGTCCTCACACCACCCAGCCCCTCCATGCCCCTCACCCACCAGGGTGAGAGTGGTGCCATGTTGCTACTCTCTAGTAGCAGTGGGGCCAGGCATGGCCGTAGCTGCCTGGCCTCTCCTGTGCTGTGTGGCATGGCCCTGGGCAGTGTGGAGTTGCCCCCTTCCGTGGTGTTCCGTGCCTGGCTCCAGATTTTATGCCATTGCTGTGTCCATGGCAGGGCTAGGTTCTGTGTCATGTGCCTGATGGTTTCTGTGATAAATTCCAGACCCCGTGCCATTGCCTGTTTCTGGTAGGCCCTGCAGGTGCCATTGCTGTGTCCATGGCATGGCTGGATTCCATGTCACTGCTTATTTTGTGACACCCCTGGGTTCCATGGCCAGGCTGAGATTCCCATTCTCTGCCCATGTTCAGTGGCAAGGTTGGGGCAGGTCCAGGGCAGGCCACATCCACACATTGCCTGTGTTCTACAGCAGGCCTGTGTTCTGTGGGCTCGCTCTCGCTCCATGGCATTGCTGGTGGTTGTGTGGCATGACGTAGCTCCTAAGGTTGCTCTGGTGGCTCTGAGAAGGCCCAGAGGGCTCCAGGCGAATGGCTGGGATAAAAGGCACCTCTTTGTCTCTCCTGCCTGCCCTCGGCCCAGGTTCTGCTGTGCCTTTGTCCCAAGTGGTACTGGCCCTGAGAACCCTGGCAGCAAGGGTTTCTTGGAACCTGTCTGACCCAGGACCTGCAGCCGGTGCCCAGCTCAGCACGGCTCCTGGCTTCCCTGCTGTATCTCGGGTCACCGAGATACAGGGTGGGGTTGCATGAGGCCAGAGCTTCTGGCTGTGAGAGGGGTTAGGAAGACTGCTCAGTGACATGGAAGAGCAGTGGTGAGGAGATGAGGCTCTGCCTGGGGCTCCTCAGCACCCCCAATCTTCCTTCTTCTCTCTCCGCAGCCTGTAACCCCAATGCCTGCCGTGCCTCTGGGCGAGGCCTACAACCCAAGGGTGTGCGTGTGAAAGAGGTGGCTGACTTCAAGGTGTTCACCAAGGGCGCGGGCAGCGGGGAGCTCAAGGTCACAGTCAAGGGGCCGAGTGAGTGCCAGGGCCCGGGGCCCAGGGCGGGGGAGTGGGGTGGAGGAGTGGGAAAGGTGGGAAGCGGGAAGGAAATATGGCCAGTGATTCTGATTCCCCCAAGGCAGTGACAACATCACCTTGCTCCTGGGGAGGTGCTAAAGAGCCAGTGACCAGCGGCGTGGTGGGATCCTTTCTGCCTCAGTCTCCCAGTCTGCAAACAGAATGGTTCTCTCCCTCCTCCCCACGTGCTTCCTTGAGCAGGAGTAGCACATGGTCCCTGCTCCGAGTTTCAGCACTGCCCATGAGGAGCACTGCCCTACCTGGGCCTGGGTCCCCAGGGCTCCTCGAGGGGACTGAGGAGGTGGGACTTGCAGGATATTGACCCCCTAACCCCCTCACCCCATCTCCTCAGAGGGCACAGAGGAGCCCGTGAAGGTGCGAGAGGCTGGAGACGGTGTGTTCGAGTGCGAGTACTACCCCGTGGTGCCTGGGAAGTACGTGGTGACCATCACGTGGGGCGGCTATGCCATCCCCCGCAGGTGAGCACTGTGCACTCCCGTGCCCTCCCAACTAGGCCATCACAGAGTGAGTAGAACAGAGGTGGCCGTGGGGGGAGCGGAGGGAAGGAGGGGGCAGCCCTGTGGGCACCTGCTGGCACTGACAACAGCCTCCTCGTGTCCCAGCCCCTTTGAGGTACAGGTGAGCCCAGAGGCAGGCATGCAGAAGGTCCGGGCCTGGGGTCCCGGTTTGGAAACTGGCCAGGTGGGCAAGTCAGCTGACTTTGTGGTGGAGGCCATCGGCACGGAGGTGGGGACACTGGGTAAGTGGCTGGGGACAGAGGATGGGAATGCTGGGGTGTGGATGGACAAGCCCCAGCATTGTAGGGTGGGACATCGACTGACCGGGGTGAGGAGCTGGGGGAGGCAGAGGGGATTGCCTGAGTGTCCAAGCTGCCCCTTGCAGCCCCTGACCCTCCCTTCCTTGTGCCAGGCTTCTCCATCGAGGGGCCTTCTCAGGCCAAGATTGAGTGTGATGACAAGGGGGGACGGTTCCTGCGACGTGCGGTACTGGCCCACGGAGCCTGGGGAGTACGCCGTGCACGTCATCTGTGATGATGAGGACATCCGGGACTCGCCCTTCATCGCCCACATCCAGCCGGCCCCACCCGACTGCTTCCCAGACAAGGTACAGTCGCAGCTCCTGCACACTGGCCTGGGGATGGGACGGCAGTCCCTCCTCTGGTCCCCAACCCAGCCCTCCTCTCTGGACCCCGCACAGGTGAAGGCCTTTGGGCCAGGCCTGGAGCCCACTGGCTGCATCGTGGACAAGCCCGCTGAGTTCACCATTGATGCCCGTGCAGCTGGCAAGGGAGACCTCAAGCTATACGCCCAGGTGGGGCATTGCCCAGTTTCTGCTGCCCCTCACTGCCTAGGCGGGTAACCTGGGAGGCCAGGCTCGAGGCAGGAGCCTGCAGGAAGGAAAGTCAGGCAGCATTGATTCCGATGGGTTCATATATACTAGGGAAATTTTACATTTTATGTTTTCTTACTGATAATAATCTTAGAACATTTTATACCAAAATCTCACTTTTTTTGTACTAATAATTTACAAGTGGAAAGATGATTTTATTGAGTAGGATGTTAGTTTAGGGCCAGCAGGTGGTACAGAGGTTAAGGTGGCTGGATCTCACATGGTTGACTGAGTAGTTCGAACCCTGGCCCTGGCCCTGGGGGCGTGTGTATGTACGTGCCCAGAATCCCTAGAGAAGAATGGAGGAGATGAGACTGCAGCTTGGCCACACACACCCCCCCACCAGGAGGGTGCTGTCTCATTTTCCCCTCTCTCTCCCCCATGAGCGCATGTACTCTTTGGCAAAACTTTTAAAAACAAACAAAACAACAAAGACATTGATTTATACCAGCCTCTTCCTCAACAACACATCTCAGAGATGAGAAAACCTAGGCTGGGAGAGCTGGCCACACAGATGGCCTCGAGCCAGGTCTCCTGGCTCCCAGGTGGGCTCTGGCCACCAGAGCACCGGCACCAAGCTCTTCTGACCTGACATCCTTGGCTGGTGAGGTGATGTTTGTGAGTGGGAAAGGAGGAGGCGTGGCATCTGCCTGAGGCCAATAGAGGGCGCTCTGAGGAGGTCATGGCTTGCTATGAACCTTGCTTGGGTGATGTCCACAGGACGCGGATGGCTGCCCCATCGACATCAAGGTGATCCCCAACGGTGACGGCACCTTCCGCTGCTCCTACGTGCCCACCAAGCCCATCAAGCACACCATCATCATCTCCTGGGGAGGTGTCAACGTGCCCAAGAGCCCCTTCCGGGTGCGTCCTCTGAGCTTGCTCAGTGCCCACTGCCAGGGAGCCCAGGGGGAAGACAGGGTTCTCCCACCAGGAGATGTTGGCTGTCCCTGGTTCCTGGATTCCCCACTTCCAGGCTCTCACAGGGAGGTTAAGACTGGCCCACCTAAGGCTGAGGTGGGGTATGGTCTTGAGGGAGGGGCACCATGCTGAGCATTGACCCTCCCCACAGGTGAATGTGGGAGAGGGCAGTCACCCCGAGCGAGTGAAGGTGTACGGCCCAGGTGTGGAGAAGACAGGCCTCAAGGCCAACGAACCCACCTACTTCACTGTGGACTGCAGTGAGGCGGGGCAAGGTGGGCGCCTGCCTGGGAGGGGCGGAGTCGGGTGGGGTTGGAGCAGGGCCTCACTTCAGCCCAATCCCCCTGCTGTGGCACTGTGTGGGAACTCAGGGCAACTGGGGCGGCCATTCACTGCCTCCTGCCTGCCTCCCTTCAGGTGACGTGAGCATTGGTATCAAGTGTGCCCCTGGCGTGGTGGGCCCCGCAGAAGCCGACATCGACTTCGACATCATCAAGAATGACAATGACACTTTCACAGTCAAGTACACGCCCCCAGGAGCTGGCCGCTACACCATCATGGTGCTGTTCGCCAACCAGGTACCCCAGCCCATGCCGGGTCCAAGCGGGCAACTGGGGATACTGTCGTTTGGGGGTGGGAGAGCACTTCCTAGTGTGCACGTGTGCCTCAGAGGGAAAGGGGCCCTTTCAGAGGCCACCCTTGTCCACCGTGGGCCCCTGGGACATCCTGACCCAGCACAGCGAGTGCTCATCTCTCTAGAGCCTGACCAAGCCTTCCCCACATCCAGGAGATCCCCGCCAGCCCCTTCCACATCAAGGTGGACCCGTCCCACGATGCCAGCAAGGTCAAGGCAGAGGGCCCTGGGCTGAACCGCACAGGTGTGTGTCCGGGCAGGGCTGCGGCGGTGTGAGGTTGGGGTTAGGCACCAGCAGGCCCTCACTGCCATCTCTGGGGGGTCTCCCCAGGTGTGGAAGTCGGGAAGCCCACTCACTTCACCGTGTGGACCAAGGGGGCGGGCAAGGCCAAGCTGGATGTGCACTTTGCCGGGGCAGCCAAAGGCGAGGCTGTGCGGGACTTCGAAATCATAGACAACCATGACTACTCCTACACCGTCAAGTACACAGCTGTCCAGCAGGTCTGTCCTCCCCCTCCCAGGCCCTGGGACATCCTGGCTGACTGGGCCCTGGGTCTCCCTCCTCACAGGGCCACTTCTGGGTCCTCAGTCTCTTTCCTGCCTCTCTCGTTGTGGTTGTCTGAGCCTGTGTCCAGATAAGCCATGGGCACATGGCCAGGCTGTCTTGGCAACCTAGCTCTGACCTACTGTTGTACTCAATAGGGCAACATGGCAGTGACAGTGACCTATGGTGGGGACCCTGTCCCCAAGAGCCCCTTTGTGGTGAATGTGGCACCCCCACTGGACCTCAGCAAGGTCAAAGTGCAAGGCCTCAACAGCAGTAAGTGAGGGCAGTAAGCCACCCTGGGAGTGAGGAGGGGTGGGGTGGGCGGGAGTCTCTGCTCACAGCGTCACTCGCTCTCCATGCAGAGGTGGCTGTGGGGCAGGAGCAGGCTTTCTCTGTGAACACACGAGGAGCTGGTGGTCAGGGCCAGCTGGATGTGCGGATGACCTCACCCTCCCGACGGCCCATCCCCTGCAAGCTGGAGCCTGGGGGTGGAGCTGAAGCCCAGAACGTGCGCTACATGCCCCCTGAGGAGGGACCTTACAAGGTGGACATCACCTACGATGGTCACCCGGTGCCTGGCAGCCCTTTTGCTGTGGAGGGTGTCCTACCCCCTGACCCCTCCAAGGTGAGGAGATGAGGACTGGTGGGAGCTGGGAGTTGGGGACTTGCACGAAAGGAGGATGAGGCATAGGGACAGTGGCCAGAGAACTTATGTTCCAAGGACCCAGAGCCAAGGCTGCCCCCTCTAAGACCTGCCTTGGAGACAACTTGTTATTTATTTATTTATTTATTTAAATAATTATTTCTTTATTATCATTATTTTTCAGTTTTGTCAGAGAGAGAGAGAGATAGAGGGAGAGCAAACCGCCATGTCCAGGACTTGAATCGTGGTCAGCCAAGTGGGAGTCCAGCACCTTAAACCACACTTTTTTTTTTTTTTTAAGAGGTTTTTACTACAGGGCATGTGCGCTCTCTAGAAAAACAGAAAGAGAGATATAGAAAGCGAGAAATCACCCCCAGGGGGGATGGCCATGTTGCAATCCCTTCTCCTCCATTCTCCTCTCAGGATCTTGGGCATGCACTCACATGCACACAGCGTGAGTTTAAGCCACCAGGCCTGGGACTTGAAACGTGTTGGCTACATGGGAGTTCAGCGACATAGCCATTACACTAACTGCTGGTCCCCAGCACCTTTAACCACTACATCACCGGCTGGCCCCTATTTACTTATTTATTTATTTTTGAGAGAGAGATTTTTGCTATAGGTCTTGCGCACTCACTGGAGAGATAGAGAGACAGAAAGCAAGAAATCACCCCCCAGGATGAATGACCACAGCACAATCCCTTCTCCTCCAATCTCCTTTTGGGATTTTGAGCATGCATGCACACGTGACCTGGATGAGTTTTAAGCTGTGGCGTCTGATACTTGAACTGCAGTCGACTATGTGGGAGTCCAGCGACGTAACCATTACACTGTGCTCTGGTCCCAGACAACTTAGTTATTAAGAGTTGGGAACTAGACCTGGGCTTGAATCCCATGTCTACTCATGAGACATGACTTCATCTCTCACTCACATCGTCACCTGGATTGTTACAGTGGGCTGTAGTGTCTGCTACACCTGCTGGGTGGGGAGCCATAAAGGCCTGGCTGGGGGGAGGCCTATCAGACACCCACACTCCTGCTTCTCTCTCTAGGTTTGTGCCTACGGCCCCGGTCTCAAGGGTGGGCTGGTAGGCACCCCTGCGCCATTCTCCATTGACACCAAGGGGGCTGGCACAGGTGGTCTGGGGCTGACCGTGGAGGGCCCCTGCGAGGCCAAGATTGAATGCCAAGACAATGGCGATGGCTCGTGTGCTGTCAGCTACCTGCCCACAGAGCCGGGCGAGTACACCATCAACATCCTATTTGCCGAAGCCCACATCCCCGGCTCGCCCTTCAAGGCTACCATCCAGCCTGTGTTCGACCCAAGCAAGGTGCGGGCCAGTGGGCCCGGCCTGGAGCGTGGCAAGGCTGGTGAGGCAGCCACCTTCACTGTGGACTGCTCGGAAGCGGGCGAGGCCGAGCTGACCATCGAGATCCTGTCAGATGCTGGCGTCAAGGCTGAGGTGCTGATCCACAACAACGCTGACGGCACCTACCACATCACCTACAGCCCCGCCTTCCCTGGCACCTACACCATTACCATCAAGTATGGCGGACACCCTGTGCCCAAGTTCCCCACCCGCGTTCACGTGCAGCCGGCTGTCGACACCAGCGGCATCAAGGTCTCAGGGCCTGGTGTGGAGCCCCACGGTGAGTGAGGGAGGAGCCAGGAGCTGGGTAGTCCGCAGACAGTGGGCTGCAGAGCCGAGGGCTGAAGGGAGGCCTCTCAGGCAGGCCCAGAGTCCTTGAAAACCCAGACACCCCAGAAAAGGAGCCAAAGGGATAAATAGGGCATGGAATTTGGCCTCTGTTCTTGTGATAAAATTGCACCCCACCACCCCCCCCCCCCGGGCACTTTTCTGGGAAGATCCTGTCTTTCATTGGCTTAAGGAGCCCCTGGTCCAAAAAAACCTAAGGCCTGTAGAGGCTATAGGGGGAAAGCTTTGGGATAGAAGATAATGAGAGTCAGGGGACTGTACGTGTGCGTAGACCACGCATCCCTAGGTCTGCATGGAGCAGGGGAGAGTGAGGTCAGATCCAGACCTGCTCTGAGGGTCCCAGCCTGGGGGTGGCAGGTTGGCTGGTGTGAACAGAGATGTCGCTGTGTGGACGGAGTGAAGACAGAGGCTGTGAGAGCTGACCTGGAGCTCCCTGGGGGTGTAGACGGGGGCTGACTCCGCTAGGAGAATCAGCCTGGGAGTGGGGAGGGGAGGGGGCATGGCTGTGGGAAGGTTGCTGAACACGACTCACCTGTGCCCAGGTGTCCTGCGGGAGGTGACCACCGAATTCACTGTGGATGCGAGATCCCTAACAGCCACAGGGGGCAACCACGTGACGGCTCGCGTCCTCAACCCCTCGGGTGCTAAGACAGACACCTACGTGACCGACAACGGGGACGGCACCTACCGAGTGCAGTACACAGCCTATGAAGAGGGTGAGGGCCGGGCCGGGCCGGCGGGGCAGGCAGGGTCCCGGGGCTGCGTGCTCCCTGACTGACGCCATGTTGCCGGCTTCCAGGCATGCATTTGGTGGAGGTGCTGTACGATGATGTGTCTGTGCCCAAGAGCCCCTTCCGAGTGGGAGTGACCGAGGGCTGTGACCCCAGCCGCGTCAGGGCCTTCGGGCCAGGTCTGGAGGGCGGCTTGGTCAACAAGGCCAACCGCTTCACTGTGGAGACCAGGTATCTCCCCCGTCGAACCTCGACCTAGGCTCTGGGCACCCTGGCCCAGCCACCTGCCCTGCCCAGTTGTCATTCTGTCTGCCTCACCCCCACTCCATCCCCTCTCTGGGTGACCCAGAAACAAACCTCCCCCAGTATTCCAGATCAGCCCCTGCAGCTTGCTCCCCCTCTGCTGGGCCCCCGCAGCTGCCCCCCGCCCCTTGTCTAGCTGCTCCTCCATCCTGATCTCAGACTCTAGCAGAGCTGATGGGGGTTGCCTTCTACAGGGGAGCTGGCACTGGGGGGCTAGGCCTTGCCATCGAGGGCCCCTCAGAGGCCAAGATGTCCTGCAAGGACAACAAGGATGGCAGCTGCACTGTGGAGTACATCCCCTTCTCCCCTGGAGACTACGATGTCAACATCACCTTCGGGGGCCGGCCTATCCCAGGTATGCAGGGAGGGGGGCTCAGGGAGGGCAGCAGAGAGCAGACCTGGGGGAAGCTGGCGTCACAGAGGGGACAGCTGGGAGCAGGTGGGGCAGGAGTCCAGCCAGCAAGGAGGAAGTCCAGGCGGCAGGCCTGGATGCTGAGACTAGTGGCTGAAGCAGGGTGGTGGGTGCTGTGACACGCTGGCCTTTCCCGTCATTCCTAGAGGCCTATGCCTGCTTCCGAGCCCCTCACCTGCAGTGCCAGTCCTTGGTCATGCAGATCCACTCACTATGGTCACTCAGACATAGCCCAGGCACCCTCGCTGGCTCAGTGAGGACAGCCTCTCATGTGCGGAGAACTCCCCTGCAGGGCTGAGCCACTGGGGCGTGTCACAGCTTTAGTTATTGCATAATTTGGCCCTGCTGCAGCTGGACATTTTTTCCCTTTCACGTATCTAATTTCACATATTTTTAATTATTAGCCACAAGGTCAGAAATACATTTTCGTTTGGACAAATGTGCCGTTTTTAACATTTTGTTAATTAAGGAAAGCCTTCTTCCAGGCCTGTGGCCCCAGTGAGTGAAGTTTGCCCAGCCTCGATCTGTAGCCAAATCCACTTACTCTTTTTTATGTTTTTTTTTTTTTTTTTTTTTTTGGCAAGTTCCTCAGCATTTTCACATGTTGGTCTGGCCTCCCTGTAGAGCTTTCAAAGGCAGGAAAGGCCTCCTCCCCCACCATGGCTCCTCAGCCAGACTCCACTGGGCGGGGATGGGGTAGGGGCTGATGTCCTTCTCCTTGCAGGGAGCCCATTCCGAGTGCCGGTGAAAGATGTGGTGGATCCTGGAAAGGTGAAGTGCTCGGGGCCAGGACTGGGGGCCGGTGTCAGGGCCCGAGTACCCCAGACCTTCACAGTGGACTGCAGTCAAGCTGGCCGGGCCCCTCTGCAGGTGGCTGTGCTGGGCCCCACAGGTATACAGTGTCCGGGACAGAGTGGAGGGAGCTGGGCAGGGTGGCAGGAAGCTCTGCTGACCCTTCTTCCCTCGCCCAGGTGTGGCTGAGCCTGTGGAGGTGCGGGACAATGGTGACGGCACCCATACCGTCCATTACACCCCGGCCACCGACGGACCCTACACGGTGGCTGTCAAGTATGCCGACCAGGAAGTGCCACGCAGGTAAGGACCATTGGCCTGCTCTGGGCTCCTCCTGCAGGGCTCCTTCTGCAAGGCTACTGCGGGGCTCTGGACAGCCCCTCCCACTCATCTGAGCCTCATCCAGGCCAGCTACCCGCCTGGGAGAGGATGTTCTCCTGGATCCTCCTCTCTTAACGAGGTACAGCATCTTCCTGGAGAAAGGAGAAGATGCGTTCAGGCTCAGAGTCCTGTCTTGACTCTGTCAAGGGTCTCCGAGTGACCCTGCAAGGTGCAGGGGTATGCAAGATGTGACCTGGCTTCCTGGGACTGGTTCTTCCTCCCTACCCCAGGGTCATCCCTCCTGCCCATGTGCATGGAAGGTGGCAGACCCAAGATGAGATGGGCCTCTCCTCCACTCCCAGCCAACTGTCCATCTCTTCTGCCTCTCAAGCCCCTTCAAGATCAAGGTGCTTCCAGCCCACGATGCCAGCAAGGTGCGGGCCAGTGGCCCTGGCCTCAACGCCTCAGGCATCCCCGCCAGCCTGCCTGTGGAGTTCACCATCGATGCTCGGGACGCTGGCGAGGGGCTGCTCACCGTCCAGATCCTGGTCAGTCCACATGCAACCTGCCCCCCAACATCAAGCTCGGGTCCAGGCAGGCCTTGACCTCTACTTCTCCCGCAGGACCCCGAGGGTAAGCCCAAGAAGGCCAACATCCGAGACAATGGGGACGGCACATACACCGTGTCCTACCTCCCTGACATGAGTGGCCGCTACACCATAACCATCAAGTACGGCGGCGACGAGATCCCCTACTCACCCTTCCGCATCCACGCTCTGCCCACCGGAGATGCCAGCAAGTGCCTCGTCACAGGTGGGCCCCCGCCCTGCCCCTGCCCTGCTCACCACCCAGCCTCTCCAAGCTCTCCCAGATCCCTGATCCCCAGGGAACTGCCAGTGCAACAGCCCACTCCCGCCCCCGCCCTGCCCCCGCCTTCCCGAGCGCTGCGCGGCCTCACAGTCTTCTCTATTTCCAGTGTCCATTGGAGGCCACGGCCTGGGTGAGTGCCCTTCCTCTTCTCTTCCTGCTGTGGGCTAAGGCGCTAGGGGGCAGCTGGGCACGGAGAGGGCTGGGCACAGCCCCACAGCCCCCTGACCTGGCCGTTCCACCTGGCAGGTGCCTGCCTGGGCCCCCGCATTCAGATTGGGGAGGAGACCGTGATCACAGTGGACGCCAAGGCCGCAGGCAAAGGGAAGGTGACCTGCACAGTATCCACGCCGGACGGAGCTGAGCTCGATGTGGACGTGGTGGAGAATCACGATGGGACGTTCGACATCTACTACACAGCGCCCGAGCCAGGCAAATACGTCATCACCATCCGCTTTGGGGGCGAGCACATCCCCAACAGCCCCTTCCACGTGCTGGTAAGCTCCGCGGCCACAGCAGGGCTGGGAAGGCGGGGCCTGCACCCCTGAGCTGCAGCAAGGGAGGAAGCCCAGAAACTGGGCCTGCCGCTGGCATTCCGGAGTGCTCCAGAATTAAGCCTTTGCTTTCCGTGCAGTTTCCCAAAGTGGAAGCACGGTCCCGCCTCTGGCCCTGGTTGTGACCACTCCCACTGTCCTCGGCTCCGTCTCCCCAGAGGTGTCCCTGCAGGAGGATGACACCTCCCGCCCTCCACTCCCCGAGGGTGGCACACTCAGGATATCTACCCAGGATTTCAGGGCCCTGGGCCACTCTCAGAGTCACCTCCTGCTCACATGAGCCTGCCACATTCTGTGTCCCCATGCCTTGCCTCCCCAGGCGTGTGACCCCCTGCCCCGCGTGGAGGAGCCCTCTGACGTGCTGCAGCTGCACCAGCCCTACGCTCCTCCCCGGCCCGGCACCTGCCCCACACACTGGGTACTGCCGCCTCCCTCAGCAGACCTCATGCCCCTCCTCCTGGCCTCCTTCATTCCTTCCTTCTCTCTCTGCAGCCAGGGCTGGGCATGGCTTCCTGGGGAGCAGGTGGGCAACGAGTCAGGCAGATGGAACCTCAAGCTGGGCACAGCACCCCTCTCTTGCAGCTGAAGCACTTCTGCTGCCACTCTGGGCTCTCCGTTATCCATCTTGTTCTTTCCTTGCTCTCTCCGACTTCGCTCACAGCACAGGCTGAGCCCCCAGGCCCTCCCCAGTCCATGACTGTTCCCTCTCACCCACCGCAGGCCACAGAGGAGCCAGTGGTGCCTGTGGAGCCCATGGAGTCCATGCTGAGGCCCTTCAACCTGGTCATCCCCTTCACCGTGCAGAAAGGGGAGCTCACAGGTATTGCCCTGAGGCCCCCAGGGATGAGGGCTTGGAGGGGACAGACCCTCTTCCAGGCCCATATTCTTGAAGACTAGGGTTCAGAGAGGGGAAGTAAGCTACCCCACATCATACAGCAAGTGGGCAGAGCTGGACCTCAGACTCGTGCCATCCATCTCCCAGGTCAGGGTCCTTCCTGCTCTTTGGGCTGTCTCCTGGAGCTGGCCTCTGGGGTCATAGCAGAACCACCTAGGAGCAAGGCCTGGAATAGCAGGGGGTGAGGTAGAGAAACCTGTGTCTGCCCTGCAGGGGAGGTGCGGATGCCCTCCGGGAAGACCGCACGGCCCAACATCACCGACAACAAAGATGGCACCATCACCGTGAGGTACGCGCCCACTGAGAAAGGCCTGCACCAGATGGGAATCAAGTACGACGGCAACCACATCCCCGGTGAGCTGGGGCCAGAGGGGCGGATGCTGCAGTCCTGCCACCCTTCTTCGAGCAGATGCTTACTGAGCACCTGCTGTGTGCAGACACCTGAGGCTCCGGGGAGGCTCACATCCTGGGGGAGGATGGCTCCCACTCGTGGGTCACTAGGGCAGAGATGGCGGGCTCAGCTGGGAGGCTGCTGGAAGGTGTGGGGAGCCAGCGTGGGCCCAGGCCCAGGCAGTTCCTGCCTCTGTTCCTGACCCAGCGCCTGTTTCTGTCTCTCCCAGGGAGCCCGCTGCAGTTCTACGTGGATGCCATCAACAGCCGCCATGTCAGTGCTTATGGGCCAGGCCTGAGCCATGGCATGGTCAACAAGCCAGCCACCTTCACTATTGTCACCAAGGATGCTGGGGAAGGTGAGGGGAGCTGCAGGCGTGGGGCTGGGTGGGGTCTCGCCAGGTGCAGGAGCGAGGACAGAACCTCTGATCTCAGCCCCACCTCCATCTGCAGGAGGTCTGTCCCTTGCTGTGGAGGGTCCGTCCAAGGCAGAGATCACCTGCAAGGACAACAAGGATGGCACCTGCACTGTGTCCTACCTGCCCACAGCGCCTGGAGACTACAACATCATCGTGCGCTTTGACGACAAGCACATCCCAGGGAGTCCCTTCACAGCCAAGATCACAGGTGAGGAGGACACACAGGTACATGCAGCCCACAGCGGGTAAGATGCGGCCTCTCAAGCTTTAAAGCACAGGATCTCATTTAGTCTTTTTTTTTTTTTTTTTTTTTTGAGAGGTTTTTGCTATAGGGCACGTGCGCTCGCCAGACAGACAGAGACAGAGAGATAGAAAGCGAGAAATCACTCCCCAGAGGGGATGGCCACACCGCAATCCCTTCTCCTCCATTCTCCTCTCGGGATCTTGGGCACGTACGCACACGCGCCCGGCGTGAGTTTAAGCCACCGGGTCCGGGACTCGAACCGAGGTCGACTACGTGGGAGTCCAGCGACATAGCCATTATGCTAACTGCTGATCCCAGTCTCTTTTTTTTTTAAAGTGTTTTAAAGAATTATTTTATTTAATTTTATTTATTCATTCATTTTATTTTAATTTGGTCAGAGAGAGGGAGAGAGGGAAAGTGAGAAAGCAAGCCACTAGGTCCAGGACTTGAACTGCAGTCAGCTTTGTGGGAGTGTCCAGTGCCTTAACCACCATGCCACCCACTAGTCCCCCTCATTTAGTCTTTAAAGTGACCTGAAAAGTTAGAGTATTGCTTGAGACCAGCAGATGGCATAATGGTTACGTTGCTGGACTCCTATGTAGTTGACTGTGGTTTGAGTCCTAGACCTGGCGGCTTAAAATTCATGCCAGGTGCATGTGCGTGCGTGCCCAAGATCCTGAGAGGAGAATGGAGGAGAAGGGATTGTGGCGTGGCCATCCCCCCTGGGGGATGATTTCTCATTTTCTGTCTGTCTCTCTCTGTCTCTTGGTGAGCCCATGCATTCGATGACAAAAATCTCTCTTAAAAAAAAAAAAAAAGTATTGCTAATCCTTTCGATAGGTGAGGAAATTGATTCCAGAGAGGTTAAGTGACTTGATCAGAGACACACAGCAAAGAAGGGGTCTGTGTGGTCCAGTCTGGTATTTTGTCTCCCTACCATCTGACTTGGGATGAAAGTACACAATGGTTCCCCTAGGGCTTTAACCACTCAGGCATCCATCCACATAGAGAGTGGGGTGCTGGGCCTCGTCTGGCAGCCCAATGTGTGAGTGCAAATGTGCCGTCCGAGGCCTGGGGCCTCTGGGTGCCTGGGAGTGGTCCCCAGTCTCTGTGATTCCAGTGCAGTCTACGTAGGAGGTTTCTCAGCCCTGTGAGGGCAGGCCACGCCTGGGGTCACATCACCTGATGCCCCAACTCCCCCACCAGGAGATGACTCCATGAGGACGTCACAGCTGAATGTGGGCACCTCCACGGACGTGTCGCTGAAGATCACCGAGAGCGACCTGAGCCTGCTGACTGCCAGCATCCGTGCGCCTTCGGGCAACGAGGAGCCCTGCCTACTGAAGCGCCTGCCCAACCGGCACATCGGTGAGAAGCGCGGGGAGCGGAGCCCCTGGAGAAGGGAGACCCCAGAGGGACACTCTGCCTGACAGCCCCTCTCCACAGGGATCTCCTTCACCCCCAAGGAGGTCGGGGAGCATGTGGTGAGCGTGCGCAAGAGTGGCAAGCACGTCACCAACAGCCCCTTCAAGATCCTGGTGGGGCCGTCTGAGATTGGCGACGCCAGCAAGGTGCGCGTCTGGGGCAAGGGCCTCTCCGAGGGACACACCTTCCAGGTGGCAGAGTTCATCGTGGACACTCGTAATGCAGGTACTTTTGCCCCCTCCCACTATAGTGGATGCCTCCAAAGGGCATTTGCCCAGCACCCCCTGGCCCGACCCTCATCCTTGAACTTCTTGGCCCAGTCTCTTGGGATGCACATTCTAGGGCCATTCGGGCAAGGTGCACGGCCCCACATCACTTCCTTCACTTCTTAGAGAAAGCTCAGCTGTCCTGGACAGGGCTCTCCCTTGCTCACTGGAGTCTGAGTCTCCCTTTGGGAATTTCTCAGACCACCTACCCCAAGGCCTTGTGGGACAGCGCTGGCTCACCCCTCCTCCCATGGGGCCTTTTTTGGGAGTGGTGGCCATATACATTGGGCAGAGCCTACAGTTTGGGACGGAGAGGACAAAGTGGCGTGGGTGGCATGAGACCTAGGGAGACCTCACTTCCCCAGGGTACGGCGGCCTGGGGCTGAGTATCGAAGGCCCCAGCAAGGTGGACATCAACTGTGAGGACATGGAGGACGGCACGTGCAAAGTCACCTACTGTCCCACCGAGCCCGGCACCTACATCATCAACATCAAGTTTGCCGACAAGCACGTGCCTGGTAAGGCTCTGGGCTGAGGCCAGGCCGGAAAGATGGAGGCTGGGAGGCAGGCCGTCTGAGATGCCTGACCAGCCTTTCCTCCCCCTGCAGGAAGCCCCTTCACCGTGAAGGTCACTGGTGAGGGCCGCATGAAGGAAAGCATCACTCGGCGTAGGCAGGCGCCTTCCATTGCTACCATCGGCAGCACGTGCGACCTCAATCTCAAGATTCCAGGTGAGGTCCTGGGCCGGGCGGGCAGGGGTGGGGAGCAGCTGGCTGGGCAGTAGCCTGCTCCTCGGGTGTCCGGGTCTCGGTTCGCTGGCTCCCTCCTCACTTCTGTCCTCTCACCCTGGCTCCTTCGTGCCCCAGGGAACTGGTTCCAGATGGTGTCCGCCCAGGAGCGCCTGACGCGCACCTTCACGCGCAGCAGTCACACGTACACGCGCACGGAGCGCACGGAGATCAGCAAGACGCGGGGCGGCGAGACCAAGCGCGAGGTGCGGGTGGAGGAGTCCACTCAGGTTGGCGGGGACCCCTTCCCGGCAGTCTTCGGGGACTTCCTGGGCCGGGAACGCCTGGGCTCCTTCGGCAGCATCACTCGTCAGCAGGAAGGTGAGCAGAGCAGGTGCTGGGCTGGGGCCGGGGTCCTCGGGGGGAGATCGAGGCCTTCTGCCCCCTAAGAGGGCACGGGAGGGGTTGGCCAGCCAGGCTCCAACCCTGACAGACTTGGCCGATGGCCAGGGCTGGTCTGAGCAGAGGAGCAGGTTTTTCTGATGAGGGAAGGAAGGATTGAGGCCAGGAACAGCCCTGGGTCACCCCGACATCCCCACTCGACCCTGCAGGTGAGGCCAGCTCTCAGGACATGACCGCACAGGTGACCAGCCCATCAGGGAAGACGGAAGCCGCGGAGATTGTTGAGGGAGAGGACAGCGCATACAGCGTGCGCTTTGTGCCCCAGGAGATGGGGCCCCACACGGTCACGGTCAAGTACCGCGGCCAGCACGTGCCCGGCAGCCCTTTTCAGTTCACTGTGGGGCCATTGGGTGAAGGCGGTGCCCACAAGGTGCGGGCCGGAGGCACAGGGCTGGAGCGAGGTGTGGCCGGCGTGCCAGGTGAGGGAGCACGTGGCCTGGTGGGAGGCTGGGGTCGGGACAGCCAGCAGGAGGGGCAGTAGTACTGAACGGCCTCCCTGCCCTGCTTCTGTCTCCAGCCGAGTTCAGCATCTGGACCCGAGAAGCGGGTGCCGGAGGCCTGTCCATTGCCGTGGAGGGTCCCAGCAAGGCGGAGATCGCATTTGAGGACCGCAAAGACGGCTCCTGTGGTGTCTCCTACATCGTCCAGGAACCAGGTAGGTGTCCATGCTTGGGGTGGGGGCCACCCTCTCTGACCTTCCAGGCTGGGTTTCCCTGGCCAGGCAGAAGATGCTGGGGCTCCCTGTACCAGGGTTCCTGCTCTTTCTCTGCCCCATCTCCCTCCACCCCTGGGAACACGCATCCTTCTCTAGAGCTGAGTCCTGACCCAAACAGCCTGCCCTGAACGGTAAGGCCCGGGGAGAATGGTTCCACCCCCGCGTCTTCTCCTCTCCCCAGGTGACTATGAGGTCTCCATCAAGTTCAATGATGAGCACATCCCGGACAGCCCCTTTGTGGTCCCTGTGGCCTCCCTCTCGGATGACGCTCGCCGTCTCACGGTCACCAGTCTCCAGGTGTGTGCCTAGGGCAGAGCCCCTCAGCCACGTGAGAAATGGGCACAAGTCAAGGATGGCAGGCCCGAGTGGTCAGGCAGGGCCGGTCAGCAGCACAGGGAGGGCTCGGGGAGGTGGAGATGAGCCTGGAGCGGGAGGAGCCTGGCCATAGACTGGGGAGAGAGGACAGTGGGGCTCCCTGGTGCAGATATGACCGCCCTGGAGGGCGGCTGCCCAGACCCAGCAAGCTCTTTTATAGCGTGTTCCTGAGCAGGTGGGCCCCTGGTTCGCACACATCAGTGTGACCGTTTCCAGTCCTTTCCATTGGCCCACCAACTCCCAGAAGCACTCTCGGGCCGGGCCACACTCATTTAGCCTTCTAAGCTGAGCCACTGAGAACCTGCAGCTCACATGGCACCTTCAGGCACTTGTTTCTCCACCACCAGGCTGGCTTTCATGGCGCCGGGCCCTTACTTCCTCAGTTGGGACAGGGGTACATCATCTCACCTCCTCCACCTCATCGCAGGTGGATGCTGAGGGTCTCAGACCAGCCACTGCTTCCTCCCGCAGGCTGGGCTGGCAGGCTGAGCCTGGGGAGGTGGCAGCCCAGGTTGGGCTTACAGTGAGAACAGAACTGGGCTGCAGGGACAATAGCTCCCACACTGGCCCTTCCAGGCCCTCCCTGGAGTCTGAGTATCCCCTGTGGCCTTTGCAGGAGACGGGGCTCAAGGTGAACCAGCCAGCATCTTTCGCAGTGCAGCTGAATGGTGCTCGGGGCGTGATTGACGCTAGGGTGCACACGCCCTCGGGAGCAGTGGAGGAATGCTATGTCTCCGAGCTGGACAGTGGTGAGCTGGCCCTGCCCCTGCCCACCACATGCCAAGCCAGCACCTTCTAGGTAGGGGAGGAGGTTGGAGGCTCACCCACCAACCCTGTGCCCCACAGACAAGCACACCATCCGCTTCATCCCCCATGAGAATGGTGTCCACTCCATCGACGTCAAGTTCAATGGCGCCCACATCCCTGGAAGTCCCTTCAAGATCCGTGTTGGGGAGCAGAGCCAGGCTGGGGACCCAGGCCTGGTGTCAGCCTACGGTCCTGGACTCGAGGGAGGCACTACCGGTGAGTGCCTGGAACTGGGGAACAGGGTGGGGGTTGTGGGTGCCCAGTCACCAGCCCAGTACTGCCCTGGCCTGGAGGGAGCGGTGTGCTCACTGAGCACCCCCAGAGTCCTTGCAGAGGTTGCCCAGGGAAACATGGGGCCCCACTGGGGGCCACAGGCTCTTCCTGCCTACAGCCTGGCTTCCTCTGGCCCCCAGGTGTGTCATCGGAGTTCATTGTGAACACCCTGAACGCGGGCTCAGGAGCCTTGTCCGTCACCATTGACGGCCCTTCCAAGGTGCAGCTGGACTGTCGGGAGTGTCCTGAGGGCCATGTGGTCACTTACACTCCCATGGCCCCTGGCAACTACCTCATTGCCATCAAGTACGGTGGCCCCCAGCACATCGTGGGCAGCCCCTTCAAGGCCAAGGTCACAGGTGAGTGGCCCTGTCAGAGGAGGCCCATCCAGCCCAGCTCTAGTGGCCTCTCACATCCAGGTCACAGCCTGCCCCCAGACATTAGGTCAAGTTACAGGGAATAGAGGCGGGTCTGGCTTTATTCTATGGAGTAGTGCTTACTCATTTTAAAAGCCCAGTTCTAGGACTGGCAGATGAGGAAGTAATGACATTGCCAGACTCCTACATGGCTGACCGTGGTTCAAGTCCTGAATCCGGTGGCTTGAAACTCATGTCAGGCACATATGCACGCATGCCCAAGATCCCGGGAAGAGAATGGAGGAGAAGGGGTTGCAGCATGGCCATCCCCCTTGGGGAGATGATTTCTCCCCTTTGCTCGCTCTCTCTCTCTCTCTCTCTCTCTCTCTCTCTCTCTCTCTTTCTCCTGTGAGCGCACGCACCCTAAGGCAAAAGCCTCTGAAAAAAATAAGAGTCCTCTATTGCTGTCCATCACTTGATTAATGGTCTACCTCCAGTGGCCTCCCAAGCCTTAGCTTAACTCTCTTCCCTCCTGGCTTCCCTTCTTGCTTCCAAAAAGAGAACTATTTAGCTAGCTTCCCTTTCAAAGTTATTCGCAGGATTAGTTGTATGTGTGCTCCTTTTCTTTTTCTTCTTAGAATTATTTTATTTAACTTTATTTATTTACATTTGACCAGAGAGGGACAGAGTCGGGGGGGTGGGGTGAGAAAGCAAGCCACCAGGTCCAGGACTTGAACTGTGGTTGGCCATGTGGGAGCCCAGAGCCCTTAGCCACCATGCCACCTGCCGGCCCTTATGTGTGCTCCTTTTTAAAGCAAGACTGACTCTTGAGTTAACTTGAGTTCTATAAGGGTGAGAAGTGGAGCCATCAGAGGCCCAAGACCTAAGGGCAGCTGAATTGGAACTGGGTGCTCAGGCACTTCCTGGGGTGGGGCTTCTAGAATGCCACAACCAGGGCAGGGGGACGCGCACACAGTGCAGGCAGTGAGCTCTGAGCCCCCGAGTCCCACAGGGTTGTCCCTGCCAGATGAGGGCCCTCTGCCTGGGAAGGGCAGAAAGCCCCTGTGACCAGGTTCATGGCCAACCTTTGTGCCCACAGGGCCCCGGCTGTCTGGAGGCCATAGCCTTCATGAAACATCCACGGTTCTGGTGGAGACTGTGACCAAGTCGTCCTCAAGCCGGGGCTCTAGCTATAGCTCCATCCCCAAGTTCTCGTCGGATGCCAGCAAGGTGGTGACACGAGGCCCTGGGCTGTCCCAGGCCTTTGTGGGCCAGAAGAACTCCTTCACCGTGGACTGCAGCAAAGCAGGCAAGCTCGGGGGGGTGAGGGGGGCAGTCTCGCAGGGCAGGCAGGAATGCTTGTGCCAGAAGCAAGACGCTGGGCCGCCACAGCTATGAGCCCCCTTTGCCTCCCTCCCCAGGCACCAACATGATGATGGTGGGTGTGCACGGGCCCAAGACCCCCTGCGAGGAGGTGTATGTGAAGCACGTGGGGAACCGCGTGTACAATGTCACCTACACCGTCAAGGAGAAGGGAGACTACATCCTCATCGTCAAGTGGGGCGACGAAAGTGTCCCGGGAAGCCCCTTCAAAGTCAATGTGCCCTGAATCCGAAGGGCCTCCCCCCAGCCTCAGTCCCCAACTCCAGCCGAACACATACACACACACACTCTCTCTCACACACACACACACATGTGTCACACCCAGATGCTCACACACAGACCAGACACTACAGACACCTGCCTTGGGTGTGAAGGGAGTGGCACAGCCTCCCAACCCTCCGTGCCCTTGGGAACTGGAGGACCTCGTCTGTCTCCGGGCAGTGTCCCTCTCATTGAATGTGACCTGAGGGCAGACGAGCCAGGCTCAGACACAGAGGCTGGACAGGGGGTTGGGGGTTCTGAGGAGCTCCTAGTGCTCTGGGGGGGCTGAAGCAGTGGGAGAGCACTGTGTCGGGGTGTCTGTGTGTGAGAGAGGTCACCCTGCCAGGCCTCCCTGCCCCTGAGGACTGCAGCAGGACACTCCGGCGGCCACAGCCTGCATGCCGGGGACTCGGGAAAGGAAGCACGATCAGCGGAGAGCAGCTTCTGAGCGGGCAGCGACGGCAGCACGGATCGGCCCGCAATGGACGCTCTGCCCACGCCTGGCTTCCTGGGGACTGAGTTCTCTCTTATTTTATTATTATTTTTTTTACGGTTGCACAGCTCTGCCCCATGGGGGGCCTTTTTTACACACTGCGAGGCCCAGCTTTCTGGGGGACTTTTGCACATGTCATGTGGCTCAGCTGGGAGCTGCTTAGTGGAAAACTCCAAATAAAGTGCGGCCTGTCGCAGAGGCTTGGCTGTTTCTTGTGGATTGGTCTCTGAGGCTGGCTGCCTTCTGGCCTGTTGACACTAAATCAGGCTGCGGGGAGGCAGAGGCTGGATGCCTGTGCCCCAGAGGGCTGACCCAGGCTAAGGGGAAAGGCCGGGGACAGAAGCGCCGTCTGGGATGCTGCCAGGATACTTGAAAGAACCAGCAATGTGCGGCTCAGGGACCTGGGGCCCGTCCTCAGCGGGAGGGTTGGTGGGAGGTAGACGGTGTGGACACTATGTTCTAGAAGACTGCCCTTGGGCCACTGGCAGACCACACCCAGCCGCGCTGGAAGGCTGGTGTCAGTTCAGTCCGACAAGGATGTCCTTCCAATTAGAACCTGAGAACAGTGAGCACGGACTCAAACAGGCTGACCCACGTGCGAACCCAGAACCTTCACCCCAGCCAGTTCCCGGGTCAGTCGGGGCCTGCTCCATCCCCACCCTACAGCAGCCTCTTAACTAGCATCCCTAGCCCTGGCCAGCTTCCTCCAGCTCACCCTCCATGTTATAGCAATTCGGGGGTGGGATGCGGGGGTGGGAGGTGGGGTCACAGTAAAAGGATTTAGGGCCCTTCTGTGGCTCTCTTCTACTCCAGGCTACAGTCTCTTCCTAACAAGGCCTCCAAGGCCCTCCGGGTTATTCTCCAGTTTCCCCACCCATGTAAGTCAGGCAGCGGGCCCATTCCCCATGGCACCCTCTGCCTCAACCCCTTAATGACCTCTGGTTGCCCAGGGAACCCCTGCTGTAGTTTAGGCCTCTGCCCTGAAACACCCATGCCTCTCCACCCACCTTATCTTCCTGGCTGACAGGAAGCTTTCCTGGACCCCTCCCTGACCTCCTGGATCAGTGCCTCCAGCTCCCATGCTGCCCTGGGGCACATCTCCAGCCATCACATGGCCCCAGCTCCTAAGCCCGCCTCCACCCACTAGCCCATCTGCCTCTTTGCTCCTCTTTAAGCCTCCTTTCCTTTCCCAGAGGAAGAGGTGCCTTTTCCCTCCTCGCTCCGGTCCTGCCCCTGACGACCCGTCCAGAGGGGCTCTTTACTGTGTGTCTGCCCTCTCTGCCCCCTCACTGAGTGCCCTCTCCCATGGGCTGGTTACCACGACCATGTGTTTCAATGTATCTCTCACATTTCAGCAATTAGCACATAGCTTTGTTCACAGCTGGTTCCCTGTACTCTAACTCCCTTCAGTCCTGCAGGGAGCTCTTGAGAACAGAAATGGTGTCAGCCCCTAATCATGAATGAAGTGAGTGATGAGGCCAGCTGTGCATGGTGCTTGGGGCGCCTGGATCCCACATGCCTGGCTGTGCGGTTTGGATTCGGGTCCTGGACCTGGTGGCTTGAACTCGCTGGGCATGAGACTTTGTTCCCGGGGTCCTGAGAGAGGATGGAAGGGAGAGGACTGCTGTGTGGCCATCCCCTCTGAGGAGCGCCTTCACTGTTTTTCCCTGTCTCTCTCTCTGGCGAGTACACACAACCTTTAGTGAATTAAAAACAAAAAACAACCGGAGTGATGAATGTGGCCCTATCCCAGCTCCTTACTTTACTTGGCAAATCCCTTGAAAGCATATCCATTTTCTTTAAAGAAATTTTTGCTATTGGGCACGTGCGCTCACCAGAAAGAAAGAGACACAGAAAGTGAAAAATCAGCCTCCCAGGGATGGCCATGCCATGGCGCAATCCCTTCTCCTCCATTTTCCTCGGGATTTTGGGCACACATGTACACACGCCTAATGTAAGTTTTAAGCTGCCTGGTCCAGGACTTGAACTACTGTTGACTACATGGGAGTCCAGTGACATAACCATTATGCCACCTGCTGGTCCCGGCAGATCTATTTCCTAAAAGTATCCAAACGCTTGTGGGCATTGCAGGCCAGTTCCTTGCCAGGCTTGAGCCAGGTGCTTCCACCTGTGCCTTCCTCTGAGCACTGCCCCCACTCTGCCCTCCCTCCTGCTCACCCTGATGCCAGAATTTTCCCAGACGGTTTGCCTGTGGCCTCCTCAACTTGCACCGCTTCCACCTGTGTGTTGATGTCTCTCGATCTCCGGCCCAGCTGCTGTCACCCACCACAGTGTGGGACTGGGTGCCGAGCATTCCCAGGCCTTCCTTGTTCAGTCCTCTTAGCAGCTGTGTAAGGCCCACACTGAAGGATCCAAGGCTTTGGGGCCTTCAATGATGAATCTAATGAGTCTATAAATCATTCCTCTAAGTAGCAGGGCCAAGATTCAAACTCAGATGTCCCAGATCTCAAGCCTACCCTACATACGACCACTAGACCAGACCATGTGGAGGTCCTGAGCACCCCAAGCCCACAAAGCACATGCCAGACACCAGGGGTGCCTGACCGTTGAAAGGGAGGTAGAAAGAGTGGCCCTTTCCCCTTCAATCTGTCATGTTACTCTACTCCTCTGGCTGCACAGGCCAGACACCTGGAAGTCACCTGGGTCTCTCTTTTTGCCTCGCTCCCAAACACATCCAATCCAAAGCCAGGTTTGTCCATTCTGGCTCTAAATAATTCTGGGCTCTACTTCCCCACCTCCCTCATTATCACTACCCAAGTTCCAGCTACTATCACATCACCACATGGCCTCCATTTGGTTTCTCCCCCGTTAGTCTTGTACTGGACACAACACAGTACAGCTCTATTTTTTTCTTTTTTTAACTTTTTTCAGAGGCTTTTGCCTTTAGGGTGCATGTGTTCACAGGAGGGACAGACAGACAGTGATAGAGAAAGTGAGAAATCACCCCCCAGGGGGAATGGCCACACTGCAATCTCTTCTTCTCCATTCTCCTCCTGGGATTTTGGCCACACATGCACACATGCCCCGTGTGATTTTCAAGCCTACAGGGTCTGGAACTCAAACCCCCGGTCGATGACCACATGGGAGTCCAGCAATGTAACCGCTATGCCATCTGCTGCTCTAAAACATGTCTGACCATTTCACCCTTTTGCTTAAAATCTGTCAGTGGCTTTGGGATAACTTTGTCTTCCGTAAATGTTCAGATTCTTTAGCTTTTCCCTAAAGCCCTTATGCTCTAGTCACTAAGCCCTTCCAAACTTCCACTGTTCCTCTTCTAGTTCTCTTGTCCTAATTTCGTTCCCTGTCGAACTGCTCTGGTCCTCCAGGTCTCAGTTGAGAAGCAATGCAACCTTCTTGGGAGAGTTCACTGAGTGCCCTCTCCCCACGGGTTGGTTACCACGAACGTGTGTTTCCATATACTTCTCACATTTTTGCAATGAACTCAGTTTTGTTCATTGCCGGTTTCCTTTACTCTCTCTAGACAGTATCAACATAAACGTGTTCATTCCTGTATTAAATTAACTGTGGCACAGTTACACACAAACGCAGGTACGTCAAAAAGTTTGTGGAAAATGGAATCAAAGTACGAATTCATTTTGGTACAAAAAAATCTTTGAAATTCATAGTTTTTTCATACCACGCATTTTCTATGAGCTTTTTGAAGACGCCCTCCTACCTACACGATGCACGTCCGGACCTGACCCTGAGGACAAGGAACTGCATCCTTTCTTCATGGGAACTCCGAAGCGTCTAACAGCCCTGGGTTCCAAACGTTGGTTGAGCGAATAAACCGACCAAGGAATGAATGAGGAATGAACGCCAGTGAGAGGCGGTGCGCCGCGCAGCCTTCTGGGAATCGTAGTCCCTTGGTTCAGACGCCCTTTATGGCGCAGGCGTATTCGGGCTGTGGCCGCGGTGGTGTCAAAGCGCATGTCCCTGGCGGCGTGAGGCAACTGCGCATGTCTGAGGGTGGGGATGAGGCAGACCAGGTGACACTCTACGGGGGCGGGGCTTCGGCGACTCCAGGAGGTTGCCAGTGAGTTCTGCAGTCTGCGGGGATGGCGGGGAGGGGTAAGCTAATCGCGGTGATCGGAGACGAGGACACGGTGACTGGCTTCCTGTTGGGCGGCATAGGGGAGCTTAACAAGAACCGCCATCCCAATTTCCTGGTGGTGGAGAAGGATACAACCATCAATGAAATCGAAGACACTTTCCGGTACGGTAGCCTGCGAGGACCGATGGGTTGCCCCAGTGCGAGCGCGGGGAGAGGCCGGAGGTGGCCCGGGGACCGCGATGTCATACCCCGGTCTGGGAAACGAAGGGCGATTCTGGAAGTACGTCGTCCCTTCCGGAGCAGAGGCCTCCGCCTCCGCGTTCCTTTTTGGGGCTCGATGGGACCGGGACTGCGTCAGGTCCGCCAGCTCCCCACTCTCGTGATCGTGCTCGTGACTGCGCCGCCCCTTGGCCCAGCCGGCCCCTGCTAGAGCTGGACGCCCCGGGAGATGGCCAGTCGAGGGTCCTCATGTTCACTCCTAGTGTGGGCACTTGGGTGCAGGCATGCCTTTAATCCAGGAGGTGTCCTGGTGACTAGAATTGGGAATGCCAGCCTCCTTGTTTTCCCCTTACCCCTTTTCTAGGGCCCCTGTGCCAAGGGTCAGAAATAAGCCACTCTCTTCTGTTTCCGCCCAAGCAGACCGGCCCAGGCTGCTGGCTGAGACCGGTTCCTCCTGCCCTGGACGTGATAGGCCCTGACCTGGGAGGCTGCCCTTTGCTGATCTCTAAGCAGTCTGAAATGACCCAAGTTGTCTTGAGAGGACGAATTTTACTTGGAGAATTTTCCGTTTCCAACCGAAAGGGACCTCAGAGATGTTCAGGGCTAACCTACCTGCCTGGCACAAGTGAGGTGCTCAGTAAATGGTTGTCAGTGAGTGTAGGTGAAAGAGTGAATGGACGCTGGAAAGGAAGGAAGCTTGCAGTGCTAGCTGCTGTGTGGAAAGTGTGATTCCTGAGTTTCCTCTTCCCGTCTTGTGTTCCTGGCTCATGCCAAACTTCCCCTCTGACATATCCCCTGCCTTCCCCAACATGGACCTATGGCCATCAGTGGTCTCATTAGCCCTATTTATTTATTTTTTTTTCGGGTTTACTACAGGGCACATGTGCTCCATAAGGAGAGAGACAGAGATAGGGAAAGTGAGAAATCCCCACTCCTGGGGGAAGATGGCCACTCCACAGTACCTTCTCTCGGCATTTGGGGCATACCTACACGCATGCCTGGCATGTTTTTCAGGCTGCTGCCTCTGAGACTCAAAACTGCAGTTGGCCACATGGGATCCAGCTGCTTTAACTATGAGGCCACTGACTGGTCTCTTCAGGCCTATTTTTTTAAAAACTGTAATTTGGAATCAGCAGGTGGCATGGTGGTTAAGGAGCTGGACTCCCACATGGCTGACTATGGTTCTAATCTTGGACCCTGTGGCTTGAAAATCACATCGAGTGTGTGTGTGTGTGTGTATGTGTGTGTTCATGCCCAAAATCCCAAGAAGGACTATAGCATGGCCATCCCCTCTGGGGCATGATTTCTCACTTTCCCTCTCCCTGTCTCATTTCTGAGAGTGCAAACACAAAAGCAAACATAATCATTGTTTATTTTTCTTGAAAAGTTAATCTGTCCATGTGATTTAGAAATTAATATTTAAGATACAGTCCCACCTCATTATCTCCCTCCTCCACCCCTATAGATAACCACTTAGCTTCTTTCTTATCTTTCTGGTATTTATGCAAATACAAAAAGATACACGTAGATGAGGGGACTTGAAAAAGTTCATGGAAAAATGAAATTAAAGTATGAATTTCTTTGCCGCAAAACAGTTTTAGAATCCATGTGTGTTTTTTTCATAACATGCATCTTCCATGAACTTAGTGAAGACCTTCGTATATTCTCATCCTCCCGCATTTCTCACACCAAGCAGCACGTCGAGTACACTGGCATGCACCCTGCTGGTCATTTCCAGCCCACATGGAAGCCGTCCAGGCAGGGTGGGTAGAAGCCAGCCCTGACTGGCATGGCCCTTAGCTCTGCATGAAATCGATTCTGGGCAGGATTGAAGGAGGGTTTAGTGTAGCAGCCTTTCTCCTTGTCCTCCGTGCTCTCTGGGTCATGCTCATTCCCCTCTGTGGCCGAGCCCCAACAACTCCTAGTGGGCTAGACAGCAGCCCCCAGAGCTGCCTGACTCCCTTCTCATCTCTTCCACAGGCAGTTTCTAAACCGAGACGACATCGGCATCATCCTGATCAACCAGTACATCGCCGAGATGGTGCGGCACGCCCTGGACGCCCACCAACGCTCCATTCCGGCTGTCCTGGAGATCCCGTCCAAGGAGCACCCCTATGATGCTGCCAAGGACTCCATCCTGCGCAGGGCCAGGGGCATGTTCACTGCCGAAGACCTGCGCTAAGGGACTCCCCAGGCTCTTCAGCCCCTCCCTGGTTTCCAGGCCTGTCCCTGGACTGGCCTTCAGCTCTACTTTTAAGTTTTGAGCCTCTGATTTTCAGTCCCCTGCTCCTTCCCACTTCAGGGAGAGGCTGAGTGAGGCACTTCTAGGTTGCTGGGGCCCTGCCATTAAAGTCAAAGCTGGTTGGGGAACAGGAAGCTGACCATCTTCTCTCTCCGCTACCTCGTCCTTGTGCCGGTATGCAGTGTCATTGTCAAAGTTCAATTAAAGTGATGTTCTTGCTCCTCTACACTGGGCTGGGTGCTGCAAAGGACTTGTGTGAGGTGAGGTGCGTGGGGAGATGAGATTGGCAAGGATAAAAAAGGTTCTACAGAGGACCTGAGCATAAAAGAGCTGGAGCCGGAGGACTGTGCCAGGAGGCCAGAACTCAGACAGGTCTTCAGGATGGGACTAGCTCTAGGGGGAGAGGAATGGGAAGAGACTTGAGCCCAGCCCCGGGCCCCTTTCCTCAGTCTGCATCAGACTAGGAGGGGGCCTGACCTAAGGGATAGAAGCAGAAAACAGTTCCAGGTAACCTAGAAGCCTGTGGTACTGGATCAAACTTGGCCCGAGCCCCAGGCTGCCTCAGGAAGGAAAGCACATGAGACCTGCTGAGGGTATGGCAAGTAGAACCCTGGCCTGTGTGAGGTGAGGCTTGGTTGCCAGGTGACTGTCCCAGAGCAGCCCTCTGCAGTGGGAAGGACTCTGTTTGCTGTGCTCACCCTTCAGCTGCAGTCACCCAAGTACAGCTCCTTCCCTTGCCACCATGTCACGGCAGCTCAACATGGACACAGTGCGGCAGAACTTCTGGAAGGAGGAGTATCTGAGGGAGAAGATGTTGCGCTGTGAATGGCACCTCAAGTATGGGTCGATGGTGAAGGCCAAGCAGAAGGCTAAGGCTGCAGCCCGCCTGCCTCTCCGACTGCCCACCCTACAGCCCAAAGCCCCACTCGCACCACCCTCTGCCCCCAAAACAGCCCCTTCCGAGGCCCCTAGCCCTGTCCCAGAGGCTCCTTTGCAGTCAGAAATGTACCCAGTACCGCCTGCCACCCGAGCCCTGCTGTATGAAGGCATCTCCCACGACTTCCAGGGGCGCTACCGTTATCTCAACACCCGGAAACTGGACATGCCAGAGACACGCTATCTCTTCCCTGTCACCACCAACTTTACATATGGCTGGCAACTGGGTGAGCCCCAACATTCCCCAAACCAGTCACCTTACAAACAGAGCCCCTGCCCCGTGTCAGTCAAGGTGCAGACATTCTAGTGGAAGGTCCAGACCATAAAAATAAGAGCAGGGAAATGTCAGAGAGAGCTGAGCCCCATGGCACTGCAGAGTGACAGTGGGCAGGGAATCGGGTGTGTGCAGCTTTGGGCTGGATTGTCAGGAGAGGCCCTTCTGAGGACCTCAAGGCAAGAGCTAAAGGACAAAAAGAAGTTAGTATTTTGTTTTAGTGGGGGTGATCAATGGAGGATTTGAAACAGGTGAGTGATTCTGATTTCCTTTTTTTTTTTTTTTTTTTTTTTTTAAGGCTTTTGCCGTAGGGTGAATGCATTCCCTGGAGAGAAACAGAGACAGAGGGAAAGTGAGAAATTACCACCTGGGGGGATGGCCATGCTGCAATCCCTTCTCTGTTCTTTCAGGATATGGGGCATGCATGCACATGCACCTGGGATTTTTCAAGCCATTGGTCCTGGGGCTCAAACTGCACAATCAGCCATGTGGGATCCAGCTGCCTTAACCACACCACTTGGCTGACTCTATTTTTACAAAATGACCCTGAGTGTTCTTTAAGGGAATGTCTTTTTCAGAGGAAACTAGAATCTGGCAGGTGAATCAGGCATCTCTAATACTTTGATCCTGGCATGATGTGGTGGCTTTGGCTGTGGGGATGGGCAGTAGAGCTGAAATCAATTCAGGATGTGTGGGAGGAAGACTCAGGGGAACTTACTGATGGATGTGAGAAGTTGGGGAGAGCAATCAATGGCAACACCCAGGTCGCCGTTGAGGGCTCGGAAAGTGGGAAAGGACAGGGTTAGAGACTGGCGAAGGCAGATCCCTTCTGGCCATAGTATGCTTGAGGTGTCAGCAAGGTGACTGGGTCTCTAAGTCTGGCTCTGAGGAGCAAGGTCAGAGTTGATGCAAATTTGGGGTCTATTAGAATATAGGCGGTATTGAAACCAGGCGATTGGGCTGATTACCTGGAGAGCCCAAATTACAGGAATCTGACAAGAAGGGGGCAGAAGGGTGGAACCAGAGGTGGGTGGGGGACTGCATCCACTTTTTGTGAGACTGAGTCAAGGCCAACAGCTGGGAAAAGGCCTAAGCTTTGGCAGTGAAGTCCTTTGAGATGAGTAAAAGTTCAGGAAAAGGAACAGGCCAGTTGCCAGCTTGCATCATGATGCCAAGGGCTCCCTTGAAGCCCTGAGTGTTCTTAAGGGGATGTTTTTTTCAGGGGAAACTAGAATCTGTCAGGTGAATCAGGCATCTCTAATACTTTGAGTGATCCTGGCGTGATGTGGTGGTGGCTTTGGCTGTGGGGTTGGGCGGCAGAGCTGATATATGGGAAGAAGACTCAGGAATCTTGAAGTGAAGTGAGGCCACTCTCGTCTTACTCCAGCTACTGGAGTGCCTGTGCAGGAAAGGTGGGTGGTTGGGATCTACAGTACATAGTTGAGATTGTGAGCCCTAAGGGAGAAGTAAGGGGAGCAACCGTAGCCGCAGGTGAGCCCTGGATGGAGAGCAGGAGGTAGAAGGAAGCCCCATCTCTCTAGCCTGTCCCTGTGACAGGGCTGGGAGGATCCCGAAGCTGGGGCAGTCATGGCAGATGGCTGCCTGTACTCTGCTATCAGTGTCAAGTCCAGCCAGCTTCCTGAATGTTCTTGTAGCCCTCACTTTTCAGAAGCACTTTTTATTCTTCACACAAAGGAGCCACAACACAGTAGATTCCCAAATCTGTGTAGACAGGGCTTCCCTACTCTGAGTCCCTTCCATGGGAACCCATTCCTGGCCTCTGACCTCTTTTCCCAGGCCCCCCAGTGAAGCAAGAAATGGTCTCCTGCAAGATGTGCCGCATTGAGTCATTCTTTCGCAAGAATGGGGCCTTCGCACTGCTTGACCCCCGGGACCTGGCCCTCTGACCTCTGGCTGGGCTGTGGGTTTGGGGGTAGAAAGGAGAAATAATAGAATTTCCAATAGGGCAAAGCTGCTGTGTGTCTATGTCTGCTGTCCAGGCCCCGAGGCTGCGTTTTGGGCCTTTCTGAAACAACCTCTGGCCACAGGTTGCCTCTTGCTTTTCCTCAGCTCTTTGAAGACCTAGCAGTGACCAGAGCCGGATGGGATGAGTGAGCTACTCTTCAGGTGCAGGCTCAGCCCCAGGGGGCCACAACAGCTTCTGGAAGTTCTGGGTGTTCCTGGGGAGAGAGTGGCCTGTCATCCCAGATGCCAGGTTAAACAGACCCCCTCAAAACTTCCCTACTTCTCCCTCACCTGGCCCTGAGAGCCCGCAGCCGTCCTGTCCTTTCCCGGTGCACCTGGTCCAGCTGCTCCTGCAGAGCTTGCCGCCGCCCAGCCGTGTCCTCCTGCAGGGGCAGAGAGCTAAGCGCAGGTCCCCCCCCCCCCCCGCCGCCCCCCGCACCCCAAGCGCGGTGAAGACAGCAGGCGACAGCCCCCCGGCTCATGTCTTACGGAGCGCGCACCCGCGGCTCACCTAGATTGGTCCCTGCCCCAGGCAAGGTCCTTGGAGTCCGACTGCCCTCTCCCGGGGGGGGGGGGGGGGGGGAGGTCTTGCCTGTGGCGGGAGCTGAGCTGGATTTGGCGAGAGCTCCAGGGGATGAACCCGGCAGTGGCGGTTCCTGGCGATGCAGAGGCGTTCCAGGATCTGGGGAGGCGGCAGTTAGCTGCCCTGCGGAGCCTCGGCGCCCTGGCCTCCCGCTAGCCCACCGCGGCCAGGCCCCGGCCCGGCCTGCCGTCGCGGGGACGCACCCGGAGCCGCTGCTGCTCGCGGTCTCGCCGACGCCGGCGCCTGGCCGCTCCGTGCAGCTCCAGCAGCCGCTGCAGGGCGGTCTCCAGCTGCGCCACGCTCACTCCCAACACCGCCCTCCCTCTGCCCGCGGGCGCCGGCCATGCGTCATTAGAGGGCCTGGGGTCCTCGGGGACGCCCTTCCGTTCCCCGAGGACGCCTGGGGGCCTTGCCTCGCCCACCTCCTGCTCCGCTGGACCGAGGCCTCCTCCCGGGTTCTGCAGCCCCTGTGGATAGTGTGCCAGCTGTGGGGTCCCGGGGAGATCCGCGCGGGGCGCTCTTTGCCCGGATCTCTGGGGGCTTAGTGCCTCTGGCATCACAGCCCCCCGGCCTGGGAGCCGGGGCCCTGCGGCGGACCTGGGCGCGGGGAGAGGCGCCCACGCTCCCTTCTCGGCGGGCCCCGGTTTTGCCACAGCCAGGGTCGGCTCTCTCTGGTCTTCATCCTGCATCAGTTGGGTGGCCCTTCCGCGGGAGCCTGGGCTCTCCCTTCCCCCAGGCTGCGTGCTCTGTTTTCTCAGAGGCCGGCAGAAGTCCCTGGGATAGCCTGGGGGGTCGCCTTCCTTTGGGGACTGTACAACAGCCTCTCCCAGAGCCACCTCCCAGGCTTGTGAGATACTGCCTTCTGAAGACTGGACAAGGTCTGTTTCCTGTCCCCAGGGTGTCCCCTCTCTCTGGCACTTAAGACCATTTCCTCTTTGACTTTGTGGGGCTCCTTTTTGACTTTTGAGACGTTCACTCTGGGGTGCCTCCCCTCTCTGACCCAGAGAGACCTCCCCCCTCTGACTTTGAGGTGTGTCCATCCTGAGCGGTTTCTGAAGTTCTGTCCTCTCCTGGTCCAGGATGGAGCTCAGACCCTTGGGGGGATCTTGAGGTGCCTGCAGGCCCAGGGTCTCCAGAGTGGTCATCTTTCCCTGTGGACTTCTGGATGGTGGTAGAAGGGGCCTCTGGGTGGTGGGCCCTGCTTGGCTCCCTTCTTCCCTCTGGGCCAGGTCCTGGTAAAAAAGAGCATGTGGGGCAGCCCCCAGGTTAGAGCAACTTCCCAGGGGACCCCAAAGACACCAGACTAGCCCTTTGCTTGATGCCTGCATTCTTTCTCTTCTCTTCTCTTCTCTTCTCTTCTCTTCTCTTCTCTTCTCTTCTCTTCTCTTCTCTTCTCTTCTCTTCTCTTCTTTCTCTCTCTCTCTCTCTCTCTCTCTCTCTCTCTCTCTTTCTTTCTTTCTTCTTTCTTTCTGCCTTTCTTTCTGCCTTTCTTTCTGCCTTTCTTTCTGCCTTTCCTTTTCTTTTTTAGTTTCTTGCTATAAAGCTCGTGTGCCAGCCAGAGAGAGAGAGGGAAAGTGAGAAATCACACAGACCCTGGGTGATGGTGGGGATGGGAGTGGAGTTGGTGGCCATGCTGCAATCTCTTCTCCATTCTCCTCTCCGGACTTTGGGTATGCACACATATACACCCAGTGTGTTTTACAAGCCATTGGGTCCAGGACTTAAACCACACAGTTGGCCATGTGGGATCCAATTGCCTTAACCACCATACCACTTGGCTGACTCAGGGCAGCTACTTTTTTTTTTTTTTTTAGTTTGTTATAGGGTACCACTGGTCAGAGAGACAGATAAACAAAGAAAGTGAGAAATCACACCCTGGGGGGGATGACCATGCCACAAGCCTTTAGCCCCTCCATTCTCCTTTCAGGATTTTGGGCATGCACACACGTACACTTGACGCATTTTTCAAGTTGCCGGACCCAGGACTCAAACCATTTTCACTCTTTTTGCATCAGATTCAGTGGGAATAGAGGAATATTCTGATCTTAATCATATTCAGATGTTTGGATCCTATTCACTTGGACCTGTCTAGAAACTTAGTGCATAGAGGCCACTAGAAATGAATCTGGAGGGAGAAGTCTCAGCAGAAAGTCTTCACTTTTGGTCAAGGAAAGCAATATTTCACAGCTCAAGTTTGATATCATCTCAGGATGGGCCTGACCTGGGTTTTCCTTTTTTTTTTTTTTTTTAAAAGAATTATTTAAGAACCAGCAGATGGCATAATGGTTATGTTGCTGGACTGTCACACAGTTGACCTGCGCGTCTGTGTGTGTGCCCATAATTCTGAGAGGAGAATGGAGGAGAAGGGATTACAGCATGGCCATCCCCCTGGGGGGTGATTTTTCGCTTTCAGTCTCTCTGGCAAGCGCACACACCTCTGTCTCTCTGAAAAGTACATACACCCCATAGCAAGAAACCACTCTAAAAATATTTCAAAATTATTTAATTGGATTTATTATTATTATTTTTAATTTTTCTGTAGGGCATGTGTATGTGTGTGAGAGAGAGAGAAAGAGTGAGAAAACAAGCTGCCAGGTCCAGGACTTGAACTGTAGTTGGCCATGTGGGAGCCCAGCACCTTAACCAGCACACCACTTGCTGGCCCCTAGCCTGCATTTCTTAAGCCCATCTTACATGGTGTAAAGATGGCTTCAGCAGGGGTCCCTTCTCTCACCTGGCTAGAAGGCAGCCCCCCTCACCCCAGCAACCTCCTCCCAGGATGACCCCACCCCTGCCATCCCCAACCCTTCCAGCTTTTCACCTTGAACCCTGAGCTTCCCGGTTCCCCAGAGCTACTGCTGGTGGAGAGGTTCAGCTCTCCTAAGCCACCTGAGGGAGAGAGACAACGTTAAGTGCCTTCAGTTCAAGCCCCAGCCCCTCCCACACAGTCCCCCTGAACTGGAAGCACGTGGGCGGGAGGGTGCCATTGGCAGTCCAAAGCTGTCGGGGTTCATCATTCCACCTTAACTGCACAGCCTGCAGTGTGCCTGCTGGTCAGGTGTGTCTGCAGAGACCCCACCTTCCTCACCCCACCCCTCCTCCCCCAGGCAAGGAGTAACCTGCTCACCTCTTGTCAAGACCTGCAGGATGCCTGGGAAGGGCCAGTTTGCTGGGATCATTCTTTGCTCAGCATAAGGACAGGCCCATTTTGTCCTGGTGTGCTCTTCAGGACCACAGAAGGGTCCTGTGTGTACCCCTTAGTCTTTACTCTTATTAAGGTAAGTCCTCCTTAGCCTTTTCTTTCTTTCTTTCTTTCTTTCTTTCTTTCTTTCTTTCTTTCTTTCTTTCTTTCTTTTTTTTTTTTTTTTTTTTTTTTGGAGAGTTTTTGCTATAGGGCGTGTACGCTTGCCAGAAAGACAGAAAGCAAGAAATCACCCCTGGGGGTGGGGATAGCCACGCCACAATCCCTTCTCCTCCATTCTCCTCTCGGGATCTTGGGCACGCATGCGCACGCGCCCGGCGTGAGTTTAAGCCGCCAGGTCTGGGACTTGAACTGTGGTCGACTACATGGGAGTCCAGCGACATAGCCATTACGCTAACTGCTGATTCCAGCCCTTTCTTTCTGACAACAAAATCAAATGAAATTTAAGAAATGAAATTTTAAGCCAGAGCCTGGCTTAAAAACGGCAAGTCTTCATAATTAACTAAAGAAATCTAAAAAAAGATAATATGTCACAGCTCCCCTGCAGCTGTGCGGGACAGAGAGTTGTTCTGCATACATAAAACTGGTTAAAAGAGCCTGATTTTGTAAGGTCTTAAATTGAGAACTTTCACAAGAATATTGCATCTTGTTCTCTTGTGTAATACAGAGATGTGAATATTCATAACAGTAACCAAATGAGCATATTCTCTGTGAAAATTAATCTGTCTTTTAAAGAGTTTTTGGGGCCAGCCTGTGGTATGGTGTTTGAAGAGGCTGGGTCCCACATGACCGACTGTGTAGTTCAAGTCCCAGAGCGGGCAACTTGAAAAATACCCAGGGCGTGTTCCATGCCCCAAATCCTGAGAATGGAGGAGAAGGGATTATGGCTTGGCCATTTCCCCTAAGGAGTGCATTCTCACTTTCCCTCTTTCTCTCCCTCTCTCTCTTTTTCCTGGCAAGCACATGTGCCCTCTGGCAAAAACTGGAAAAAAAAAAAAAAAAAAGTGTAATCAGTTATATCAATAAAAGAAAGGGTATTTAAAAAAAAAAAAAAAAAAAGTTCATGGGGACCAGCAGGTGGCGTGATGGTTAAGGCGCTGGACACTCCCACATGGCCGACCAGGGTTCGAGTCCTGAATCTGGTGGCTTGCTTTCTCACTTCTTCCCTCTCTCATTCTCACCCTCTGTCTTTCTCTGGTCAAACTAAAAAAAGATAAAATGAATGAATAAATAAAAATAAAAATAAATAATTATTAAAAAAAAAAAAGTTCTGAACAAAGGAGGCTTGTAAGATTCATTTTGAGGGACCAGCAGTTGGTGTAATGGCTATGTTGCTGGACTTCCATGTAGTTGACCACGGTTGGAGTCCTGGACCTGGTGACTTAAATTCACGCCAGACACGTGTGCATGTGTGCCCAAGATTCTGAGAGGAGAATGGAGGAGAAGGGATTGCAGCATGGCCATCCCCCCCTAGGTGGTGATTTCTTGCTTTCTGTCTGTCTGGTGAGCACATGCGCCCTATAGGAATAACCTCTCCAAAAAAATAAATAAATAAAAGATTCATTTTTGAAATTATTTGTTATAAACTCTAAAACTACCTCCAAGCTTCCTTCCTCTGTAAATTGCATCCGTTGTCTAACTAGGGAATTTATTTCTCTAATGATAAGGTGGTCATTGGTATTTCTGTCTTCCCAAGAGATAAAATACTTGCAAAAACTTCTCTGTTGGGGCCAGTAGGCAGCGTGATACTTAAGGAGCTGGACTCCCACATGGTCAACTGCGGATTGAGTCCCGGGCCTGACAGCTTGCTTTTTCTCTCTCCGTCTCTCTCTGGTGAGTGTGTGTGCCCTAGAACAAGTTTAATAGTAATAGTAATAATAAATAATTAAAGTTAAGTAAATAATTCTTTTAAAAATATATAACTTCTCTGTTGGGCCAGCAGGTGTTGTGGTTAAGGTGCCGAATCCCACACAGCCAACTCCACAGTTCGATCCCAGACTCAGCGACTTGAAAAGCATGTTGGGCATGTGCTTGTGTGTGCCCAAAATCCTGAGAGTGGAGGAGACAGAAGTGTAGCATGGCCATTCACTTGGGGGGGGTGATTTCTCTCTTTCCCTCTCTGTCTCTCTGCCTCTCTTCAGTATATACGCACGCCCTATGACCAAAAAAAAAAAAAAAAAAAAAAAAAAAATTAAGATCTTTAAAAAAAATTATTTTGGAACCAGCAGATGGCATAATGGTTACACCACTGGACTCCCACAGGGTTAACTTGGGTTCAAGTCCCGGACCTGGAGGCTTGAAACTCATGCCGGGCGTGTGTGCATGCCTGTCCAAAATCCCAACAGGAGAATGGAGGAGAAGGGATTGGGCCTGGCTATCCCTCCTGGGGGATGACTTCTCACTTTCCCTCTCACCATCTCTGTGTGTCTCTCTCCCCAGTGATCACATGTGCCCTAAGGCAAACACCTCTTAAAAAAATGTTTTCAATAAATCAATAACTTGAGAGTCTGTGACATTTACTTAACAGGCCTGCGGTTCGCAGCATCCCTCCCACTGAATTCTAAAAGTCCACTGGTGGTCGTGCTCTCTCACGGTCAAGCTCGATGCTATGAGCTCTTGTTCTTCGTACATCCCCAGTGCCTGCTTAAGGGTGGCCGGTAGGCGGGGTGGAGTTGTTCTCCCATTCCCTCCTCCCTGGGCTGCCCCTGATGGTCACTCCCAGCCCTCTCTCTCACCTGAGCCCCAGATCAGCTTCAGAATCCTACTGGGCACAGTGCCTAAAACAGTTGGTGCCAGACAGGTGGAATTAGAATGCAAAATAAAACCTGTTTGCCATCTCTGGTGCCCCCTGGCACCTAATGCAAAAGTGGGAGATGAAGAATAAGTGAAGAAGGTCTGAAGCCCTTGGATTCTCTGTCTAGCTTCCCAGTCTAGTCTGGCTACCCCAAGGCAGGCACTCCCACCTCTCCTTGCTGCCAATTCAGCCCATCAACGTACCAGGTGTTGGCTCTGCAGGTGTGCCAGGGCTCGCCCACCTCTGGTCTGCATCACTTGAGGCTCCATCCAGACCTGGGGCTGGTGATGGATCTGCTGCCTGCCTGCTGCAGGGGTGCAAGAGCTGCCTCTGCTGCACCTCTTGGGCCCAGGGGCTCTGGAATGGTGGGGGGGCCTGCCTGCCAGTCTCCCTACCCCAACACCCCAACTCTGAGTTCAGGGTGGCCTCCCCCAGCCCCTGCACCCTCTGCCAGAATTTGGGGGTTATCCATTCTAGGGGCTGTAAGGCAATCACAGATGCAACTGAGAAACTGGGGGAGCAGGGTCACTGGGCAGGATGGTGGAGGAGACGAGGTGTGGGCCTACTCTTGGGCACTTTGTATGACAACACAGGGGTGATGACTGGATTCCCTGGGAAAAAGACTCACCCCTCTAGAAGCTGATGGTTCTGGCTCTGGGAGTCCCCAGCTTGGGGTGGAGGAGGGTGCAGTCTGGAACTCTGGAAGAGCAGGGGTGCCCCAGATCATGGGGCATCACCACCAGGGTGGCCGCAGCTCTAAGATGGCCTCAGTGACCCCTGCCGACTGGTATTCAGGCCCCCGTGAGATCTCCTCCCCGTGCCCTCATACGAAGGTGCCTGGACATGGACTTTCTGCCCAGGCAAGCCTTCAGACGAGACTGCGGTCCAGTCAGTAGTGTGGTCCGGGCTCCCGCCTAGTCACTGCCAGTACCCTTCCTTCCTGCTTCGCTGACGATGCCTCAGCCCAGAGCCAGCTACCAACCTGCCCAAAGGGACTCAAACAATTGGTGGCTAAGCTGGGAGGAGGACACCGCTCTCCTAGTTCCCAGCTCTGCTCCCCATCACACAGCACTGTCCCCAGAAGGCCAGCCCAGCTCCAGGCCTGAAAGGAGGGGCCAAAGTTGAGGCTTCTCAGAGGGTCTGTCTTAGGCACTCTGAGCATCAGTCCTCTGCCCCTATGGGATCCTGTCAGGTGGCTCTCCTCCCACCCTGCAGCCATGTTGAAAGGCTCGCCTTGAAGTTGTTATGGGATGAAAACAGCAGCCTGCCCGGAACAAGCATGCAGGGCACGCCAGGCATGGTGCTAAGCCCTGTACTCGGGTGAGTTCATGGCTCTTTCCACAGGCCGGGGAGGAAGAGCTATTACTGTCTGTATTTTACAGCCGAGGACATGGAGACTCATGGTCCACAGGAGGCATTAGAGCGGAGGCTCAAACCCTGAGCCAGCTGTCTCCAAAGCCCATGTGCCTTCTAGAGGTTGTTGGGAAAGTCACGATGTATTTGTCTATGCAAAAATGTGTCATGACTTTTCCGACAACCTAATACTTGCCCTCACTACAATGACTGCTGATGTCCCATGGTGCCAGGCCCCTGCCATGCCCCTGCCCATCCCACTTACCGGCTGCCCAGGGTCCTCTCCTGTGCTACCATGGCGCTGGTGGCGCTGGCTCCCTGCATGCTGGGCCTGGTTCCTCAGACCGCAGAAGTGGGACCAGGGGGGCCAAAAGAGGCCCAGTCCTGCCCCAGTCAGCAGCTCCAAGTCCCACAGGAGCTGCAGAAGGATGGGATGCTAGGGTGTGAGGGGCCACCCGCCCTGTCCCTGCCACACATCGCCCTCCATCCAGTCCCTACCTGCTTCTGGGCCTGCCGACTCCGCTCCATCTCCAGCAGCACAGTGGGCAGCTCTAACCCAGGGGGACAGCCCCGGCCCTCCTGCACCTGCGGGCAAGGTAGAGTCAGGCCCCCACCTGCCCCTTCCTCGCTCAGAGACCGTGCCCTGCCTTCCTCACCTGCTGAAGTGCAGCCCGGAGCTGGCCCAGGCCTGCAGGGCACCGGAAGAGGTGCTGGTACAGGGCCAAGGCCTGCTTGGAGCTGCAAAGGAGCCCTGAGCCCCCAGGCGTAGCCGCCTGCGCCATGGGGAGCCTGGAGAAAGACTTGACGCTGGGAACCAGAAGCGAGAGGAACGAAGGCGCCTGACCTCAATAATGCAAGGCCCTGACACCCGAGCCGGGGCTTGGGCCACGGCCAGGACTCACAGAGACTCCAGCTGGAGTCGGAGACTCTTCGCCATAGGAGTGGCGGTGTCTCGATGGTGAGAGGCGTGTGCATGTTTGCAGACCCCAGAATTTTTTTTTTTTTTTTGAGAGGTTTTTCGCTATAGGGCGCGTGCGCTCGCCAGACAGACAGAGAGAGACATAGAGACAGAAAGCAAGAAATCACCCCCCAGGGGGGATGGTCACGCCGCAATCCCTTCTCCTCCATTCTCCTCTCGGGATCTTGGGCACGCATGAACACGCGCCCGGCGTGAGTTGTAAGCCACCGGGTCCGAGATGCGAACCGCGGTCGACTACGTGGGAGTCCAGCGACATAGCCATTACGCTAACTGCTGGTTCCCTAGACCCCAGAATTTACCTACACGTGTGTACCCACACAGTGTGAAGTGTGAACTCTGTGCCTGCATCACACAGGCATGCGTGTCCAATACGGGCAGCGACGGCAGTAGCTCCCCAGTTTCGCACGTGCGTGTAATCCTTCCTCCCCTCTATACGGGAGGCGCTGCCATTATTCCCAGTTCGCAGGTAAGAAGACGGGCTCCTTGGGGGGCCAGGCACTGGTGTGGCAGGAACGTAGCTGGACCCACATAGGAGAGGTCCTGGGTTCGCATCCCGGGGCCTCCCTGAATACGTCAGTCACCCGTGCACATGCCTGTGCTCTGGGCCAGCTGGGAAGGGGGTGGGTGTGCGTGTATGGATTCTGCATAAGGATCCTGGGGGGGGGGGTCTCGCTCTCAACATGTAAAAGGAAAAAGAAGACTGGCTCTAGAAAGGAACTGTGGCATTGCCTCCCTCATCTGGAGACAGATGGCCGTGACACACATGCCGCGGGAAGACACGGTCCCAGGAGCCGAGATGGATGTGCCCGGCCATGGGAGCTCTGCCCAGGTGCTGGCCACGGTCACTCACAGCGCCTCCCAACGCACGAGGCACTGGACATGCTACTGCATTGTCTGCAAAGTCATGACGCATTTTTGCATAGAAAAACAGAAAAATAGGTCTCGACTTTCCCGACGACCTAACATCGTTGTCCCTGTTCCACACACGGGAAGAGTTTGTGTGGGTCCTAATAACAAGAGGGAATGAGAGGGACTGACTGCGGGAGCCCGTCTGTAGTCTGTACGTCCATCCCGTGCTGTTGTGAGCAGCTTTGTCACCGCTTCTCGAAGGAACGGCACAAACGCTCCTCCCTAGGCTCCAGGAGAGCTGGGCAGGCCTGGCAGGGCCCTCTCACTGGTGTCAGCCCTGAGGGGGTTGGCGCTGTCCCCTCCCAGCGTGGGGTCCTGTACTCCCTGTTGGAATACCAGGGGCCCTGCAATGAGGACGGAATCTCCCTGACCGTATAGCCATGGTCCCTAAAATACCAAGGTCACACAGTCCGTAGATGGCAAAGAGAACTCAAATTCTCGACTTTACTTGAAAACCATGTTCTCTCCCCTGCGCTCGCAAGCTGTGCGCAAGCCTACCGCCCACGTGTCCACGGGGCGGGTGTGGCTGTAAACGTGGGCAGGCATGCACGTGTGCACCGCAGATGTTTATCTGGGTTTCCGAGGGGGCGTGTGTGCCCACGTGCACACACGGGTATCCCTATTTCATCACAGTCTGTAGTTGCTCCTGTTCCCCACCACAGACATGGGGCCCTGTGTCACCGGATCTGACAGTGGCCAGAGAGGAAAGGGGAGGCCACGTGCAGACGGAGTCCCTCTCTGTGATGGCTCCCACTTAGATCCACAGACGTCCCGTGTGAGGACCATAAACTACCCGACAACAGACTGAGCACAGGGTAGGGGCTAGGACTCCAGGGTCCTCTTGCTGCCCGTTTCCAACAGCACCAGGCAGTGGCCAATGTGGGCAGCTCAGCGATGCAGGGTCAGGGAGTGAACAAGGCCATCTAACTCTGGGGACACTGACCACTGGGCCTCATGCTCCAAGCAGTTCAGCAGCCACCTGAGGGTCAGGAGGAAATGGACATACATGCAAGGAAGCCTTTGGGCAGGCCGAGTTTACTGCTGCTGACAACGCGGCAGCACAGGCCCGGGCTGCAGTGCCTGGGCAGGGCACTGGCTGCGGCTCTGGCCAGGGTGGAGCTTGTTTGCTGGCAGATGAGTCCTGGTCAATGCCGTCCTGGCTCAGGGTGTTCCCTGGGGGTCCCAGCTGGGGCTAGGCCGAGTGCTGGGTGCCTGGTCCCCAGTGAACAGGACCGGTGGGCAGGCCTCGGGTGGGATGCAGTGGGCCTCATGCTCCACCAGGCCTGCGGGACACTGGCAGCCAGGAATGCAGGGCCTCACGCAGTCAGCTGCCAGCTCCCCGAGGGGCGTGTGCTGATTGAAGCAGGTGCGGGGACAGGGTGGGCCACACTCATCGAACACGAAGCCACGGTCCAGGGGGCAGCCCACCACTGCAGGCAGAGTGAAAGGGGAGTCAGGAGGGCACCCCAACACTGCTCCTATCCCTGGTCCCATGCCTAGCAGCCCTCCCAGCACCCACCCTGTCCAGGCCTGAGTCCTCTGGGTTGCCCTTTCTCTCTGTGCCAGCCCTCCCCCAACTGCACCAGGCGTTGCCCCTCACCACAGAGTGTGGGACCCCGCCAGGTTGGTGTCACCCCTGCCTGGCGACAGTGGCTGGCATAGGCTTCCAGAGCATCACAGAGACAGCCGTCAGCGGAGGAGCCGGGACCACAAGCACAGAGGTCATACACACAGGCGGCAAAGAAGGGCTCCGGTGGCACCACAGCGTGGCAGCGACGGAATGGGGTGGACTTGAGCACCCCACACCGGGCGTTGGCCTCTCGCCTGGCCCGGTAACCAGCGGCCCGGCACGGATCCACGTCTCGGCCTGCAGCACAGGGCCGGCCGGGCCCTGGCCCCTCAGGGACCTGGGTGGGGACAACAACCCTGACGTGACACACGGCTGGCAACTGACCTTTCATGCTATGTTCTTTGACATACTTCCCACCCAATAATTTAGTCTCATTTCAAAAAATCTCCCTACTGGACCAGTAGGTGGTGTGGTGGTGAAGGAGCTGGATCCCACATGGCCAACTGCATGGTTCGAGTCCCAGATCCAGCAGCTTGAAAAAACACACCAGGCATGTGTGTGTGTGTGTGCCCGAAATCCCAAGAGGAGAATAGAGGAGAAGGGATTGCACTGTGGCCATTTCCGCTGGGGGCAATCTCTCACTCTCCTTCTTTCTCTGTCTCTCTTCAGTGAGTGCACACACCTATAACAAAACATTAAAAAAAAAGAAAGAAAAACTCCCTACAACACCAGCAAAGGAGGCACCTTCGTTTACCGATGGACGAACTGAGGCCCAGCATAGGTAAGGAGCCTGAGGTCACGCAGTGAGTGCAGAGCAGGGTCGAGGCCTCCTTCAACAGACCATCCTGCCTGCCTCCCAGCACTGTGATAGGCAAGATGCCCAACCTCCCTGGAAGCCCCAAAGCCCACCTTGCACCCACCCACCCCCACCCCACCCCCTGTGTACCAGAGGGCTGCTCTGAGACTCAGGGTCAGTTGTGCCCCCAGGCCCGCCACCACTCACCTGCCAGCTATTCCCGAATGCAGCCTCGGTGGACAGCAGCTGCCCCTCAGGGCCCTGCAGATCATCCTGGGCAAAGCCATTGAAGTTCCCACAGAGCCCACAAGTGTGGCCCCGGTAGGAACCAGGCACGCTCACCTCCACCTGGGACTGCCCATCCCACAGCACCTGTGTGGAGAGGCCTGGGGCTGAGGAGTGGGGAAGGACAGGGACCCCCAGAGCCCGAGGGCCGTCCTGGCCCCACGCACTGCCGGCATGCCCTGTGTTGTAGGGGAAGAGTGGACAGGCAGATGCTGCCCACGGCAGGGGTGCCGCCCTGGCCAAGGCCGGTTTGGCTGGGCCGTGCAGCCCTGGGCACACGTGGATGACTGGAAGAGCTGCCTGGCAACACCCTGGAACTGGGGCCCCATGTGACATGAACCCACTTCCAGAAATTCACTTTTTCGTGGGCATTTGGGGCTCACAGAGGACAAGCACAGTTAGGTCCACATCTGCAGTGTAGACAAGTCTTATTCTAAGAATTTACAAATTGCACTCTTGCTGGGGGTGGGGAGGGGTGAATTACTCATCCACGTAGGAGTTGGACGGAACCTCAGAAGGCACCTGGGAGGCCTTAGCTGACCCCCCCCCCCCCCACCCACACACACACAGTAAGCCTGCCCACATTTTATGGTGAGGAACCGGAGGCTCAGAGAGGGCTGGTAGTAAGAGCCCAGAGTGTGGGTACCGGAAACAAGATTAGAAATCAGGCTCAGCTTGGCAGCAGGTGGGACAGTCGTTAAGGGCACTGGACTCAAACACAGCCCACTGCGGTTCAAGTCCCGAACCTGGTGGCATGCTTTCTCATTGTCTCTTTCTTTCTCTCTCTCTGGTCAAATTAAAATAAATAAAATACGTTAAAAAATTAAGTTTATAAAAAATGAAAGGAAGCAAGGAAGGAAGGAAGGAATCCGGCTCAGGGCCCTTCTGCTGCTGCTGAGGTCTCTGAGACCATTCCGCTGAGAGTCCAGCTTCCTTTGGTCCCAGAAGTAGCTGGCATCCCTACTCCCTCCACAGATGCAGACGCCTGAATAGGACCCTGGCTGCCAGGCTGAGGGTGGGGAGCCATCCCCACCCGGACTGGGTCTGGACCCCACCTGGAGCCCGGGCTGCGTGTGCACGATCACGGTCCGTCCCCGCAGCTCCATGAACAGCAGCGGATCCTGCAAGAAGGGCAAGGCCACCGGGCGCCCGTCCACCTGCAGGGGAAGGGAGGAGCGACGTTGGGTAGATGGGTGCCAGCCCTGGGTCAGCCTTCCCCAGGTCCTCGTCCTCGTCCCTGCTCACCGTGACCGCCCCGCCCTGCAGCAGCCGAACGGCCAAGGCTCCCAGCAGCACTGCCACCTCCTGGGTCCACGCCACGCCACTCCGACCCCGGTTATCGTTGGTCACGTGCACGCTGTAGGCGGGAGAGGGCTGGGTGCCAGGGGTCAGGTGGGCCCCGTGGTGGGGTCAGGGAGAAGGGAGAGGGCGCGCACCTGAAGTCCCCGCCACGGCAGTCCTTGGCCAGCACGTAGCTGCAGCTGCCCTGGAAGTGCAGCAGGCGGCCGTCGAAGGTGCGGTAGTGGGGGTCGCCGAAGGCCATGCAGGAAGCGGGCCGGGGCAGGCAGCGGGGACAGCAGCTGGAGGGACTCAGCGCGGGAGCCTCGTCCTGGCCTCCGCCCGGGACAACGTCAGACACACCGCCCTGCCGGCAGACCCTCCGCCACACCCACACCGAGCAGCCCAGCCGGGAATCTGCAGGGGCCTCGGCTCTGCTCCGGCTCAGCGAGCGGGGTCTGAGCACCACCTCTTGGTTGAACCCGGAACAGCACTGTTTCTGGCTCCCTGACCGCTTCTGGGCGGCCGCAGTGCAGCCTCCCTCTTAGGCTGGTGGCAGTGCCACCACCTCCCCCCCACCGCTCAGACCGCGGCACTCACCGGGCCACACGAGAGCGGCCGGCAGCGCTGGCTCTGGCAGCGCACGGTGCCCGCCACGCAGGCGCAGCTGGTGCAGGCGTCCACCGCCCAGCGCTCGCCAGGGGCCAGCTGGCGGCCCAGGTGCTCGCACGCCTTGGCGGGTGCTGGGGGGACAGGAGGCTCAGCTGCGCACCGCCACCTCCCCACACACCAGGGCTCACTTACCCCTCTCCTGGTCCTGGCCCCGCACCTTGGCATCGCTCACAGCAGCCGTCTGAGTCTACCACCTTTTCCCAGCCTTGGGGACAGGACAGGGCTGGGCAGTCCTCGGCATGGCAGTCCACGTGGCCCCGCTGAGGACAGACGTTACTGTTGTAGGGATTCCTGAAAGGCCTGGGGTCCCTGGCATTTCACTTCTGGGGGCCTCTGGGCACAGTCTGAGACAGCAGCCCCCTCTGTCTGTCCCTGCCCAACAAGAACGCCCATTTCAGGTCTCAAACGGAGCATGAAGTCTAGTCGTCAGGTCCTTGCCCCTGCATGGCGCCTCTGTCCCTCGAAGACCTCACATTTGCTGGGGGAGTGTCACACGCCCCTCCCTGTACCCATCTGGGAGGTCCTGGCCTCAGTCCCCCAGTCCCAGCTCACACGGCAGGTACAGGCTAGGCAGGGATTGCTGGGGTCCCGCCAGCTGGCTCCATCCGCCACTCTCCGGCCTTCGGCCTCCACCACGCACTCTGAGGAGGAAGGAATGCAGTGAACAGGTATGGCCCTTCCCGGGGCATCCTTCCTCCCTGGAGCTCCCCCTGAGCACCACAGCAGTGAGGCACCACCCCATTCCACCAGCACCCCGACGGTGTTCAGTTCTTCAACCACTACCCAGAGCGCTCAGGAGATGGCAGGCTTTGCACCAGCGCTCAGGATGTCTGTAGGGTCCTGGAAGTTCGTAGAACCAGAGCTGGAACCCTCCTCTGGGCTGGCTGGCAGTTCAACAATGAAATGCCCTACCAGTGGGGAGGGCTCCCTGAGTCCCCGGACAAGCCTGGGCCAGGCCTGGAAAATCCGGACTGCATTCCCAGACTCCGTATTCCCGACTCCATGGGTCTTTCTCCCACCCAGACAGCCTCTCCATGTCTACCCAGGAACAGAACCTGCATCCCGGGGCAGACCCTGAGCTGTCCACTCGGCCCACCACTACCATCCTGCCTCCCTCCTGGGCTCCTCCCTGAGCTGCAGGCCAAAGCTGGCACTCACCCCGGCACACCGGGCAGCAGCTCCCAGCAGGGATGTGGCTCTCCGACAGGGGACAGCTGAGCTCTGGACAGGCCCGGCGAGTGCAGAGCCATGTCAGATCCTGCCGGGGTGTGAACAACAGGTACAGAACAGCTCTCAAGGAGTCGGGGAGGGAGTAGGGTCCAGGAGGGATGTGACATTCAGGACAAGTGGGCAAATGTCAGCTTAAGTGACAAGCTGCCCAGATCTGCTGCAGGAGACATTTTAACCACAGTCCCCAGAGGACGAAGAGAAGGTTCTGAGGGTCTCCACACGGAACGGCTCACCTGGCACTGGCAGATGTAGCAAGGGTCTGGCGGGGCCAACTCGGACCCCCGAAGGCCCTCTGTGCAGTTACTCAGTGCCTCTGTGGAAACAAGAACCCAGCGTGGGGACTGAAAGGGGGAGTAGCCATTGAAATCCTAGCCGTCCCAGTGACTCACTGTGACCCAGACTCCTTGGATCCGAGGCATACCCCTATCCCCAGCATCCTGACTTTAGGGAGGGTAAAACCTCTGTTTTCAGTCAGCAAAGAAAAGTTTGGACTTTTTTTTTTTTTGAGAGAGATTTTTGCTATAGGGTACATGTGCTCACTGGAGAGACAGAGAGAAACAGAGAGACAGAAAATGAGAAATCACCCCCCAGTGGGATAGCCATGCCACAATCCCTTCTCCTTCATTCTCCTCTCAGGATTTTGGGCACGCACGCACACGCATTTGGCATGTGTTTCTTGAGCCGCTGGGTCTGGGACTTGAACTGCGTTTGATTACATGGAAGTCCAGAGATGTAACTATTACGCCATCTGCTGTTCCCAAAAGGTTTGAACTTTTTTTTAGTTTGGACTTTTTAAAAAGCTTTTATAGCTTTTATTTATTTATTATTTTTTTTTTTAATGTGTGTGGATATGTGTGGTTGCCAGAAAGTGAGAAAGCACCCCCGCCATGAGGGATGGCCGCACCACAATCCCTTCTCCATTTCTCTTTTAGGAATTTTGGGTACGCACATGTGCCCAGTGTGTTTTTTAAGCTGCCAAGCCTGAGACTCAGACCATGAAGTCGGCCATGTGGAGTCTGGTCACTTTAACCAACATATCACCAGCCGGGCCAAGTTTGGACTTTCTATTTTTCTCCCCCCCCTTTTTTTTTTTTTTTTTTATTTCTCTAATTGTCGCTATAGGGTCTGTGTACTCACTAGAGATAGAGAGAGAGGGAAAGTGAGAAGTCACCCCCAGGGGTGATGGCCACACCACAATCCCTTCTCCTCCATTTTCTCCTCCATTCTTCTCTCAGCATTTTGGGTACACATACAAATATGCCCGGTGTGATTTTTTTTTTTTGGGGGGGGGAGAGGTTTTTGCTATAGGGCGCGTGCACTCTTCAGATAGAGAGAGACAGAGAGACAGAAAGCGAGAAATCACCCCGCAGGGGGGATGGCCACGCTGCAATCCCTTCTCCTCCATTCTCCTCTCGGGATCTTGGGCACGCACGCACACATGCCCGGTGTGAGTTTTAAGCCACCGGGTCTGGGACGCGAACCGCGGTCGACTACGTGGGAGTCCAGCGACATAGCCATTATGCTAACTGCGGGTCCCCCCAGTGTGATTTTTAAGTCACCAGGTCTGGGACTTGAACTATAGTCAGCCAGCCACCTTAACTACCACACCACCTGCCAGCCTTGGTATGTCTTGTTTCTCTTTTTTTTTTTTCAAATGATTTTTGCTATAGAGCATTTGCGCTCGCCACAGAGACAGAGAGACAAAAAGTGAGCAATCACCCCTAGAGGGGGATGGCCACACCCCAATCCCTTCTCCTCTATTCTCCTCTCAGGATTTGGGGCACTCACACACATGTACCCGGCATGAGTTTTAAGCCGCCAGATCTAGAATTCAAACTGTGGTTTTCTTTTCTTTTTTTGGAGAGGTTTTTGCTATAGGGCGTGTGTGCTCGCCAGAAAGACAGAGAAAGACAGAGAGACAGAAAGCAAGAAATCACCCCCCGGGGGGATGGCCACGCCACAATCCCTCCTCCTCCATTCTCCTCTCAGGATCTTGGGCACGCATGCACACAAAACGCCCAGCGTGAATTTAAGCCACTGGGTCCGGAATTCGAACCACGGTTGGCTACATGGGAGTTCAGCGACATGGCCATTACGCTAACTGCTGGTTCCAAACTGTGGTTTTCATAAAAATAGTTAAGATGGGGCCGGCAGGGGGCATAGTAGTTAAGGTGCTGGACTCTCACATGGCTGATTGAGTCCTGGACCCAGTGGCTTGAAAATTACGCCAGGTACTCATGAGTGCATGCCCAAAATCCCTAGAGGAGAATGGATTGCACAGTGGCCACTCCCTCCACACCCCCAGGGGGGTGATTTCTCATGTGCCCTATAGCAAAAAATAAAATAAAATGTGAAGACGTTATGTTATAGGGGCTGCCAGATAGTGTGGTGGTTAGGGGCACTGGACTCCCACGTGGTAGACCGTGGTTCAAGTCCTAGACCTGGTGACTTGCTTTCTGACTTTCCCTCTTTCTCTCTGTCTGTCTCTTTCTTTTTTTTTTAAATTTCTTTCATTTTATTTATTATTCTTTAATTTGATGAGAGAAGGAGAGAGGGAAAGAGAGAAAGAGAAAGAGAGAGCACGCGAACCACCAGGTCCAAGACTTGAACCATGGTTGGCCATGTGGGAGTCCAGCACCTCAACCACCACACCACCGGTCGGCCCCTCTCTGTGTCTTTGGTCAAATTAAAATAATAATCATAAATACATTTAAATAAAAAATTATTTAAAAAAAAAGATTTATGGGACCAGCAGTTAGCGTAATGGCTATGTCGCTGGACTCCCACATAGTCGACCGTGGTTTGAGTCCCGGACCCGGCGGCTTAAACTCACGCTGGGCGCGTGTGCGTGTGTGCCCAAGATCCCGAGAGGAAAATGGAGGAGAAGGGATTGTGGCGTGGCCATACCCCCTGGGGGGTGATTTCCTGCTTTCTATCTCTCTGTCTCTCTCTGTCTGTCTGGCGAGCGCATGCGCCCTATAGCAAAATACCTCTCCAAAAAAAAAAAAAAAAAAGATTTATTTATTTAATTCCATTTGTTATTATTAATTTTTAATTTGACCAGAGAGAGACAGAGAGAGAGAAAGGGAAAGTGAGAAGGCAAGCCACCAGGTCTGGGACCTGAACTGTGGTCAGCCATGTGGGAATCCATCACCTTTAACCATCATGACACCTGCTGGCCCCAAATAAAAAAAATTATTAAAAAAAAAAAAAGATATCTGCATGTGCCCTGTAGAAAATTAAAATCATAAAAATGAATAAAGTTAAATAATTTTTAAAAAGAGAGAGTGTGATAATTATTATAAAAAGTATGATTTTTATATGTGAGGATAACAATCTGTATAGCAAAGTTAGATTTTTTTTTTTTTTTTTTTAATTTGACCAGTGAGGGACAGAGTGAGAGTGAGAGAGAGAGAGAGAGAGAGAGAGAGAGAAAGCTACCAGGCCCAGGACTTGAACCGCAGTTGGCCATGTGGGAGTCCAGTGCCCTTAACCACCATGCCACCTGCTGGACCCAACAAAGTTAGATTATTCTTTTAGTGCTGGTAACCTACCAGAAGCTGGAAAAAAAAATGCTTCCACAACAAATGTGAAGTGGTTCTCTTGGGTAAATCCTAAATATTAAATCCAGGAAACAGAAACCAGCTATCTTTCAATATTTGTAATGGAAAAAACTGGGGTTGTTGGAAAAGTCATGATGTATTTTTCTGTTTTTCTATGCAAAAATGAGTCATGACTTTCCTGATAACCTAGTATAATTGTTTCATTTTTTCCTCCAATCTTTGAGACAATTTGAGACAATTTGTTATTATGAACCAGGACAAAAAAAAAAAAAAAAAAAAAAAAGCCCTCCACACCCCTTAGCTGGGCCACCAGAGGGTCTGGTCCTCACATCACTGACAGCCCCCATGAGACCATCGATCAGCACAAATGCCACCCTGCAGCGCCACCTGCTAGGCAGGATGCTCCATAACTGCACCCAAATTCAGAGTGGCAAGGGAGCGTCCCTGCCAGCTCACCCACCAGGGCCTGGGTTTCCAGAACAGTCCACTGGAACCAGGAAAGGCCTGGGGCCAGAGAGGAGTCAGGATGGCTGGCTTTTCCAGCACCACTCAGGGGACAGCAGCCCTGCTGTCACATCTCCACCCCCATGTCCCCAGACTCACCAGCACAGGTGGGACAGCAGTGCTGGGGCCCAGGGGCCAGGACCTGGCTGAGGGGACAGCCCACCAGGCTGGGACACTGCCGACGGTGACAGTGAAGGCTGGGAGGGCCCTCAGGCTGCAGCTACAACAAGAATGAGAGTGTGGGGTGGGGCCTAGGCCATATAAGCCAGGGCTCACGTCTAGTCCCTGGCCTACAGCCCCCTCCCTCCGTCCATCTGCTGTGTCCTTGGGGGATGTCTCCCTAAACTTGTTCCTCACCCCATGCCCTGGTCCCCAGAGATGGTGTCCCATCCTTTTCCCAGTCACTTGTGACCACTGACCCTCCTGTACTCTCATGCCCTCCTCGTCCGCAGCCCTGCTGCTTCATCTCCTGACCTGTGACATCACTCACCTGCCATTATCTGTCAAACAGAATGTACCAAATGCCCCTTAACTGCTTCCTGGTGGCTCCTGAACACCCCATCACACCTCTCCACCTCCGGCCCAGAGGGCCTGTCACTGCCTCGCATGGCAGGGCTCTGTGCTCAGGGTCTAAAGCTCCTATCTCGGATCCCACAGGCCTGCAGGCACTGTGCAGCCTGGCTGGGCCCTGCCCTCGCCCTCGCCCTCGCCCTCGCCCTCGCCCTACCTCACAGACGCACACTTCACAGGGGTCAACCCCAGGCTGGAAGCTCTCCCCAGGTTCGTACTTCCGGCCCTTGTGCTCACAGCCTTGGGGGCGGTGTCAGAGCAGAGAACAACCAGGGAGACAGGCTGGCAGTGATGCCCAGGAGTGGGGTCCTCCACCCTCTAGGTGCCACCCCACCAGGTTCGGGGTATGCCCAAGAGTGGAGGCCATGTCTCTGGGAACAGCCAGTCTCTGCTGCCCTGTCCAGGCCCCTCCCCCCCTCCCCCTCCCTGTCCCAGGCCTCCAGTACCAGAGCATCCAGGACAGCAGTCACAGGGCTCCTGGCGGGGCTGGGCACAGGCGCTGACACACTGCACGCGGGCACAGGTGGCGACACCCTCATGACACACGCAGGAGGAGCAGGGACTGTCGGGGGGCACCCAGCTACTGCCTTCGGGATGCTCCTTCCCATGAGCCAGGCAGCCTGCAGTCCCAGGTGGGCAGGGTAAGCTCGGAGGCTGAGACATACATGTCTGCCCCTGGCCCTACCCTGGCTGGCCGGAGGGCATGTGGGTGCCAGGAGGGTGTCTGCAGGGAGGTGGAGGAAAGGTGGGCTGGGAGACACCTGTCTGTGGGAGGAGGAAGGCGCCAGGGCGGAGTCAGAGCCCCTGGGTTCTAACCCTGCTCTGTGTCTGCTTGCCCTAGACCCAGCTCCAGACTGCAGGCCCTGTCCCTGCAGCCCAGCAGCGGCACGGCCCCGGCATGCAGCAGGCGTGCGTGGAATAAATGCATGTGGGGTGAACGCACAGCCTCATCACCAGCCATGCGCCCAACCTACCTCAGTCACTCCAAGCCTCAGCCTCTCCGTCTGTTAAACGGGGATTCATCTATCCTGCCTACCTCACAGGCCAAGTGAGAGGCTATGACGGTTTTGTGTAGGGACGGGGGCATCAGGCAGCCTAAGAAAGCCAGTCAGCCCACATGCCATCTTGACCTGCCACTGCATGGCTGAGTGACCACGGGCAAGTCATGTCACCTCTGTGTGCCTTCGTTTTCTCATCTGTAAAGTGGGAGTAATTATAGAACTTACTGGATAAGAGGTTGCACCGATTAAACGAGACAATAGGTGCAAAGTGCTTAGCTCAGGGTCGAGCACATGATCTGTGCTACTAAATGTTTATTATTATTATTATATTATTATTATTATTATTAATGGAGTGTGGTTAAAAAGGGGGGCAGCTTTGAGGGAAATCTAACCAGCACCTGGAAGGGGGACAGACTGGGCAGGCCAAGGACAGGGAGAGGTAGGACAAAGTGAACGAAGGTGAGAGTTGGAGGACCAGAGGTGGGCAGCCAGGTGGGCAGGCACGAGCGGGGAAGGCTGGAGAAGAGGTGAGGGCGAAAGGCGGGGCAGACGGAAGGACACCAGGCCCTGGGGCTGAAGCTGGGGGCAACCCAGTGAGGGCAGCAGCTCCCCTGCTCTGGGACCTGGAGTGGGCAGAGCAGGGTAGGCATCGCAGACGCACATGGCAGACCTGGCCCGCCTGCGGGAGATCCGGGTCTGGGCCTGGTGACCAAGGCCCCTCCCTGCGGTACCTGACAGTGACACTGCTCACAGCTGCTGGCAGGCCCCTCCTGGTGCTGCTGGCCCTGAAGGGCCTGTGGGCGACACCCTTCTGGGTGGGGGCCTGTGCCATGTTCCCCTGCCCTCCCTCAGGCCTGGTAGGAAGGGAAGGAACAGGGGTGAGAGAGAGGCAGGGAGGGGCACAGGGCCAGGGATGCGGAAGGCAGCTCACTGCGGCAAACGGGGCAGAAGCAGGGTCCTGGGGAGGGATGGGGACAGAGAGCTGGGGGACACGGCTTCTTCCGGCAGCGTACGGAACCTCCCTGGAGGAGAGAGGTCACATTGCCACATCTGATCCACGTCACTCCACACCGGCAAACCAGGCTGCACACAGCCCCAGCGGGGTGCCTTGCTGAGCCTGCCAGGCCCGATCCCCTTCCTCTGGCCCAGCAGACCTGACCCAACCCTGTCTCACGAGATGTCACAGGCAGAGTGTACCCCTCGCAACCTGAGTAGAGGATCCCGTCCCTTCTCAGTCAGAGAGGATGGTCAAGGGACGCAAGGTTACCTGGTTCCAAAGGGGTTGCCTCACCTGGCAGGTGCAGAGGGAGCAGGCAGGGTCACGGGGGTCAGGGAGGTTCTCTCCGTGGGCAGCACGGACCCCATGGTAGAGGCATCCTGGCAGAGCGGGGGAGGCCGAGAGACCTTCAGTGGAGCCCTCCTCTGGCATGCACACGTGCCACACACGCATGCCAGCACACACTGGCATCCCGCATACTTGGGACTGCTATCGAAGCTTTGGGGAGTAGGAAAGGCAGAGGTGAGTGTGGCAGAGGAGGGGAGGTGGGAGGAGAGACTACGGAATGGGAATGCACGGAATGCACAAGATGTGGAGATGCGCATGAGTGAAGGAGTGGAGGCTGTGTTCCAGGCAGGAAGACAGGAAGACGAAGAGGCAGGGGGGGCAGGGGGGTGGGACTGCTGAGAATCCCCGCCTGCGGGCAGAGGAGTGGGGGTGGGCACACAGGGAGTGCAGGCAAGGTGGGCCAGGCGGGCAAGGGACCTGCCCCGGGTGACTGGTGACTCAGGACAGTGGGAGCCATTGCCCGGTTCTGAGTGCAGCAAGAGACCATGAGAGTAGGAGATACGGAAGCCCAAGGGGCCTGTCTGGAGTGAGGTGACAGTGAGAACAGCGAGGGGGTGTGGGTAAGGTGTGCAAGGAGTCTGCGGAAGACCAGGTGTGAGCGTGTGTGTGCACATGTCTAGCTCAGGGCAGGGCAGCCCGGAGGGGGAGTGGAGACAGGTGCAGCCCTACCTTCGCAGGCCGGGCAGCAGTGCCCAGCAGGGGTGAGCGGGTGGCTGCAGCCCAGAGGCTCACAGGGTTGGCGGCTGCAGGTCACGAAGCCTCCCAGGCAGGTGCACAGGTTGCAGGGTTCTCGGGGATCCTGGAACTCCTGTTTGCTTAGGTAGGACTCCCCCAGGTACTCACAGCCTTCCAGAGAGTTGGAGAGAGGCGTGGCGGAGGGAAGACAGGGATGGGAGGAAAGCAGACATCGGGGCTGAGCTTGGACTATAAGGCCACGCCTCAAAGCCCTAGCACCTGGGGTGGGGGGTTTGATCCAGGCCTAGGTGATCCAGGAATCCCAGGGAAGTGGGGTCCGGACTGGCCAAAGGTCAAACTTCCTCCCCTTCAGCCGGAAAGAAACTCTTCCCTGTCCAACTACTGGAGTCTGTCCCGAGGGTGAGATGCTCAGCAGGCATTGCCAAGCACAGCTTTTCCCAGCCCGAGGAGAGCTGAGCCCCCTGACTAACCTTGGAGGGATGGGGTCCCATGGGGTGGCAGTCTGCCCTTGGCACCTGATACTTGCTGATTTCCCTTTAAAAAATGACTTTTTTTTAAATTTTTTAAATTTTTTTTTAAGGGCAGCATGGGACCAACAGTTGGCATAATGGCTATGTCGCTGAACTCCCCTGTAGTTGACCATGGTTCGAGTACTGGACCCGTGGCTTAAACTCACATGGGGTGCGTGTGAGTGCATGCCCAAGATCCCGAGAGGAGAATCTCTCTCTCTCTCTCTCTTTCTGGTGAGCACACTCGCCCTATAGCAAAAAACTCTTAAAAAAAAAAAAAAAAGGGGGGGGGCAGCTTCGGGGCCAGTAGGTGGCGTGGCAGCTGGGGGCCCTGGACGCTGGACTCCCACATGGCTGACCATTATTTGAGTCCCGGACTTGGTGGCTTGCTTTCTCACTTTCTCTCTCTCTCTCTGTGTCTCTCTCTGGTCAAATTAAAAATAAATAATTAAAAAATATTTTTAAAAAATAATAAAGAGCAGCCTGGGCTGGCCCCATAGTCTGGTAATTAAGGGAGCCAGATTTCACATGGCCCACCATGGTTTGAGTCCCACCCCTGGTGGCTTGAGAAACTTGCTAGGCTTGTGTGCATGTGCACCCCAAATCCTGACAGGATGGTGAAATGGAGTAATTGTGGAGTGATGCTGCCCCATTAGGGGGTGATTTCTCCCTCTCCCTCTTTCTCTGTCTCTGATCATCTCACATTAAAAAGAGAGAAAGGTGGTGTGTCTTGGGCTCCAAAACTTAGCAGGGAAAAGTATCTTATAAAATGTAACAATATTACATTCTTAATCATATTCATTTTTATGGTACTCTATTCCTGGCAAGTCTAATTTCCCCATTTACAGCATGAAAGAAAACTCCTTTCTAAATAAACATAACTGAGTTAATTTGGAGAAAAATGCTATAAAGTTACAGTTGGTAGAGGTTATGTAACAGAAATTGCTAAGATGATACAAATGTAGGGAAGACTAGGGAATTGGGTCTGTTTCAATTCTCTCTCACTCTCTTTTTTAAAACATGAGTTAAAATTAGGCCCAGAGAGGTTAGGTAACTTGCCCAAAGTCACACAGCAAGTAGCATCAGAAACAAGAGGAGATTCAGAGTTTAGTCCTGGTTTTTTGTTTTTGTGTTTTGTTTTATTTTTAATTTTGCTATAGGGTTCACACCCTAGCAGAGACAGAGAGCAATGGGACCAACAGTTGGCGTAATGACTACATTGCTGGACTCCCATATAGTTGACTGTGGTTCGAGTCCCGGACCTGGTGGCTGAAACTCATGCCAGGTGCGTGTGCATGCATGCCCAAGATTCCGAGAGGAGAATGGAGGAGAAGGGATTGCGGCATGGCCATCCCCCCTGGGGGGGTGATTTCTTAGGACCAGCAGGTGGTGTGGTAGTTAAAGCACTGGACACTCCCACATGGCCAACAATGGTTCGAGTCCTGAGCCTGGTGGCTTTCTCTCTCTCTCTCTCTGTGTCTCTCTTTGGTCAAATTTTTTTTAAAAAAATGAATAAATAAAACTAAAAATAAATAACTCTTTAAGAAAAAAAGAGAGACAGAGAACATGAAAGAGAAGCAAAGTGAGAAATTATGCCCCTGGGGAGATGGTCACACCAGCACTCCCTTCTCCTGTCTCCTTCATTCTTCTCTGGGATTTTGGGCACAGAAGCATACGTAACCCGCGTGTTTTTCAAGCCACTGTCAGGGACTGGAACCCGCAGTGGCCAGGGATCCAGCTGCCTTAACCACCAAACCCCGGCTTTTATCTTACTGTAGTAAGTAGCTCAGGTGCAGCTAGGGCACTATGAGTGACGCTCGCTCAGGCCTCCCGCCTCCCGCCCCTCACCCGCCCGCAGTCCTGCCCCCGCCCCTCACCGTCGCAGGTCGGGCAGCAGCCGCTCCTGGCGGGGAAGGGGCACTGCGCGGGCGCACAAGCCCGGGGCTGGCAGCTGACGCTGCCCTCCCAGCACAGGCAGACGTGGCACGTGTCCGTGGACGACGGGAAGTGCTCCCCGCTGGCGAACTCCTTCCCCTGGTACAGGCAGCCTGGGGAGAAGGGCAGATGGGGCAGACGGGGTCGGGGTCCGTGGGAGGGGCGGGCTCTAAGGAGGGGAACTGCGCAGGGACCACCGGATGGTGTGGGGGGCTGCTGCCTGCTGGTGGGGGCGCTGCCTGGCAGGGAGGGGCGCCGCCAGGGCGTTACCGTCGCAGGACGGGCAGCAGGGCCCCTGGCGCGGGTGGGCGCAGGGCGCGGGCGGGCAGGGCAGCCGCTGGCAGGACACCGAGCCGTGGAGGCAGAGGCAGCGGCGGCAGGGGTCGCCGGGCGGTGAGAAGTGCTCCTGGTGGCGGGCGGGGGCCTCACCCCCAGGCCTCGGGCAGCCGGCTGGGGCAGCTGCAGAGAGAGCTGGGTCAGGGGCGAGGGCGCTGCGTGGCCCCGGGAGCGGCGGCCGGAGGGGCGTGCTCCTACCCGGGCACTGCGGGCAGCACTCTCCCGGCGACAGCACCGGCTCCGGACAGGGCGGCGGCGGGCAGCGGCGGGCCAGGCACTGCACGTTGCCGCTCTGCGATGGACAAAGGGGCCGTGCCAGGCCGGGTTGGTGGCAGGAGACCCCCAGCGCCGTACTATCGTCATCTCGGGGTACAGTCCCACCTCAACTCACCAGACAGTGGCACAGGCGGCAGGGGTCGGAGGGATGGGGGAATTCTGCTCCACTGGGGTACTCTTTCCCGCCAAAGGCACAGCCTGGGGGACGGCAGCTATCAGCCGGAGGGACCCTGCTCCCCATCCCCAGCTGCCTCCCAGCCCCAGCTGCCTCCCAGCCCCAGCTGCCTCCCAGCCCCAGCTGCCTGCAGACCCGCCGGGCCTTCCCGACGCTCCCGCGGCATCCTGTCCACCTCACCCCTGCAGTCGTTCTGGCAGCAGGTGCCAGGCAGCGGGTGGGCACAGAGGGCCCTGGGGCAGGCGCGCGGCTGGCAGTGGGCATGGCCTTCCTGGCACCGGCACTGCTGGCAGGGATCTCCAGGGTGGGAGAAGCTCTCGCCATCCACGAACACCTGTCTCTCCACGGTACAGCCTGGGCAAGATGAGGGCACAGGCTGACAGCCTCAGCCCTTGAGCGGTCCCCCTGCAGAAGTGCTCCCCTAGTAGCTGTGCTCCCCCAGGGACAGGGCACAGCGGGCACAGCGCAGCTGTGTGCAGGCGTGCACGTCACTGTGAGCAGTGTGTGTGCGTGTGTGTGCGTGCACGTGTGTTGAGTACATGTACTTGAAGACGGATGTGTGCTCTCACCAAGGGGGAGAGGTGAGAGCTTAGACACGTGTGAGTCTGCGTTCGTGACACACCAGGCAGACGCCATCCAGGCCGGGGCATGTCACCTGATCCCAGCACCCGGTCTCCCAAAGACAGGCTCAATCGCTTCTTGCCTGGCCCGTGCTGTGCAGGGAGGTATGAGAGTCTCTGAGCGGGGCGGGGCGGGGACTGAAGAGGAAATGTGGAGTGGCAGGGGAGGGAGACGGGTTGTGAGCTGCGTCATGCTGCGAACAAGGCAGAAAGCCACTGCTTTCCAAGGTCGGGCCCACGGGACGGTGGTCCAGCAGGTCTGGGGCCCGCCAGCCAGCCAGGTGCAGTAAGCACATACCTGGGCACTGGGGGCAGCACTGGCCGGGTCCACTGTGGGGCCTGGCACAGGTCGTGGGAGGGCAGTCGAGCAAGGAGCACCTCACGGTCCCGTCCTGGGAGTGGGGAGAGGGCAATGGAGGTGGGCCCCAGGAGGGGTTCAGCAGGGCAGTGGCCAGCCGCAGGCGGTACCTCGCAGCTGCAGGCGTGGCAAGGGCTGCTCGTGTCTGTGAAGTTCTGCCCATTGGCATACACCTGGCCATGGTAGGTGCAGCTCTCACAGCTGGGGCAGCAGGCACCTGGGGGGGACAGGGTGTCAGGGTGGGTTGGGCGAAGCTGGAAGAAAGCCAACATGGGGCCCAGCTAGGGGCGTGGTGGTTCAGGCAGCTGGACCCCGCATGGCCAACAGAGTGGTTTGAATCTGGGACCTGGTGACGTGAAACACATTCCAGGCACGTGTGTGTGCCCGAAATCCCAAAAGGAGGGAGAGATGGAGAATGGCTTACAGTGTGACTGTGCCCCATGGGGTACTTTCTCGGTCTCCCTGTGGCGAGTGCATGTACCCTCCAGCAAATTTTAAGAGAGAGTCAAGACTGGGCAGGGCACTCACCAGGCAGCTGGGTGGGGTGCTGGCAGGAGGCTGGGGGGCAGAGCACAGCCCCGCAAACTGGCACCCCTTCTCGACAGGAGCAGACAGTGCAGGGCTGGCCATCGGGCTGCCACTGGGTCCCTGCAGCAAACTCCTCTCCATCCAGGATGCAGGCTACAGCAAAGGGGCCGTCACCATGGCCACCTGAACACCTCCCACTCATCCCTGTCCTTCCGGACCACCCAGTCTCCCCAGCGAGCACACTGGCGTGGTCGTGGGCTACCCCCCCCCTTACTGTGACGGAGCACCTTCTACCTGCAGCTGGTTCTTCACACACACACCTGGGCAGAGCTGGGGGCCAGGGGCAGCCGGGGCACAGGGGGCGACTGGGCACTCCTGCTCCTCACAGGAGACCTCGCCGGCCTAGGAGGGAGGCCGGGTTAGAGGCCCTCAATGGATGAACCGGGCCTGGATGTGAGAGGCAGGAGCGCCCACCTGGCAGGAGCAGCGGACACAGCGGCCACTCTCTCGGAGTCTGAAGGTCTCCTGGCTCTGATATTGGTGTCCCTGGTACTCACAGCCTGGGTGGGGAGGACATGGGGCTGGGGGGACAGGGCTGGAGCCAAGGGGAGCCTGACGCCACCCCAGCCTCTACTCTCAACCGTATTGGGAACACCCACCTCATTCTTCACGAAGACCCTGCCAGCCCCACCACCTACACCCACAAGGCAGCTGTGTGGCCACCTCCACAGTGACCAGTGTGCCATGAGAAGGTGAAGTGACCCAGTGGGGACAGGAGCTCAGGCCCCAGGCCAGCAACTTCCCATACCCAGAGCCTCTCCCCAGCCAGCGCCGGCCCACTCACCATCACAGACGGGGCAGCACTGTCCTGGGATCCTGCCTGGGTGTCTACAGGGCACGGGTGGGCAGGGCAGAGGCTCACACAGGACACTCCCATTCTGCCAAGAGGGCCTGGTCAGTGTGCCAGAGGTAGGCCTGGAAGCCAGGCCCTCCCTGCCAGACAGCCACACTCACAGCACAGCGGCAGCGCGAGCAGGGGTCCCCCAAGCCCACGGGCTCCCCACTGCGGTGCTCCCGCCCATTCAGGAAACAGCCTGTTGGAAAGAGGCACGTGAGACCCTCGCCTGGAGCCCTAAGTAGGGCCGTCCCCCAGCTGCTTGGGCCCCTCCAGGTTGTCCTTTGGGCTTGGGACCTCGCTGAAGCCGCTGACTCACCGTCACACACAGGGCAGCAGGTGCCCGGAAGGGGCCGGGCAGGGTATGGGCACAGGCTGGCGCATTCTCGCTGACGACACTGGATGTGGCCCTCCTGGTGTGTGGGGGGAGGGGCCGCCCCGCCATCACTTGTTAAATGTGACAGGTTGAACTCTCCCCCCCCAAATTCAGATTTTGAAGTCCCAGCCCCCACCCTGCACCCCGGAATATGACCTCATTTGGAAATGAGCTGTAATTAGTTAAAATGAGGTTATACTGAGCAGGGTGGGCCCCAATCCCAGTATGACGGGTGTCCTTATGAAAGGGGGTACCTGACACCAACACCCGCACAGGGACAATGATGTGTGAAGGACAAGCGGAGGCGCACCAAAGATCACCAGCAAAACACCAGAGGTGAGGGGAGAGGCAGGGGCAGGTGCCCCCCTTGGGCCTTAGAAGTGTCCACCCTGAAGATACCCCTGATTTGGATTTGAGGCTCCAGAACCGAGACAGCACACTGCTGTTGTTGGAGCCGTTCCGTATGCGGCATCACGACCCCACGGTGAACACCTCTCAGCTGGGCATCCAGATGGGGCCCCCCAGGCCTCACCCCAGCGCCCAGGATCAGCTCTTCTCTCTGTCTCCTTTTGGTGCCCACGGGTCAGTGGGATGAAGAGATGCAGAGGGTGGGCCTGGGGGCAGGGACAGTGGAGACAGCCCAGGGGCAGACTCGGGACTCACCAGGCACCGACAGATCTGGCAGGGGTCCACAGATGAGGTCCACTCTTGGCCATGTTCTCGGTGAAGGCCTCCTTCTGTGCAGCCTGGGTTGGGGGTCAGAGGAGAGGCCTGGCCAGCCTCAGCCTACCCCAGCCTCCTCCACCTGCCCTCTCTCTCCCAAGCAGAGACCTGACAGGGCCGTGCCTCTGCCTAGACCCCTCGGTGGCTCCCAGCATCCCAGACAAGGTGGGATCCAAGCTTCTTGGCCTGTCCTTCAGGTTATCCGTCACCAGAACAGCCACGCCTGCCTGGTCCACCTGTTGGCCCCTCCTCGCCTCTCACTTTAAGCTTCAGCCAGTCATACTCACATGCACCTCCCACGGGACACACACAGTGCTGGGCCAAGATTCCAAGCCTTTGCTCACGCCACCCCTCTTCCTAGGTTCCCTCTGCCTTCTTCAGCCCTCACCCGGCCAACTGCTCTTTAAGGGTCACCTCAGGACCCTTAAAGTTGCCTTTAGGATACCAGTCGGCCCATGCCCAGCCCAGACTGGGTCTCCTTCCTCTGAACTTCCACAGCACCTGCTCCCTGCTTCTCCGCCTACTTCATTTTGTAATATTGGTGCATGGGTCGGTAGCGCCCTCTAGTGGTCATCCCTGATGACTGACTTCATGACTTAGGTTTCTGGGGAGCAGGAAGCACGTGCTCAGTCAATATTTATCAAGCAGCGATGTGAGTTATAGAGCACTATTGTCTGTATCTTACAAATGGGGAAACTGAGGCACAGAGTGCCACTGAGCGGAGCAGCAGAACTGCCACCCGAGCACTCCAGCACAGCTTTGCCTAGACATTGCTCCCCACTCACCGAACCAGATCGGAGCCAGCGGGGTGAGCTGCAGAGCTCAGGAAACGGCATGACAGCCCTGGCTGTGGCTCCATGAGGGAAGGACCCGGGGTGCTCACCTTGGCAGTCAGGGCAGCAGTGCCCAGGCCTCAGGACCGGTTCAGGGCAGGGGCTGGGTGGGCACTTGATGGGCACACAGCGAACCAGGCTCCTCTGCAATGCACCAATGGTAATAATGCCTCCTGGTCTGGCTCCCAGAGAGGGCAGGGTGGGCAGGTGTCAGGCACCAGCTCTGAGAAGGCACGTGAGGTGCTGAGAGTGGCTGGCACGGCTCACGGTGGGGCAGGGGCTGTCCAAGCAGGACAATGTCTGGGCGAAGGTGGGGGGCACTCACCAGGCAGGAGCACTGGAGACAAGAGTTGGTCCTGGACAGGAAGTCGGCCCCCTCCTCATAAAACTGCCCCTCGTACTCACAGCCTGGGGAGGGTTGCCAGGAGTGGGCTGTCTCCAGAGAGCAGGGTGAGTTTGATCACCCGAATGATGGCATGACCCCAAGCAGGGACTAGACCCTGTGGGGCTGAGGGGATAGAGGGTCTGGGAGGGGTGTTCACCTGGCCGGCAGATGGGGCAGCACTCCCCCGGTGGGGTGTAGCTCTCCAGACAGTTGAGCTCTGGGCATGGGAGTCTCTGGCACTGCACGGTCCCTGCCTGTGGGGCAGACACTGAGCCCTGCCTCCCACCCCACTGCCCAAGCAGGGGACTCTGTTGGCCTAGCAGGTCCAGCTGGCTCTAGGCCGATGCCTGGCGGCGGCAGCAGCAGCCCTTTCCAACTCCCGACTGGGTGTGGCATGGCCAGGCCTGGGGTATCCGAGCAGCAGGGAGGCAGGTGGAGCTTGTGGCCAGGCCCTGATTCCCTTACCTGGCAGGTGCAGATGACACAGGGCTCTGGATGCCATGTTTCCCCAGCCCTGCGGCCCCCAGGGCAGCCTGCAAAACCAGAACCGGGCTCCCAAGTAAGACCAGAGGACAGGACGCTTCATCAGGGGCAGACCTCAGGGATTTTTATATTTACTACAACACTCCAGCAGGTGGCAGTAAAGTGCCCAACTCCAGCATCATGAGTAGTTTTGCATTCCAGCTATTTCACTACAGGTGGTAGCAGAGTCTTGAGGAAAAGGGTACCTTTTTAAATTTCACCAAAGTCATCCCCTAGGCTAGCACTGACCCTGAGGCACCGTGTTCCCTGAACACTCTGCGGGTATGTGTCTCATTTCTTCGTAATCTATTAACTCTCAAAACGCTAATCTTCATCTCAGGCCAAGACTCCACGGCTGCGTTTCCAGACCTCACTGGTCTGCGTTCCTGTACCCTCCTTTCTCAGTACCAGCTGAGATGCCTCTCTGGGTAGGGGGTCTTAGATAAAATATGGTATGCCGTTAAATTTGGTTTTTGTTTTTAAAGAATTATTTTATTTCACTTTACTTATTTATTCATTTATTTCTTTTAATTTGACCAGAGAGGGACAGAGCAAGAGAGAGAGAGAGAGAGAGAAGGAAAGTGAGAAAGCAAGCCGCCAGGTCTGGGACTCAAACCGTGGTCAGCCATGTGGGAGTCCAGTGCCCTTAACCACCACGCCACCTGCTGGCCCCAGATGCCGGTTAAATTTGAGTTTCGAATCGATAACAGATGGTTTTAAACTATAAATATATCCCAAATATTGCATGAGATATGCTTATACCTTAAAAAAAAGTTTATATGCAATTCAAATTTAACAGGGTATCTTGTGCATGTGTGTATGTGTGTTTTATTTTTTTCTTTATTAATTCCATGAGTGAGAGAGACAATGAGTGAGAGTGACAAAAAGACAGCACTCCCAACAGGATCTTTTTTTTTTTTAATAGGTTTTTGCTATAGTGCTTGTACGTTCCCCAGAAAGACAGAGACAGACAGACAGACAGCGAGAAATCACCCCCCCCCCCCCCCCCCAGGGAGGATGACCATGCTGCAATCCCTTCTCCTCCATTCTCCTCTCGGGATCTTGGACATGCATGCACATGTGCCCAGTGTGAGTTTAAGCTGCCGGGTCCGGGACTCAAACCATGGTCAACTACGTGGGAGTCCAGCAACATAGCCATTACGCTAACCGCTGGTTCCAAGAATTTTTTTTTGAGAGGTTTTTGCTATAGAGCGTGTGTGCTCACCAGAAAGACAGAAAGAGACAGAGAGACAGAAAGTGAGAAATCACCCCCAGGGGGGATGGCTACGCCGCAATCCCTTCTCCTCTATTCTCCTCTCAGGATCTTGGGCACGCACGCACATGTGCCCAGCGTGAGTTTAAGCTACCGGGTCCAGGACTCAAACCGCAGTCGACTACATGGGAGTCCAGTGACATAGCCGTTACACCAAACTGCTGGTCCCCCAACAGGATCTTAACATTGCAATTCACCCCTAGCCCCAGCCAGCCCCAGATCATGGACACGCACACGCCTGGCACACTCAGAGAGGTCTCTGGAATGCGAGCCTGGAACCCTCCTATGTGGGTTGGCCTCACAGAGCATTGGATTTTGTTACTGTGCCACTGCCTGGCCCTGTTCTGTATTTGTATTTGGTGGATCTGGCAACCCCATCCCCCTGATTACAGGCCACTACCCAGTAGAATCATTGTCTCCTCTTCCTCCCAACTGTCCTCGCTGCCACTGGCTCCATGGCCTCCTAGTTTCCCAAGCTCAGCCTCCACTGTTCCATGGGATCTAATGTCACCAGCTCTTGCCTCTTCTTTAGAAACACTGCTCTTTTCTCCGGCCTGGACATCCCTGGCTCCAAGCCTCGACAATAGCTGTAACAGCTCAATAGCTGGTCTCTGATTTAGCCCATTCCAGAGGAATACTCACTTTTTAAAAAATTATTTAGTTTAATCTAATATTATTTTTTAATTTGCTGTAGGGCATGTGCACTCACCAGAGAGAGACAGAGAGAGAGAGAGAAGGAAAGTGAGAAAGCAAGCCACCAGGTCTGGGACTCGAACTGTGGTTGGCCAAATGAGAGGCCAGCACATTAATCACCATGCTACCTGCTGGCCCTGAATACAGTATTCTTTTTTTTAAATTATTTTATTTTAAATTTATTTATTTATTCATTTGTTTGTTTTAATTTGACATGAGAGGAACAGAGTGACAGAGAGAGTGAGAGAGAGGGAAAGTGAGAAAGAAAGCCACCGGGCCTGGGACTTGAACCACAGTTGGCACCCTTAACCACCACACTACCTGCCAGCCTCATGAATATGGGATCCTTAACACGCCTCCTTGAACACTGGTTCTTCCACACTCAATGGCTCCCCACTACCCACAGGAGAAAGTCCGTAATGCGAGGGCTACCGCAGCCAGTTTCCTGACAGATTCCCACAATGCACCTCTCCCCACCCTGTTTTTGTGCCTAGAGGGCCTCGAGTACTGCTTTCTGTTTTTTTGTGTGTGAAATTCCACTTTTCCTTGAAGATCCAGGTCAAATGGCCACCGTCGGTAAAGCCACCTGACTGCCTAGTCTGGCTGGGCTTCCCCTGCCCTCCTGTTCCCGCCTCTGCAGAGCACACACTGCCCTCACACCTCCTCTTAGTGTATTCACCGGAGCTTAACTCATGTGCGTTACCTACAAATTTACCCCCTCCACGAGACTACAAGCTCCGAGGGCAGGAGAAGGATCGAGTGTCTATTTCTCTGGTGGTCTCCGGCACAGATCCGGGCTGGCGCTGGTATTTGCTGACTTGTGCATCAGTTCTGAACCCCCAGCCACTGTCGGGGTGAGTATCTGTCCCCCTCCAGGCATGCCCCATAACCACTCACTCTCAGGTGCGGACATGGTTCCGGCGTCCCCCAGAACGTGGGCAGGAGGTGGGGCTGGGGCTGTGGGAGGCTGACCTGGCTCACAGTGTGGGCAGCATGTCCCTGGCTCAGGGCAGGGTCCTGTCGGGCATGGCTTCAGGGTACAGGTTATGGCCCCTTCCTGTGGGAAGCAGACGAAGTGGCTGTGCAGGTGTCAGAAGCCTGGAGGGCAGGACCCAGCACCAAGACTTCGCCCAGGCTGGGACACGCCAGAGGAGCAGGAGGAGGAGTTGGCTTGGGGTACACAGGCTACCCTCAGTCCAACGGCAGAAAAGAAATGTCCTGTCCCCCCACCTTATCACTCCTGATGCCCTTGAGCCCTGAGAGCCATCTCTTCCAGGTGTCATCAAAGAGTGGGGACGATGAAGCCATGCAGGCGAGGGAGGGGATATACATAGGTGATGGTCACACCCTCTGCCTGCATGCACAAGGGGTTGGGAGTCCCCACCGTGCATGGGGGTTGAATTCAGAAATGAGATGACTTGGGATCAGCCAAGGGCCACACCGGCGACAAGGTTTGGCCGTGGGGCAGACAGAAGCCGTCCCACCTAGCACACCAAGCCGCAGTAGCAGGGGGCTGCAGTGAGGCCGACGGGTGAGCAGGCCAGGTGGGGGCTACCCAGCGGGTCACGGGGGGACTCACCAGGCAGTGGCAGGCAGTGCAGGTGTCTGGGGAGAAGGTCTCCCCGTTGCTGTAGGCCTGACCATTGTGACTGCAGCCTGAGGAGACATTGCGGTCACTGTCCAGGCCACAAGGCAGCCCCAGCAGGCGGATGGGGTGGCACTTACCCCGGCAATGGGGCAGGTCAGTCCGGGGGCCACAGTGCACAGCCCCATCCTGGCAGGTGCAGGCTGTGCAGGCGTCAGGCTCCCAGCGGGCCCCCTCGGGCCAGGCACGCCCCAGCCCCCAGCAGTGGGGAGAGGCTGGGCGGCATTCACAGGTCTCCAGCCGATGCACCCTGGCCTGCAGGTCCTTGTTCTGGGGAGGGAGGGAGGGAGGATGGGGGTGGGGGGCGGGTTGCAGCATAACTCAGTTTCCCCCAAGGATCCCACAGACTTGTGGGGTGCGAAAACTGAGGAAAGGCGAGGCAGAGATCTGACAGCCCCAGAGCAAAGGTGAGCCCCCCTCAGCAGCATTCAGCAACTATGTCAGTTTTCCGGGGCGCACAGGCCCAGGCCTCTCCTTGGGACAGAATGGAGACTCACCCCACCCCACAGTAAAGGACTTCTGGGCCCACGTGAAATCTCCCCCAGCGGGACTGATGTGTACAGCAGCAGGCGCCTCAGGGCGAGACCCAGTATGGGAGTTTGAGTCTGGACTGCAGGCAGGTACCATGGGCTGCCCGTTTGTGCAGTGGCTGTGCAGAGCTGTTCAGATAAGAGCCACTGCATGTGCCTTAGAACAAGGCTCTAGGCCAGGCCTGTGGTGCAGCATTTAAGCATGGCGCAGAGAAAGCTGGATCCCCACTGGCCAGTCAGAGTTTGAATCCCAGCCCATCAGCTTCACACCAGGCTCAAGTGTTGTCAGGATCCTGACAGGACAGCAATTTGGAGGAAAAAGGACTGTGGCAAGAATGGGCCCCATAGGTGGGTAGATGAGGGGTGCTTTCTCTCTCTCTCTCTTTCATGTGCTTGCACATATTCTCTAATATGAATGAAAATAAACATGAGGCCAGCATGTGGTATTGTGGTTTGGGCTCTGTATCCCACATGGCCAACTGCAGTTTGAATCCTGGACCTGGCAACTTGAAAATCATACTGGGTGCGTGTGAGTGTGTTCCCAAAATCCCAAGAGGAGAATGGAGGCAAAGGGATTGTGGTGAGGCCATCCCCCCAGAGGGGTGATTTCTCCTTTCCTTCTCTCTGTCTCTCTCTGGTGAAAGCACACACGCTTTATGGCAAAAACCTAAAAAAGGAAAAGAAAGAAATTTTTTAAAAAAGCAAATAACGGGGCCAGCAGATGGTGAGGCGGTTATGTCGCTGGACTCCCATATGACTGACTGTGGCTTGAGTCCTGGACTGGTGGCTTGAAAGTCACACTGGGCACATGGGCGTGCATGTCCAAAATCCCAGGAGGAAAATGGAGAAGAGATTGTGGCGTGGCCTTTTCCCCTGGGAGGAGATTTCTCACTTTCCCTTTCACTGCCTCTGTCTCTCTCCAGCAAGTGCACACACCCTAAGACAAAAAAATCCTCTCAAAAATAAATAAAAATTTAAAAAGTAAATAAAACAAAACTATTGGCCCTGTCATGGTGGTGCCAGTGTGAGGGCACTGCTGAGTGGTGGCTAAAGTGGTGGGAGGCCTGGGTTCGATTCTCAGCCCAACTTCAATAGTCAGTCATGGTGGCACGCGCCTGCGGTCCTAGTTAACTGGGATGCTGGGCAGGACTGCAATGTGGGGGACCCTGTGAAAAACCTCTCTCTTTCTTTTGCTCTCTCACTCATAAAAACAAAAGCAAATTTTTAAAAAAAGCCTATTCTGTTTTAGAATCCAGGGGCTCCACAGCTCACCCCCTTCTCCCCTTTGCTCCCACTACCCCCGGCCTACCCACCCTGCCCCGAAGGTACCTGTTCCCTGAGCGCCTTCACCTCAGCCTCCAGCCGTCTCAGCAGCTCCTCCAGGGGGCGCCATAGCTCCTGGGGGGCCCCAGCCAGGGCTGAGGAGTGTGCAGGTGCCTGCTGCTGGTAGTCGAGGACATCAGCAAGCCCAGGGGGCTTCCTGGGGGCAGCCACACCTGAAGGGCACAAAAATCCACCATGGCTTATGGGTGGCAGGCTTGCAAGGTTTCCTGGGTTCCATCGTCTGAACCACATGGGGGAAGAGTGTCACTCCATGCCCCCGCACTGTCCCCCTGCCCACTGACCATCTCATCCAGGGAAGAGATGTGATCTGGGAGAGCGGGCGTGTAAAGGGGCTTGCTCACCACAGACCTGATACCCCCTCCAGGAGGGAGTGGGCAGGGCAGTGGAGGTCTGGAGGGCGGTGATGGAGGACGAGGAGGGAGGGGTGGGGCGTCTCAGCAGCTCATTAGTGAGGCCAGCCTGGGTGGTTCAAGGGCTCTATATGGACACTAGGCCTTATAGGCAGGGGAACACGTCACCCACTCCTCTCCCACTGCCACCACCGAGGAGATGGGGCGGTTCCAGTCCTTGGCTTAGTTAACACCATCCACCTGCCCAGTTCAGCTTCCCTTCTCTCTCTCTCTTTTTAGAGAGATTTTTTTTTTTTGCTATAGGGCATGTGTGCTCCCCAGAGAGACAGAGACAGAAAACGAGAAATCACCCCCCAGGGGGCATGGCCATGCCGCAATCCCTTCCCCTCCATTTTCCTCTCAGGATCTTGGACATGAACGCCCATGTGCCGGCCTGAGTTTTAAGCTGCCGGGTCCAGGACTTGAACCGTGGTCGACTACATGGAAGTCCAGCACACAACCATAACACCGTTTGCTGGTCCCTCAGCTCCCCTTTTTTGTACCTCTCTTGTATAAGTTCCAAGTCCTGTCAATTTCCGGGCTCCCCCAGTTGTTCCCTGATCCATCCCCTCCTCCCGTCTCCCTCTCCCCTGTAAAGACAATGCTTCCCTAGGGCCTCTCGCCTCCATCTGCTCCTCCCCCTCCAGAGCTCACACTGGATGGTTCCCAGCAGAAAGTCCAACTGGGATACTCTCAAGGGCCACCACCTTGTCACCCTGCTCTGCTACCTACCTACCCCCATAGGGGTTCCAACCCCCAGGCTCTGGGTCCCTGTCACCAGGATGGCACTCAGTTTTAGGGCGATTCCTTGCCTGGCTTCCTTCCCAGCCTGAGGGCAGTGCAGGATGGGGTCTCCCATCTGATCCCCTCTATGCAAGCTTGACCCGCTGTGGCCTCAAGGCCATGCCTCTAGTCCTGCGTAGGCCGGCACAGTAAGGGGTCAGGGAGAAGTTGGGGTCAGTCCCTCACTTGCCCTGGGGAGACTTGCAGAAAGAGTTCCTGAGGGTGGCCAGAGCCTGGTGCTTCCTGCAGAATTGTCCCGGCTTCCCTCTCCGCCTCCCCCAACCAGTCAGTGCAGGGAGCGCCCCATTCCTGCCTGACCCCCACCCCCTGTCTGCAGGAGGGCCGACCAGCGGCTCAGTCCGCTCCCACAGCGGGCCTCCTTTTCCCCCTTTCTCAAGACAAATAATTAACTTCAGGCTCCCAGATGCCAGGGCAGCCTCTCCCCCACCGCCGCCTGCAGGAATTCCTTCCAAGGAGTAGCAGGAGGCCGCCTTCCCTGTCTATCCCGGACCCCCTTCCTGCCCGGGCGAGGGTCGCCCCCACAGTCCTCGCTCCACCGACGGGGAGGACCCGGGCTGGCCAGAGGCGCTGGCTCCCCAGGCAGGGCGGGAGGAGCAGTCCGGCTCCAGCTCGTCTGCTCAGACAGGGCTGAGGCAGAGGTGGGGCGCCCCGGCCGCCCCTCCGCGCCCGGACTCACCCGCTGCTCCAGTGCCCGAGGCCAGCGTCAGGCTTCCGAGCTGCAGGACCAGGGGCAGCAGAGCGGCCCGCAGCCCCGCCATGCTCGCTCCGTCTCGCCGTCTGTCGTCGCGGATCAGCGGGCGCTAGGGGAGGCGGGGTGGGGAGACACAGGCCGCCTCCCACCCAGGCTTTGTTCAGGGAGGGCTCCTGGCGACCGTCATCCCGCCCGCCCGGAGACAGAGGCGCTCGACTCCCGGACGTGCACCTCGACCTGGGGCCCCAGTCCTGTTCTGACCCCGGAGAGCAGCCCCAGCCTCACGGGAAGCAGGGTGGGGATGGGGGCATGTCTCCTACTTGTGATCCAGGGGGAGACTTTGGAAATAAACACAGTGGCCACCCTCTCAGGCTCTGCCTTGCTCCTTCGGGTCCTCCATCTGCTCTGGAGTTCCCAGTTCAGCTTCTCCCCTCTCTCACCTGTTTACAGGACAAGCCGATGGAGCTGGGTTCAGATCCCTGCATGGTGGATTCCATGTGGCTGCAGATAGGCGCCTAACTCCTCTGTACCTGTTTCCCTGTTTGCAGACTGGTGTTCAGGTATCTGTTTTATAGACATACAGTGAAGATTAAGTGAGATTATGTAGGTAAAGAATTCAGGGTAGGGTCCACCCCGGTCCCAGGGGGCTGGATCCACATGGTCCACCTCCCAATCCAACAGGACCAGCAGATGGCGTGATGATTAAGTCGCTGGACTCCCATGTAGTTGACCGCGGTTCAAGTCCTGGATTGGGTGGCTTAAAACTCTCCAGGCGCGCGTGTGTGCCCAAAATCCTGAGAGGGGAATGGAGGAGAAGGGATTGCAGCCTGGCCATTCCCCCAGAGGGGTGATTTCTTGCTTTCTGTCTTTCCTCTGTCTCTCTGGTGAGTGCACACGCCCTATAGCAAAAATCTCTCTCTAAAAAAAGAAAAAGGAAAACATCCTGGTCATGTGTGCCCAAAATCCCCAAAGGAGAGGGAAAATGGAGAAGGGTTGTGTGCTGTGACCATATTCCCTGTGGGGTGTTTGCGCCTCTCCAGAGAATACACACACCTTCTGGCAAAAAAAAAAGAAAAATGAATAATTTAGTGTAGTGGTTGGCTACATGGTAAGTATGGATCGCTGTTACTCTGAGTCTCTGGAATCAAGGCACCCAGGACACTCCTCTCTCCACCTACAAGTTTCTTTCCTTCACTCCAGTTTCCACTCCTGTTCACCCAGCAGCCCCAGGCTTGGCCCCAAGTACCCAGGGCTCCTTCAGTGGCTGTCCCAGCTCCAGAGCTCAGGCGTGACCTGAGGGTGAGCCTGGGTAGGGGGAGGGCTTGGCAGGGAGGCGGAAGGGGCCAAGGGAGGAAGTGAGAAAAGCTGTCCACGTGGACCCAAGGCTGGAAAACTCCTCAGGCAGCTGGGAAGCAGAGGGAGGTCTGGGATGGGGCCCCAAGCTCCCAGGCAAAGAGGGACATGGAGGGCGGAGCTGCAAATCCTGCCAAAGCAGTCTCCCTTCCTACCGCAGAGCCCAGAAGTCACCCCCTCTGCAGCCCCGCCCAGCAGAGACCCAAGGTCTCTCTAGCCCACTCCCCTTGTGTTTTAAGGCTTCTGTGAAGAGAGCAGCTTCTCCAGCCCAGGACCCGTGCAGCTTGCAGCAGGGGGAGGGGAGGGTGTGAGACAGGGCTGACCTGGCCCCTGCTGACCTGGAGCTGGGGTCACAGAGCTGAGGAAAGCCAGGACCAGCAGCCAGAAAATGAACGAGGACGCGGCAGCTTTTCCCAGCAGGTTCTGGGAAGTCGATTCGATGGACTGGGCTCTGCTTACAAGGCTGCTCCTGCAGAAGACTGAAACCCTGACGGCCAGGACTGCCGGGTCAGACCCTGGGATGCTGCCCTGGGACCTCAGGCAAGTCACTTCCCTTTCAGGGCTAATTTTTCTCAGCTGCGGCACGGAGCGCTCACAACAGCCAGCTCTCTCTTTTAATTTTATTTATTTCTTCCATGAGAGAGAGAGAGTCAGAAGTTGACAGACAGACAGACAGAGAGAAGCACCCTGATTAGGGTCTTCATGCCACAATCCGTCCCTGGTCCCAGCTGGCCTGGGTCACGGGCACTTGTGTACACCCGGGGTTCTCAGGGAGGTTCTGGAACTTGAACCAGAACCTTTTCCATGTGGATTCAGTTGCCCTACTGCTGTGCCATCACCTGGCTCTTCTCTCTTTTAAGTTCATCTATTTATCCCGTCTTTTTTAAAAAAGAATTATTTTATTTAACTTTATTTATTTATTTAAATTTGATAGGGACAGAGCGAGAGAGAGAGAAATAGAAAGTAAGAAAGCGAGCCGCCAGGTCCAGGACTTGAGCTGCAGTCAGCCATGTGGAAGCCAAGCACCCAAAACCACCGTGCCACCTGCCGGCCCCAAGTTCATCTATTTATCCCTTCTATGAGCAAGAGAGACAGAAAGGGAGGGGAGAGGGAGAGAGAGATGGCATCCCCTATGGAATTTCCATGCCCCCAGCCTCAACTGGCCCCAGATCATGGGCAAGTGGGTGCCTGGTGTACTCAGGGAGGCCTTCCAACACAAATCTAGAACCTTCCTACAACGGTCAGCCTTGCAGAGTGGCACACTTTGCTCCTGCCCACTGGCCGGCCCTCTGGTAACTTCTCTTACGTAATCTCTTCTTTCACCCCAACCATGCCAGGTGGGGGAGCCTTTCTCCCATTTTACAGATGAGGAATCTGAAAAGGACTGGGGAAGAAGCCCAAAGTCACGCTGGGAGTGAACCACAGAGCTAGATTCAGTGCCAGGTCCTCGGTCAGGCTTGTCCTCGTGACCTCTGGCCTGCTGCCTGGCTCCGCCCCTGGCACAACTGTCCCCCACCTCTGAGAAAATGCGCGCCAGCTCCAGCACCTTTGGGCTCATTCTTTCGAAGTCAAAGATTAAGAGCTAATGGGGGGGGAACACAGCAGGTGGCATGGTGGTTAAAGCCAGTGGATTCCCACGTGGTCGACTACAGTTCGAGTCCTGGACCTAGTGGCTTGCCTGCTTTCTCCCTTTTTCTCTCTATCTCTCTCTGGTCAAATTTAAAAATAATAATAAATGAAAATAAATAAATAAATCTTTTTTTTTTTTTTTTAAAGAGCTAATTGGGGGGCTAGAAGGTGGTATGGTGGTTTAGGCTCTGGACTCCCACATAGTTGACTGCTGTTCGAATCCCGGACCCAAAGACTTGAAACACATCAGGTGTGTGTGCATGTGTGGCCAAAATTCCTAAAGGAGAATAGAGGAGAAGGGATTGTGGCGTGGCTAATCCCCCCGGGGGGTGATTTCTCGCTTTCTGTCTCTCTGTCTCCCTGGCGAGTGTGCGCACCCTATAGCAAAAATGTCTCCCCCAAAAAAGAGCTGATTGGGGGAACCAGCAGTTAGCATAATGGCTATGTCGCTGGACTCCCACATAGTCAACCGTGGTTCGCGTCCCGGACCCGGTGGCTTAAAACTCACGCCAGGTGCGTGTGCGTGAGTGCCCAAGATCCCGAGAGGAGACTGGAGGAGAAGGAATTGTGGCGTGACCATACCCCCTGGGGGGTGATTTCTCGCTTTCTGTCTCTATGTCTCTCTCTGTCTGTCTGGCGAGCGCACGCGCCCTATAGCAAAAATCTCTCAAAAAAAAAAAAAATAAATAAATAAATAAAAGAGCTGATTGGGCCTTGTATCCTCAGCCCACTCCTTGGAAGCATCACTGTCACCAGGAGCCCAGACCTCCCAGTCATGCCTTGTCACCCTAACTCTCGGCTACTTACTCTCCCTGCGACCCTGCTCTCCCCCGTCCCCACACCCATTGGAGCCCTGATGCCTGCCTTCTCCAGGCCTCTGCCAGAGCCTGAGGACTGCCGGATGACATCTGGCACTTAACTGGCTTCACTTCAGACTCCTGGCCACAAGCCTCCATGAGCATACGACACGGCCAGAAATCCTGCAATTTCTGGAAAATTTCACTCTCTTCTCCCTGAAAGGAGAATCCCTTACATTTTGATGCTTCTGCCGCGTACCCACTGTGTGATCTTGGCAAACGATTCAACCCGTCTACGTCTCAGGCCCTTTCTCTGAAACAGGGGTAACAGCACTCACTCTGTTGGTCATCCTTGGGGTCACCCCACTCCATGAAGCTGGACCTGTGCAGCAGATCGGGGTTTGGTCCCCAAGCTGACTTGCACACGCCAGGTGAGCGTACACATTCCTATGATCCCAGCTGGCTGAGGAGCCGGGGGTGAGGATCAGGACAGGGGACACTGTTGGGGGTGCCCCTTTCTGCCACCTCTCTCGCTCATTAAATAGAAAAAATAAATAAATAAATAAAACCAAATTAACTAACTTTAAAACAGAGAGAGAGTCAGCAAATGGCATGGAGATCGAGGCAGCTGGATCCCACATGGCCAATTCTGTGGTTTCAGTCCCAGACCCAGCAGCTTGAAAATTACTCCAGGCATGTGTGTGTGTGTGTGGCCAAAATTTCTAGAGGAGAGTGGAGAAGGGACAGTGACATGAAAAACACTCCTAGAGGGTGATTTCTCATTTTCCCTCTCTCTCTTTCTCTCTCTCCAACAAACACACACCCTATACCAAAAACTTTTTTTTAAAATGAGAGACCAGCAGATGTCTGGTTAATGTTTACATCGCTGGACTCCCACATAGTCGACCGCGGTTCGATTCCCAGACCTAGCAGCTTAAAACTCACATCGGGGGACCAGCAGTTAGTGTAATGGCTGTGTCACTGGACTCCCACGTAGTCGACTGCGGTTCACGTCCCGGACCTGGTGGCTTAAAACTCACGCCAGGCGCGTGTGTGTGTGTGCGTGCCCAAGATCCCGAGAGGAGAATGGAGGAGATGGGATTGCTGCGTGGCCATCCCCCCTGGGGGGTGATTTTTTGCTTTCTGTCTCTGTCTGTCTGGCAAGCACACGCAAAAATCTCTCAAAAAAAAAAAAAAAATCTAAAGAGAGAGAGAGAGTACCTTTATTGTAGTTGTGGTAAAGATGATCTTAGCCTGGGTTCCCAAACTGGAGTCTGAGACAAAGGCCTGCCTGCAGGCGTATTTTGGAATGTGTTCCCAGGGAGCAGGAATGAGGGATGGGAAGAGTGAAACAGGGAAAGATGGAGAGCCCATGCCAGGATGCACTACGGACACAGACCTGGCCACTGCTGTGGGTCTGAGCATGCAGTCCCGCGGGGCCATTGGAGCCATCAGAAAATGGGGCACAAAGTGAAGACTGATCCATGGGCTTCGGTGCCCCATGGCCAATGGCACCCGGAGGGTCTTAGCTGCTGCCAGTTAGGAATGAGTGAGTGTCCAAGTGGGTTGCCGAGGTGCCCTAGGCCAGTCATCAGAGAAATGCCAAAATGAGGAGAGATTTGCAGGCAGGTCTGAGGCGAGCTGCCGTCAGGACGCTCCTGTGCAGAGCTGCTCGCCATCTGTGTAGGACTGAAACCGGGCGTGGCCTAGAGGATGTGCTGCGAGTGTCCAACGTGAGGGGTGACGCACAGACACCTTTTCACAGGGCGTGGCACATTTAAGCACCACTATATATTATTATTAACTTTTTAAGAGGTTTTTGCAAAGGGTGCGTGCACTCGCCAGAAAGAGACAGAGAGATAGAGAGCGAGAAATCACCCCCCAGGGGGGATGGCCATGCCGCAGTCCCTTCTCCTTTGTTCTCCTCTCAGAATCCTGGGCACACACGCACACGTGCCCAGCATGAGTTTAAGCCACCGGGCCCGGGACTCAAACCACGGTTGACTACATAGGAGTCCAGTGACATAGCCATTACGCTAACTGCTGGTCCTTATTATGATAAATATTATACTCATCTCCCTCTGAGGCTCAAACTGAAAGGTCAATAGTAACATTCTTAGTTTTTTTTTAAAGAATTATTTTATTGGGTCAGCAGGTGGCATGGTGGGTAAGGTGCTGGACACTCCACATGGCCAACCATGGTTTGAGTCCCAGACCTGGTGGCTTGTTTTCTCATTCTCCTTCTCTCTGTGTGTCTGTCTTTCTCTGGTCAAATGAAAATAAATGAATGAATAAATTAAATAAATAATTCTTTTAAAAAATTATTTGGGATCAGTAGTTGATGTAATGGCTGTGTCGCTGGACTCCCAAGTAGTCAACCGTGGTTTGAGTCCTGGACCCGGTGGCTTAAACTCACACCGGGTGCATATGCGTGCTTGTCCAAGGTCCTGAGAAGAGAATGGAGGAGAAGAGATGGTGGCATGGCCATCCCCTCGGGAGGTGATTTCTCACTTTCTGTCTATCTGTCTCTCTCTGTCTTTCTGGTGAGCACACATACCTTACGGCAAAAACCTCTCCAAAAAAAAAAAAAAAAAAAAAAGAATTATTCTATTTAAATCTATTTGTTATTTATTTATTTTAAAAAATTTGACAAGAGAGGGACAGAGTGAGAGTGAAAGAGGGGGAAAGTGAGAAAGCAAGCCGCCAGGTCTGGGACTTTTGGCCATGTGGGAATCCAGCACCTTAACCACCACACCTCCTGCTGGCCCAATATTAAAATTCTTTATCTGCAACAGAAGCTATAAAATTTCAGAAAACTCTGAGACCAGCAGTTAGTGTAATGGCTATGTCGCTGGACTCCCACGTAGTCGACTGTAGTTTGCATCCCGGACCCGGTGGCTTAAAACTCACACCGGGCGCGTGTGCATGCATGCCCAAGATCCCGAGAGGAGAATGGAGGAGAAGGGATTGCGACGTGGCCACCCCCCCTCGGGGGGTGATTTCTCGCTTTCTGTCTCTCTGTCTCTCTCTGTTTGTCTGGCGAGCGCACGCGCCCTGTAGAGAAAACCCCTTAAAAAAAATTTTTTTTTTCAGAAAACTCTATGAAATAAAAGACTCACGGCTCTGAGGAATGGATATTATTTGGAAAGGTATTTGAGTCCCACAGCTGAGTAATCACTGAGTCCTTCTGTGTCCGACTGTGGGTTAGATACAGGGACACAACAATGAGTTTCACTAGGTCCAGCCCAGAATCTTCTGGAAAACAAGATTACTGACAGAAGGAAGGGCGAAGCGTGGGGCTCAGGTGCACGTAAACATCAGACTTGGATAGCCACCTGGCCTGCTTTTCTAATGGACGGTGGAACCAGACTCCCTGACCAGAGACGCCTTTTCCTTAGGAAGAGGACTCTTTTGGCAAGAGAAACAAAGAAGGAGGGCTGACTTGGGCCCAGGCGTGAGTCCTTTCTTGGCATGGATGGATGGCCCCCTGGTGGGGACTGCTGGTTCTCTGCTGGGCCCCCAGGGAGGGGGGGCTGTAGCAAGTGATGGGCAGTGGAAGGGGTTCCGAGATCAGTCAGTGAGCTCTGAATGCGGTATAGTCACTGACTATGCCGGCGTTCTCTGTTTCTACCCCCTTCTCGTTCCTTCCCTGGCCCTGTCAGCCCTGCAGCCTGCATCTCTCTGGGCTTTCATATCTCTGGCTCCCGGGTGAGGTAGTCCGTGAGAGGCAGCAGGGAGGACAGAAGACAGTGGCTGGCAGTTTCTCCTCAGGCCTCCTCTTGCTCTCCCTGGCTCCCTCAGCTCAGGGTTGGCAACTGGGTTTCCTGCTTTCATTAGATCTTAGTGCCTCCATGTCTGTTACTGGTACTCAACCACCTCTGCAGATCTGTGAATAGCTCCCCTTCTTTTTCATTTAGTTATTTATTTTTAGAGGTTTTGGCCTTAGGGTACATGCACTCGCTGGGGCAAGAGAGAGAGAGAGAGAGACAGTGAGAGAGAAAGTGAGAAATTACCCCTGGGGGGGGGATGGCCATGCCATAATCCCTTCTCCTCCCTTCTCCTTCTAGGATCTTGGGCACACACACACACACACACACACACACACACACACCCAGTGTGAGTTTCGAGCCACCTGGTCCAGGACTCAAACCACCATCAGATATATGGGAATCCAGCCACAGAATAGCTATGCCATCTGCTGGTCCCTCATTTATTTATTTTTAGAAGTTATTTATTTCTTCCACGAGCAACACACACACACACACACACACCCCTACATAGCACCCCGAATAAGGCCTGGATGCCACCCCCAGTTTCAGCCCGACCTGGGTCACAGGCAGGCAGGTACTTGGTGAACTTGAGGTCTCAGTATATGAACCCAGAATCTTCCCAGGTGGCCCGGCCTCATGGAGCATCACATTTTACAACTGCGCCGCTGTCCAGCTCCCTAGTCCCTTCTTTAAATTCTCTCTAGCTAAATCTTTTTGAGAAGAATTCTACGTACTCCTGGGTTCATTGTGGGGAGGGAGAAGGTCATTGTGGGGAGGGAGGTAGAGAGGGGTTAGTAAATGATCACATTTTCTACGTCATTTACTACCTTTCGAATCAGAACGATGATGACAAACGGAATAAGACATGACAAAGGCAAAGCCCCGTGCTGCCCGTGACCGCGCTCTCCGGTGCCCGGCGGTCCCCACCCCATATGAGCAATGGTAACAGCCTAGGGTGCTCCTGCCACCCTCCCCCTGGCTCCCCTAAGCTCAGGCAAGCGTGCGCACACCACGTGATTGAGTTTGGAGATGGGAGTTTGGAACAGGCTGTGTGAGATCACATCCCTTGCCCTCACGGCCCCATCACCCTCGCCAACTCTCCTCCGAGTCACCTCTCGGTTGTTCCTGTCTTGACCCTCCCAAGTCCCCACTTACAACCTCATGTCCACCCCGGACGAAGGGACCAGCTGAGCAGCCGCACATCTGCAGTCTGTTGGAGGTGTGCTGTTTATCATGTGCTGAGATTCGAATTCAGAACTCGTACCCCACAGCCTGGCCACACCGCCCGCAGACTCAGACTAAGCAGCCTAGCAGTCCCTGTCCAGGAGCGGGTCTTCTTCGCCCATCCTTAAAGTCCTTCACTGTGTGGCAGGCCCCATGCGGCGCCGCAGCTGCCCACTGCGGTACGAATGCCAGCCGCACCCTGAGCGTCACTGCCCGCAGGGGAATGCTCACAGACAGCAGTACTTCCTTGTCCATCTGCCCTGCTGGGACTTTAGCAATGCGTGTGATTGTTTTGCTTGGTTTCCTTGCTGATATAGAATCCCGTGCACTCAGATCTCGTATCTGAACCACATATCAGAGGAGGCACTTGCAGGGAGGCAGAAGTTTCCAGATGCTCACACAGTGACCTCCAAGCCTCAGGTGTGGAGGGAGGAGCTTGGCAGCTGAGGTGGCCAGTCAGTCCTGTCCCTATCCCCCCCGTGTTCCTCCAATCACTCTTTGTCTCTCCTCTCTCTCATTACCAGAGGGTGCAACGCATTCATCTTACAGAGACAGAGAGACAGAGGGAGGTGTGCAGAGGGAGGAAGCACCCTCCCCAATGGGGCGTCGTCATGCCATGATTTCTGGCCATTCTGCTGGGATTTAGGGCGTGCACTCACACACACGTTCAGTGTGTTTTTCAAGTCAGTGGGGCAGGCATTGGAGTGGTGCAGTTGGCCTGTGGGATCCAGCTTCCTTTACCACGAGGCCAGAGGGCTGGCTCCTTGACTTTCAATCTCTCTCAACTTTCTTTTCTCTAAGATTGACCGCAAGGGACCCCATGAGGGCTCAGAGAAGCTAAGAGGGTAGGGAAAAGAGGAGAGGAAATGATGTGTGCCTCTTCTGCCCGGCATTCCCTCTTCTGCCCATCCACCTCTCTTCCTACCCCTCATGGCCTTGCTCTTGGGCTTCAGCAGCGCCCCCTGTGGCCAGCTGCCAGAACTCTGCAATAGTGGAGATGTTCTACCGTGCGATCTGATACGGGGACCTTGTGAAGACATCAAGCCCTGGGAGATGACTAGTTCAACTGAGGGTCTGCATTTTTTCATTTTAATTCATTTAATTACATCTTTACAAATCTGCACCTTTCTCTGTGAATTCTGAGCATATTTATTTATTTATTTATTTATTTTTGGAGAGGTTTTTGCTATAGGGAGCGTGCACTCGCCAGACAGACAGAGAGAGACAGAGAGACAGAAAGCAAGAAATCACCCCCCCCAGGGGGGATGGCCACACTGCAATCCCTCCTCCTCTATTCTCCTCAGGATCTTGGGCACGCACGCACATGCGCCCGGCGTGAGTTTAAGCCACTGGGTCCGGGACTCAAACCACGGTCAGTTACATGGGAGTTCAGCGACATAGCCATTACACTAACTGCTGGTCCCCTGAGCATTTTTATTTTTAAATATTTATTCTGAGAGAGAGTGAGTAAGAGAGAATGACAAGCGCCCTCAGCAGGGTCTCACTCCCACCCCAAGCCTTTCAGTCCGCCAGGATCATGGGCACACGCACGCGTGCCTGGAGTGTGGAACATTTCAAATGAGTGAAACCATGTGGTATGTGGTCATGCGTGTCTGAATTCTTTCATGAACATGATTTGAAGACCAACCGTGTTGCAGCATGTAGCAGGACTTCTTTTTGTTGGCTGATAATAGCCACTGCATGGATGTACCGTGCTTTATCTGTCCACTCATTGGTTGATGGACAGAGTGCCCGGGGAAGTCGGCCTCTCCAGTTCATTCTGTTACTCATCCATTTAAAAATTCATTATTAATTCACATTTTAACTCATTCATTCATTCGTTCGTTCAGGGACTCCAGCCTGGAAGAGGAGTCAGGGCATGTGCCTGTCTCTAAGGATTTGTCCCATGTGAAAGTCCCCCTTCCCAGTGGTTCTGTCTTTTCTCCACTCACCTCTCTCCCCGATCCACTTTCTGCTTTTTCCCGCCTTCTCTCTACCCCAGAGTGGCTGGCCTCCTTGACCTGGGTGGACAGGTTTCCTGTAGCCTCTGGATTCTGGTTGGATTTGGCTAATGGGGGGCCAGAGACAGGAGGGCCAGAGGATGCCCCAACCTTGGCAAGGCCACAGCTAGATAAGGGATAGCCACTCTGAGGGTGGAGCTGGTTCCCACGGACGCCAGGTGCTGGGTGACTGGGTGCCTGGGATTTCCGCAGGGGCCTTTGGAACCCTGTGCACGCGGCAGCGATGTTCCCTTCACTAGACTCTGTGCACTTCCTGTCTCTGCCCGGGCCCTGACACACACCTCCCACCCAGAGCCACCCACACAGCAGGGTCCAGGGCCGGGGCCCCTGGGGCAGATGGAGAAACTGGCGGATTTCAGTTTCTCTGGAAAACCTTGAAGACAACACAGCCTCCCAAGAGCTGGGAGGAAGTCAAGAGAAGGCCCAGCAGGGCCACTGGGGGAGGGCCCACAAGGCCCAGGCTGAGGGAGGAAGGGAAAGATTGGAACCTAGCTCTCTTCTGCTCCAAACAGATCGAACGATCCACGTAGTTTAGTCTGGGCCAAACCCCAGGGCTTCATTTTACTAGTTGCTGTGAACCTTTGGGTAAATTGTCTCACCTTTCTGAACTTACAGATGAAGACAGTACATACCCCTGTCTGTAACAGCTGTCATGAGCATCAGAGAAGGTCCCAGGATTCAGTGAAGAAAGATTAAGTGTTACACGCTGTAAGCTTGAGTGTGCCCCGCCCCCACCACACACACACACACACACACACACACACACACACACACACACACGCCACATCCATACTTTGAAGTCCTAACTTCCAGTACCTCGGAATGTTGCCTTATTTGGAAACAGGGTAGTTGCGGTGTAATTAGTTACACTGAGGTCATTAGAGTGGGCCCTAATCCAATATGACTGATGTTCTTATAAAAAGAAGTTATCTTAGGACAGCCTGTGGCATGGTGGTTAAGGCGGCTGGATCTCACATGGCTGACTGCACTGTTTAAGTCCCGGACCCAGTGCCTTGAAAAACACATTGGGCACACACACTACATGAGTTCTCAAAATCCCAAAAAGATAGAGTGATGAAGAAGGGATTGTGATATAGCCATCCGCCATAGAAGGTGTTTTCTCACTTTCTATCTCTCTTTGTGTCTCTCTCTCTCTCTGTGTCTCTCTCTGCCAAGCACACTACTCTAGCAAAATTTTTAAAAGGGGGAGGGCACGTCTAAAAACGCACACATGGGAAGAATGCCATGTGAAGATGAGGGCAGAGGTCTGGATGATGCTTCTACAAGTCAAAGAACACTAAAATAATACTAAGGAACCAACTGGTGGCATGGTGGTTAAGGTGACTGGATCCCACATGGTCAATCCCAGAGTTTGAGTCCTAGACCTGGAAGTTTGAAAAACACACTGGGTATGTGTACATGCATGCCCGAAGTTCCAAAATGAAGGAGAAATAAAGGAGAAAGGATTATGGTGTGACCATCCACCATGATGGGGGCTGTTTCTTACATTCCCCGTCTGTCCTTCCCGTTCTGGCGAGTGCATGAACTTTCTGGCAAAATTGAAAATAAGAATAAGAATATAGGCCCAACCATGGGGGCCCCTGCTGATAAGTCATTGTGCTCAGCAGGCTGGGACCACAGAGGCCCAGGTTCAATTCCTGATCCAACCTAAAATCGGGGCTTCTGTAATCCCAGTGACATGGGAGACTGAGGCAGGAGGATCATGACATGGAAGGCCCTCTCTTTTTCACTTTTTTCTTTTATTTTATATTTGCCATAGGGCTTGTGTACTCATCAGAGGGAGACAGAGAGACAGAGAGAAAATGAGAAAGCACCCACCTGAGGGGATGTCCCTTCTCCTCCATTCTCCTCTGGGACATTGGGTGCGCACACACGTGCCTGGCATGTATTTCATGCGGCTAGGTCTGGGACTCAAGCTGTGCAACTGGCTATGCGGGATCCAGTCACTTCAACCACCACACCGCCAGCTGTCACAGAACCCTGTTTCATTTTGTTTTTAAAGGTTTTTGCCATAGGGTGCGTACGCTCACTGGAGAGAGACAGAGAGACAGTGAGAGGGAAAGTGAGAAATCACCCTATGGAGGGATGGCTACACCGCAATCCCTTCCCCTCCATTCTCCTCCTGGGGTTTCGGGCACGTACACACACATGCCTGGCGTGGCGTGATTTTCTTTCTTTCTTTTCTGAGAAGTTTTTGCTATAGGACGTGTGCACTCGCTGGAAAGACAGAGAGAGACAGGGAGACAGAAAGTGAGAAATCACCCCCCAGGGGGGATGACCACACCACAATTCCTTCTCCTTCATTCTTGTCTTGGGATCTTGGGCACACATGCACACACGCCCAGCGTGAGTTTAAGCCACAAGGTCGGGGCTTAAACTCACGGTCAACTACATGGGAGTCCAGTGACATAGCCATTACGCCAACTGCTGGTCCCCAACCTGGTGTGATTTTCAAGCTGTAGGGTCTGGGACACAAACCTCAGTCTGCCATGTGGGAGTCCACCACCATGTCACCTTAACCACCATGTCACCAGCTGGCCTCAAGAACACTGACTTTAAAAATAAAACAAGAGGTGCTTTTACGTCAGGATTAGTGAGTTGCTTGGCGTGTTGCAGGAACGATGGTGCTGTCTCCCAGTGGTATGTGGAAACAGTTACTGGAAGACATTAAGGTACACGGTAAGATTCCAAAGCATGTGGAGGAATATTAGAAAGTCACTTCTTTAAAACCTGCCCATTTTACCAGTGTCCTGAGTGTTGAATGAAACTAGATGTCACTGACTAGCAGCTTAATAATGAGTGGGGGTCACTACCTGTCAGAGGAAGCCCACTCTGAAGTTTTATGGAGCAACAATGTCTGGCTACCACGAGATTTGTCTTACGAAAATGAAAAGCTGGTGATAAAAACACCTTGTTGTATGGGCATCAAGAAAAACAGTTTAGGGACCAGCAGTTAGCACAATGGCTATGTCGCTGGACTCCCATATAGTCGACCGCGGTTCATGTCCCGGACCCGGTGGCTTAAACTCACGCCGGGCGCGTGTGCGTGCGTGCCCAAGATCCCGAGAGGAGAATGGAGGAGAAGGGATTGCGGCGTGGCCATCCCCCCTGGGGGGTGATTTCTCTCTTTCTGTCTCTCTGTCTGTCTCTGTCTGTCTGGCGAGCGCACGCGCCCTATAGCAAAAACCTCTCAAAAAAAAAAAAAAAAAGAAAAAGAAAAACAGTTTAGTTGGATTGTATATTAATTTTACTTTGTAAATGATGAAACAGTATTTTGTTTCATGAAAATTATTTTCCTTTCAACTAACCAGCCTTGTAAACAGCTTATTCTGAATAAAAAAAACAAGAGGGGGCCAGCAGGTAGCACGGTGGTTAAAGGCGCTGAACTCCCACATGGCCGACCAGACTTCCTCTCTTTCCTTTTCACTCTCTTTCTCTATCTGCCTCTCTCTGGTGAATGCATGTGTATTATAGGAAACAAAATAATAATAAATAAAATTAAATAAATAATAATGTAAAATAAAATAAAAACAAGAGGACCTGGCAGGTGGCATGGTGATTTTTTTTTTTTTTTTTTTTTGAGAAGTTTTTGGTATAGGGCTCGTGAACTCACCAGACAGAGAGAAACAGAGAGACAGAAAGTGAGAAATCACCCCCCAGGGGGGATGGCCACACCGCAATCCCTTCTCCTCCGTTCTGCTCTCAAGATCTTGGGCACGCACACACATGTGCCCAGCGTGTGAGTTTTAAGCCACCGGGTCTGGGACGTGAACTGCAGTTGACTACATGGGAGTCCAGCGACATAGCCATTACGTTAACTGCTGGTCCTGGTGGCATGGTGATTAAGGCACTGAACTCCCACATGGCTGACCACAGTTTAAGCTCCGGACCTGGTGGCTTGCTTTCTCACTTGCCCTCTCTCTCTGTCACTTTCTGTTCAAATTAAAATAATAATGATGACGATGAATAAAATAAATAAAAGTAATTATTTTAAAAATACACAGAAGCAAAGAACCTCAGAGTACAGAGAAGGAAGCTAAGTTGTTAAAGCCCACCATGTGCAATTTACTCAGCTTATTCCTTTCTGAACGGGGATACCAATAATGCCTCGCCCCCTAGTGGCTGACTGTGGCAACTAAAGAATAATGAGTGAAGAGTGCCTCAAGGTGACTGGCGTGCAGAAAGGTCTCAATATCACGTTGAAGGGCCAGCAGGTGGTGTGGTGGTCAGTGCACTGGACCTTCCCATGTCCGACCATGCTCAAGTCCGGACCTGGCAGCTGGCTTTCTCATTTCTCTCTCTCTCTCTCTCTCTCTCTCTGGTGCATGTGCCCTGTGGATAAGTAGAAAATAATAATAATAATGAATAAAATTAAATGGGTAATTCTTTAAAATAAAAAATTGGGCTGGCAAGTGGCGTGGTGGTTAAGGGTGCTGGACTCCCACATGGCCCACCGCAGTTTGAGTCCTGGACCTGGTGGCTTGCTTTCTCACTTTCCCTCTCTCTTTCTCTCTCTCTCTCTCTCTCTCTCTCTCTCTCTCTCTCTCTCATTCTGTCCCTCTCTGGTCAAATTAAAAGAAATAAATGAATGAATAAATAAAGTTAAAATAAAATAATTATTTTAAAAAAAATCGTCTTGGGACCAACAGGTAGTGTAGTGGTTAAGGAGCTGGATCTTACATGGTTGACAGCCATTTCAGTCCCAGACCCTACAGCTTAAACTCACACTGGCCACATGTGCATGCATGCCCAAAATCCTGAGAGGAGAATAAGAAGGGATTGTGGTATGGCTATCCACCTGGGGGGAGATGTCTCACTTTCTTTCTCTCTCTATCTTTCTGGTGAGCACACATGCCCTATAGCAAAAAATCCCTCTCAAAAAAAAAAAAAAAAAAAAAAAAAAATTGGGACCAGCAGTTAGTGTAATGGCTATGTCGCTGGACTCCCACATAGTTGACTGCGGTTAGCGTCCTGGACCCGGTGGCTTAAAACTCACGCCAGGCACATGTGCGTGTGTGCCCAAGGTCTTGAGAGGAGAATGGAGGAGAAGGGATTGCGCCGTGGCCATCCCCCCTGGGGAGTGATTTCTCTCTTTCTGTCTCTCTGACTCTCTCAGTCTGTCTGGCGAGTGCACGCACCCTATAGCAAAAAAAAAACCTCTCAAAAAAAAAAAAAAATAACACAAAAATTGTCTCACGGGACCAGCAGATAACATAATGTCTATGTTGCTGGACTCCCATGTAGTTGACCTCAGCTCAAGTCCCAGACCCAGTAGCTTAAACTCACACCGGGCGCGTGTGCGTGTGTGCCCAGGATCCCGAGAGGAGAATGGAGAAGGGATTGTGGCATGGTCATTCCCCCTGGGGGATGATTTCTTGCTTTCTGTCTCTGTCTTTCTCTGTCTTTCTGGTGAGTGTACGCGCCCTCAAGAACCTCTAAAAAAAATCGTCTTGTATTTACTTTTTCCATCAACTGCCCCAGGTCGGTGTGGAGTGAAAGGGACATTCCTGACTTCTTCCTAGCTCGTCATGGTGGGCCCTGCCCTCTGCCCCTTTTCCTGACCCCTGCACCCAGAACTGTGATGAGGCACGAGATCGAGCACACTGTTGCCCCAAACAGCTGAGTTCCAGGTGACATCTGAGATCCTGAGGCTCACTGTCCCCTTGCCCAGTTCTTTAAGGCACTCCTGTGACCTCCTCCTGCAAAACAAAGCCTCCTTGGAGTTGGGGAGCAGTAATGATCCCCATATGCTCCCTCCTCCCTAAGCAGGTGCCCCTGTCTTCTCATCTTGCCCTCACCAGCACCCTTCCATGTGCACAGTCACGGGGAGTCCGGCAAGCTGTCGGCAGGCTGGTATCCCTGCAGCTGTGAGGTGCTGTCCCAGGGGAAAAGGGAAGACTGTGAGAGAAATATGGAAGGTCTGGCCCCGCGATGGGCACAAATCAGTGGAGACTCCCCTGAATCCCATGAGCCCGCCAGCACCTCACAGTCTCAGTCTCCCCACCATGTGAGTTGGGGTGGTTTCAGGGTTCCAGCTGGCTCCTGGTTTGGAGAACTGCAACAAGCTGAGGCCCCGGGACCCTGGGCCCGGGCTCCTCTCCAGTGAGGCCTGACCTTCTCCTCTTTCCTGGGGTGGGGTGGGGGCAACCCCCAGACTCTCCACTGTCTTGCTTTTGTGCCCTGATATCAGAGGCCAGCAGAGCGGGAGAGAGGCCTGACTATGCCCTTCCAGGAAGCCAGGGCCTGACCTCGCAGGGTCACGAAATGGCCCAGGGGATCTGGCCAACAGGAGGCGAACACGTTTGTCCCCCACAGTCCCCCAGCCCACCTCCCAGAAAGCCAGAGAGGGCCAGCTGGGATTCCCCTTCCCGCAGTGAAGTACTGAGGGGTCACTCCCTTCTCCCACGACCTCATGCCTTAGGGACACAGGGCACCTCCTTGGGAATCTCAGGGCCATCCCTAGAGGAGCCCCTGTGGCTGAGGCCCAGACATGGGCTGAGGGAAGCCATCCCGCCCTTGGGCTACCCCTGCCATCCTGGGTGGAAATGAGTCTCTCCCCGTCCCTCATATCAGAATGCCTTGGGAGGGACAACTGTCCTGCCCTGAAGAGGTCCTTAGCTTGGGTGCTGAGTGCCGGGGCTTGAGGTGGTTCTGGCTCGTAAACACTCTGGATCCTGGGGGTTCCCTGTGCCCCATGTGGAGGGTGGGCTGGCCTTGTGTGCCAGGATGGGACACCTCCCCCCAGTGGAGCCACCTGCAGACTCTGATCTTGACAAGTTCATCTAGGGACAAAAGAGGGCACCAGAGCCCGCGGCTGCTCCTGGTGGAACCAGGCTGGCCTCTGTGCCCACAAACCCAGGGCCCAGCCATTTCCACACAGGAGCCCGACACGGCCGGGGGTGCAGCCCCTTGTTCCTCTTTCAGGTGCCTCACGCCCCACAAGTCCTCTACACAGTGGGAGGACGGTGGCCCTGACCCCTTCCGTGACGGAGCCCGGGAGCAGGAGGAAGTGTCCCAGCACAACGCTGAACTCAGCAATTTCAGAAAGCTGGAGTCAGAGGAGCATGGGCGGTGGGGGAGGTGAGGGCATCCGTCAGCTCTGGGAAGCTGGGGGAGGGAGAACTAACCAGAATCCTGGGGCAGAGCTAGGAGAGGAACCCGGAGAATGAGTGTCTCCCCGCAGTTATTTCAAGGAGATGGTGGGAAGTCCGGGCCCTCAGGAAGCCCCAGGACCCAAGAGCTGCAATGAGAGAGGCACGGCTGAGCCTGGGTCTCGGAGATTTCCCGAGGTTTCAGGGCAGCTCGAGCTGTGAGTCCAAAGCCTGGGGGCAGGTGGAAAGCCAGACAGAAAAGGGGCTGGAGCCAGGCCGCAGGGCCCAGGAAGAGGATGGGTGGCCAATCGGGAAAGGGGACGTGGCTGTCATTCTTTATTTTTTAAAAATAATTTTTTATTTTATTTTATTTCTTCTTCTTCAAATTTGACCAGAGAGAAAGAGAAAACAACTTGCCAGGTCCAGGACTCGAATCATGGTCAGCCATGTGGGAGTCCAGAGCCCCAGTCACCACACCTTCTGCCAGCTCCATGGCCATAATCCTTAACTGGATAGTGGAACAAAGAGCCAGGCCTGGGAGGGAGGCTAGTGTCTGGCAGCTTCCAAGACTTCTGGCCGGGTGAAGAGAGAGAAGCGTTGGATGAGAAAGGAGGAGACTCCGGTCTCAGGGCATCCACGTGACAGTGCTGGCCAAGAGGGGACTTCCAGGTCACACCACAGAGTGTGCAGAGGAGGTGCAGTCAGCAAGCAGTTGGGGGAGGCCCCAGCTTGGTATTGCTCACAATGCAGCTACCATTTCCACGTGTGGGAAACCATGGGGGCACTTTATAAAGGGCAAGAGGGGCCGTGTTAAAGCCCGAGTCAGGCTCCATCAGGCCTCTGCCCTGGAGCCTCCAACAACTAGTTTCTGGCAGACCCTCAGCCTGTATGATTGCATGATGCCCCACGAGGACCCCCGGTTTTGTTACTTAAGGATTTATATTGTTCATCTATCATAACTCCCTAAAATGGAAGCTCCCGAGGGGCAGGGCTTTTTTTTTTTTTTTTTTTTTACTTTAGTTTATTACTGGACACGTGTGCTAGCCAAAGAGACAGAAACAGAGAGAGAGGGAAAATGAGAAATCACTCCCTGGGGGAATGACTACATCACAATCCCTTCTCTCCCATTCTCCAGAGATTTGGGGCATGGATGCACATGCACGTGCTGTGATTTCTCAAGCACCAGGTCTGGGACTCAAACCTCTCCGTGGGTCATGTGAGATCCAGCTGTTTTAACTTCCACACCACCTACTGGCCCAAGGGCAAGGCTTTTTTTTTTTTTTTTTTTTTTTAAATAATTATTTATTTTATTTTATTTATTCACTCACTTATTTTAATTTGACCAGAGAGAGACACAGAGGAAGAAAGAGAAAGAGGGAAAGTGAGAAAGGAAGGCACCAGGTCCGGGACTCAAACCATGGTCTGCCATGTGGGAGTGTCCAGCACCTTAACTACCACACCACCTGCTGGTCCCAAGGGCAAGGCATTTTTGACAAAGCAGACTGTTCATCAGCAGACCTCATCTTGGAGGGTCCAAGCACTGGAGAAGCATTTGTGGAGTTTAGACCTCACAGCCCATCTGGAACACAGAGGTCACTGTTCTCACTTTTATTTATTTATTTTTTTTTAAAGAGAGATTTTGCTTATAGGGCATGTGTACTCCCTGGAGAGACAGAGAAACATAAAGTGAGAAATCAACCCCCCCAGAGGGGATGGCCATGCTGCAATCCCTTCTCCTCCATTCTCTTCTTGGGATTTGGGGCTTGCATGCACACGCACCTGGCATGAATGTCAAGCTGCTGGGCCCAGGACTTGAACCATACTTGAACAGTGGTCAACTACATGGGAGTCCAGTGATGTAAACATTACGCCACGGGCCCATCATTCTCACTTTACAGACAGGTTCCAAGAGACCAAGTGGTTCACTCAGATCACAGAACCCGACTCCACCCAGCTAGACATAGAGCCTGATATGGGGGGGAGGGGATCTGAGAAGCAGGCCAGCCTGTGGAGCTCCAGAGCCTCAGCCTAAAAAGCTGGGTCTCGGAGGGGTGGTTTGGAGAGAGAGAAGCCACTTTCATCTGCCCAGACTCACTGCAGAAGGGTTGGTCCAGAGCTGGGGAAGCTGCCCCTTGGGCCTCCGCCTCCTCCCACCATTCAGCCTGAGTTTCTTTCAGTTCCCTTTGGTGACATGGCCACCCCCGCCCCCATGTGTGCACTGTGGCTTCTACTAAAATCAGCAGGGGGTACCTCTTACCTCGCCCTCAGTATGCAATGCTCAGGCCAGGGGAAGTGGGCCATGTCACCGGAGTGGGTGAGGGACCTGACATACCCCTGCCAGGGTTCCTGGGGCTGTGGAAGACAGTCTCTCTGTTCCCCTGCCCCACGGGGGGGAACTGGGAGTGATCACATGGGGGTCAGGCGTAGCCTCACTTCCCCTTTGCTTGTTTCCACTCACAAAACAGCACTGTGGGTTGAAGGGACCCTTCGATTTTGGAAGAGCTGAGAGCTGCTCTCTGCCCAGGGTGCTGCCCTCCCATCTCCCAAGCCACTTCTCTGGCCCAGAGTGATTCTTGGCTCAGATTCTTCTGGTCCAGGAAGGCAGGACTTGAGCCAAACTGAGTCCCTGGAGTCCTTGTCCCTGGAGCCCCATGTCAATGCTGTAAGCCTGGTAACATCACCTCCCTTTAAGGAACAGGGAATAAGTGTCACAGGACTTAGCTGAACCAGCCAGGATGCAAGTGCACATGCGCATGGCCCTTCTGCTCACAGGCCGGCTGGTTCTGGATGACGTTGAGACTGGGGTGGGGGGGGGGGGGGAGACGGCCCTGAGTAGTTTTGTTTTGTTTTAAAAGAAAGAGATGTAAAAGAATCTATCCACTCTTGGGACCAGCAGTTAGCATAATGGCTATGTCACTGGACTCCCACGTAGTCGACCAAGGTTCGAGTCCCGGACCTGGTGGCTTAATCTCACGCCGGGCACGTGTGAGTGGGTGCCCAAGATTCTGAGAGGAGAATGGAGGAGAAGGGATTGCGGCGTGGCCATCCCCCCTGGGGGGTGATTTCTCGCTTTCTATTTCTCTGTCTCTCTCTGTCTGGCGAGCACACGCGCCCTACAGCAAAAACCTCTTCAAAAAAAAAAAAAAAAAGAATCTATCCACTCATATTTCCCCCATCCCCCATCCCACTTTAAATTTTAATAGTGAAATACTAGATACAAGTAGTAAAATGCTTATATGTAATTATATTTCCATTTTACGTTATGACTCCATAGAAGAGAGGGAGGTAGATACAGAGGAGAAAAGGCAGCACATATTTTCATTCATTAAAAGTAAGGTCCAATCCAGGTATTCTCAGAGAGAGAAGGGAGAGGAAAGGGAAACACCAAGGTTCTGACCCATCCACGGACACTACTGTATAGTTGCTAAAAGAATACCTCTCGGGGCTAACAGGTGGTGTGGTAGTTAAGGCACTGGATTTATACACGGCCAAACAAGGTTTGAGTCCCAGACCTGGTGGCTTGAAGCCTGCAGGGCTCATGTGTGTGTGTGCCAAGAGGAGAATGAAGGAGAAGGGATTGCGATGTGGCCATCTCCCCTGGGCCTGATTTCTCTTGCCCTCCCTCCATCTCTCTCTGTCTCTCCGGTGAGTACATGTTCCCTATAGCAAAAATCTCTCTCAAAAAAAAAAACCAACACCCACTAAACTGTAAAGAGTAAATAGTGCTACTGGGAATTTATATATGTTGTTTGCTATTACAAATAAACAATTAGGGGGCAGAGTCAGTGCTAAAACACAATGGTCTGCAAGGCAGACTCACGCGGGAAGGTTCTAGTTAGGCCCCAGTACTAGGAGCACATTGCCCATTCCCAGGGCTGGCTGAGGCTGAGGATGGCCTCACGCAAGAAGACCAGGTGTGGGGTTGCTGTCTCCCTCCCTCTTTCTTGCTCATGAAATAAACAAACTTTAAATTTAAAAAATTAATTTATTTAGCTGTTTTCTTTATTTTAAAATATTTTAAATTAAAAATCACTATACAGGGGCCAGGCAGTGAGTTATGGTGGTTAAGGCTGCTGGATCCAGTCCACATGGCCGACCCATCGGTTCAAGTGGGACTCAGCGGCTTGGGGAATACACCGGAAGCAGAAGCGAGTCTTCCGTGCCCAGAGTTCCAAGAGGAGAATGGAAGAAAGGGATTTGCAGCATGGCTATCCCCCTTGGAGTGTGATATCGCTCTCTGTCTCTCTGGTGAGCGCACAGCCTATAATAACAAAAAACTATAAAAGGAGAAAGAAAAAGGGGGAAAAAATCACTATAGGAAACAAGCGATAAGGACAGAGGAAACTCATTCAGGTGGATATCAGACATTTAATTTACAAGCATTTAAACCAACGGAGATGGTGACCAGCAGTTGGTGCAATGGCTATGTTGCTGGATTCCCATGTAGTCGACTGTGGTTCAAGTCCTGGACTTGGTGGCGTAAGCTCACGCAGGTCACATGTGCAAGTGGGCCCAAGATCCCCAGAGGAGAATGGAGGAGGAGGGATTGTGGCATGACCATCCCCCCTGGGGGGTGATTTCTCACTTTCTGTCTCTGTTTCTCTCTGTCTTTATAGCAAAAACCTCTCCAACCCCCCCCCCCAAAAAAAAAAAAAAAAAAAAAAAAAAAAAAAAAACGAAGATGAACTTCCACCTCTGGAACCCGTCCTAGCAGGAGAAGTCAAGATGGGCCTTCCCGAGATGCTATACAAAACTTGAAGTGGAGCTGGAGTTACCAAAGCGAGGCAGCCTCGCTTAAAAGGAGACTAGGAGAAGGAACAGGATGTGTGAAGGTCGAGGCCGGTGAGTGAGGCCCATTTCTGGAAGCGAAAACCATGTTCAGAACGGAAGACCGAGGGTCAAGGGAGCGGGTCAGTGAAGAGGGGGTCTGGCGGCCTGGGCACCCACCCTGAAGACAACCTGGGAAGGGAGCTGAGTCGAGGTAGGAGCCAGGTGGAGGAAGAGAAAGGGGCCTAGTGGCCGGAGGACCCCTGCCTGCAAGCACATCGAGGAGGGTGCGACAGAGGGCGCAGGGAGGGCTCGGCTCCGCTGATGGATGGCCTGTGCGCCGACGACCCTGAGCTCTGGGAAGCGACCCCGGCCCCGCCGACACCGCCGCGGGGCTTAGGGGTTATCGAATGACTGTTTCGTGGTTCCAGACTGCAGGAGTCGTCCAGCGGTCCGTCCTGGGCACCGCGCTGCCCGGCTTCTCGCCGGAAGCCCTGGGCCTGGCCTGATGCTCAGCCCAGGTCAGCCGTGGCCGGGCCAGTGCAGGGGCCCCGGGTGGTTCCGCGGGGCGGGGCGGGCGCTGCCAGCGCACCCAGGCTCGGCGGCCGCGGCCCAGGGGCGGGGGCGGCGCGACACGGAAGTGCACGGCCGGCTGGCAGACCCGCGGCAGCGCAGCTCGGGCAGAGCGCAGCTCGGCCCCGCCGCCGGCCCGCGCTCCCGGGCACAGCCACGCGGGCGCACCGCAGACAGGTAGGTCCCCGCCGCCGCGCGTTCCTCTCCGCGCCCCCGCCGGGCGCGCCCCGAGGGAGGTGGCAGTGCGTGGCTACTGCCAACTCTTCTCCCCGGCCTCGACTGTGGCGCGCGCCCCCGGGGCACCTGCTGGCAGCGGGCGGGGGACTGGAGTGGGACGGGCGAGCAGGCGGGGTCCGGGTCCAGCTCCGCCTGGCGCCTGAGCTCGGGTGGGCGCCGACAGCAGGGCGCGCCCCGCCGCCTGGAAGCCTCCAAGGGCCGTTCACCCCGAGATCAGCTTGGGGTGCCTGGCACCGGCAGCCACTGTCCCGCAGGCTCCCAGGCAGCCCCGAGGCCCCAGCGGCGCGTCCGCTCCACTGCGGGGCGCCCGCCTTGCGCGTCTCTCCCACCGCCTCGCCATCGCCAGGAAGGGGAGCGCCTGGGCGCCCGGCAGGAGTGGCTTGTGCCGCGGAAGAGCGAGGCCCGTCCTCCCTGTCGGCGCGCTCCTCGTCGCTCTTCCCCAGCCTCCCTCGGTCTTCCGAGGAAGAGGTGCGTTAGGTTAAGGCATCAACTCCCCGGGATTTAGAGGCCAGTGGCAGGCTTCGGTGGGAAGTTTGTGGAAGGATGGTGTCGGGTAGACGCGCCGCCCTTCCATCAGTGGCCCAGAAACGTCGACCCTGAGCCTCCTACAGAGGAAAAGAACCCGGCGCGATACTTTGGGGGCTAGTTTCTTTACGTCCTGCCCCCAAACTAAGAACAAAACAATTAAGGATCTAAAAGCGGAGGTCGCGACGTGGCGAGATGGCAAGGACGGTCCCAGGGAGGTTGTGTTGTCTCCTGTGATCCCGGGAGGGGCCCGAGCAGGTCCTGGGTGAGGAGGTGGGAGTAGGGGACTTTCCTGGCCTCGGCGTAGGGCGGAGGCGCCACCTGCCCGAGGAGCGGCCTGCAGGCAGACCCTAAGCTGGTGCCCCAGGTGGCTCCGCTGGCTGGCACAGGAGAGTGGGCGACCTGCCCGGGGCAGAGCTTGCCCGGGGCAAAACCTGCGGGGGTGGCTGCAAGGGCCAGGCTTAATCTGGCTTTCTGCGGGCCCAGAGCAGATAAGTGACCCGGACCAGAACAGAGGTGGGCCGGGCCGGTGGAGGAAACTGAAGTCCCTGGGGAGCGGGCTGCCTGGCCAGAGGCAGTCCCCGCCCCAGCTTTTAGCCTTGGGCTTAGAGCGCTGGGTCTGGCGGGCTCCTGGCAAGAGTTTAGGAAGGACAGGGAAATCACCTTTTTTTACCTAAAGGCCTTACTTGCGGGGGTTTCCCTTTGTACCGCAGCCTTCCCCAGCCCTGTCCCCAGGAGGAAAGACTTCTTCCTGCCACTCCTGCTGACCCAGAGGCTCACCCTGTCTGGACTGCAGGGGAGCAGGCCCCGGGTAGGGTCAGCTTGCCTGGAACCGGAATGGCACTGAGGGCCATGCCGAGTGCGGGGAACCCCTATCCTTCTCCCTGAGCTGGGTGTGAGGTTGCAGGGAGAGAAGTGAACCAGACCGGTGGGGAGGTGGCCGCGCTGCTGCTCCATCTACTCACTCCTGCGGCTCCCCCAGGGCCTGGGGCTGCAGAGTTCCTGTTTCAGGTGGCTGTCTCCCTTGACTGCAAGGGGCCCTGCTGGGCTGTGGGTCTGCCAACACCAGCAGGGGCACCAAGGCTGCCTCTCTGGAGGTTCCCCTGCCTGACCCACTCGTGGGGGCTTCCTTAGGTCTCAGTGACCCACACCCCTTCTGACATTTCCATAGAAGCTGGTGGAGTAACTGTTGGTCCACTTTCCGGGACTCAGTTCACTCACTTAGATTTGGGGACTACATACATTTCACCCTAACCTTCCAGAGTCCCGAAAAGCCAGACCTGTCCAGATGTTGGAGTTCAAAAGTCACAGGCCTCAGATAAAAACCCACCTCTAGGCGGAGGAAGCTTCTAGGGGCCTGTGAGCTGCACCTGGTCCTGCCCAGGACAAGGAACTTGTGGACCTGCTGCAGGCGAAAACCCTTCCCTCAGCCCTGGCCAGGCTGTGGGGGGAGCCCCTTCTTCACATCCCCTCCCTGGGTCACCCGAAGGGACTGCAACTTCTGACACGGAGGCCTTCTGACATGGAGATCTCGGTTACCATTTCAAAACCTCTCTGCAAGGGCAGTGTGGGTGGCCAGAGGGCGGGGCTCGCCCAGGTCTCCAAATTGGCTGGGCACAGAGGAGTGGGCTTCCTGGTTCCCAGCTGCGCCCCTGCCTGTTCCGGGCCAGACCAGGTGTGCAGGGGTTATCAGGATATCTTGTCCCCAACCCTGGGTGTGGACACAGTTTTCTACTGTCCCACTTAGAATTGCCTGCTATTGGTGACTGTCACCCCTATTCCAGGACCAAGGTCTCAGGGGACTGGAGAGTTCACAGAAAATGCACATCATGAGAAACTGTCTGGATTTCCCTTTTTTTTTTTTTTTTTTAACCTAAATAAACTCATACTTTAATTCCAATTTTGCATGAACTTTCAGAGGTCCTCTCTGGGTGGGTGAGGCTACTAGTGCTGTGACCACATTAAGTGACAGTGGCCACCATAAGCCTGAGGGGCACGAATGGGCCATGCAGTGGGAGACTGAGAATTCGGTTTCGGAGACCCACTCATGATTTTCTCTGCATTCCCTCCCTCCGTGCTTCCCTCCCTCTGCTCGCAGTGAGTCAGGTCTCTGAGTTGTCCTGGTCCGGTCACTTTCATTTCCCCTGGGGCTGGGTGGAGGCTGGTGCAGAAAGGGGAACTGAGCCACCCGTCTTCGGAGCCGGGGGGCAGGGCTGGGAGCTTTCCTGTGCCAGGGAGGGGCTGACCTACCCTTCACAGGTCCCTGGTGGCTGAAGTGGCCACTGCGCTGAGGAGAGGCCTGGGGAGCAGGGGGGGGGACTCTAACAGCACAGAGGTGGCACTTGGCAGCCACAACCCGAAGAAGTTCTAGGTGAGGGATTTCAGGGAAACTGAGGCTTTTTGTAGGAGGCTCAGGATGGCCTGGAGCCAGCTTACCCTCCGTCCCTCACTTGCCGGCTGACAGGTTCCCCTCCGAGGCCTGGTTGCATGATGGGTCAGTTCTGTCTGTCCCTGATCCTGGACCACAGGGCTGAGGGCCAAGGGCGTGGGAAAGAAAAAGGCTGCCCAGGAGTGGAGAGGGGCCTGAGAGGCTCAGACCGTGAGGTTTCAGGTTCTGGATGGTAGGGGTTGGGAGAGCTGGGCAGGTGGCAGGAAGGAGCCAGAGTCCCACATAGGCGTCCGGCTGGCCTGACTCTGCAGAGGCAGATTGTGGCCTGGGGAGGTGGGGCTGACTCTGCACAGTGGCTGTGAGGCCCGGCTCTGCGTCTCCTGCAGCGGGTGTGGTGCAGCCCCGGCCAACGCAAGGGCTCCCCAAAGGCTGAGTGGACACATGTCCAGCAGGAGAAGGGGAGGAATAAGAGTCTAGGGAGGTGGTGGCTCGAGGAGGGTGAGATCTACATAGGGTGGCCGCAGTTCATGCTGGAAGTCCATGGAGTTGGTGAGTAGGATTTCTCTAAAGGTAGGGGGTACAGCAGATGGCATAGTGGTTACATCACTGGACTGCCACGTAGTTGACTGTGGTTTGAGTCCTGGACCTGGCAGCTTAAAACTCACCCTAGATGTGTGTATGTGCGTGCCCAAGATCCCAAGAGGAGAACGGAGGAGAAGAGATTGCGATGTGGCCATCTCCCCTTGGGGGGTGATTTCTCACTTTCTATCTGTCTCTCTATTGAGCCCAAGTGCCTATAGAAAAAAATCTCTCACATAAAAACTTAAAAAGGGGACCAGCAGTTGGCATAATGGCTATGTCGCTGAACTCCATGTAGTCGACTGTGGCTCGAGTCCCAGACCTGGTGGCTTAAACTCACATCGGGTGCATGTGCGTACGTGCCCAAGATCCTGAGAGGAGAATGGAGGAGAAGGGATTGTGGTGTGGCCCTCCTCCCAGGGCTGATTTCTTGTTTTCTGTCTTTCTGGCGAGAGCACGCTCCCTATAGCAAAAACCTCTCAAAAAAAAAAAAAAAAAAAAAAAAAAAAAAAAAAAAAAAAACTTAAAAAGATATGTGGGGGAAGCTTCATCCCGAGGGAAACTGAGGAAGAGGGGAGCTCTGCGAACTGAGTGTGGAAACCCTCCCCCTCTTTACCTGATCTGCTTTGGCCTAAGAGCAGGTTTCCTAGAAGCCTGAGATGGGGTTCTTGTGGAGGGGGTTTTACAAAGGAGGTCTCAGGAGAATGAGGAGAAATCAGAGCAGGAGAGGGGCCAGGCAGGAGCGGGGGGTGGGGGGTGGGTGACACACAGGCCACATGGGAAGGGGCCTGGGCTCATGTCCTGGGACCTCCGTGGACACACCAGGCATGAGGGCACGTGTGCTGGGGATGGTTCACGGAGTGGGGACCCTGTTGGGGATGCCATCTCTCAACAAAATAATAAATGATTGGGGCCGGCAGGTGGCGTGATGGATGGGATGCTGGAAATCCTCATGGCCAACTGCATTTCGAGTTCCAGACATGGCGGCTTGCTTTCTCACTCACCCTTTCTCTCTCTCTGGTCAAATGAAAGAGTAATGATTAATAAATAAAATAAATTTTTAAAAAATGGCTAAAATAAACTTAAAGAAAGAAATCAGGGTAGGGAAAAAAGCTGAGGCACTGGAGGCTGGCTTCGGCCTGACCCTCCTGCACTGCTGGCCCACCTGGAGGCCAGGATGTTGGGCTCCTGTCAAGCACCTGGGCTGTGGGCTGCTGTCCAGGGCCTAACCTGTGGAGGGAGGCAGCTGAGGGCATCCGCTGGACAAAGGGGCAGTCTGATGCAGGGCGTCCGGGGTGAACACCCCAGTACCCACTACAGTGTAATCTCCTCCTCCCCCAAACGCAAGGTTCAGAGACCCTGGACAAGAAAACTGATGGCTGGAAAGGAATTGGCCTTTGGCACCTGGATGGACTGGAGAGGGCCCATGGCTTGGCGCCCGGGTGACCCAGCCCCCTGGGCAGGGAGCATAGCTGCAGACCTGCTGACACACCTGCTTACTTTCTTCCGCAGGCCCATTTGCCATGAACCAGCCCACCCCCGGGGCCGCCCCCCCACCCCGCCGCGTGCGGCTGAAGCCCTGGCTGGTGGCCCAGGTGAATAGCTGCCAGTACCCAGGGCTGCAGTGGGTCAATGGGGAGAGGAAATTCTTCTACATCCCCTGGCGGCATGCCACACGGCACGGCCCCAGCCAGGAGGGAGATAACACCATCTTCAAGGTAAGCCCTGGACAGGGTGGGGGGTGGGGGACTACCTGGACCTTCAAAGCACCCCTCCCCAGAAGAGGACCATGCACATGCAAGCGCGCGCGCACACACACACACACACACACACACACACAGCTCAGAGCTGCCCACTATCCCAGCTCCCTTGCTGCAGCTGACACCGGGCTTAACTAAGAGGATGCAGGTATAGCCACACATATGCTTTCTTTTTAAATTAAAGTTACACACACACACACACGTATTTTAATTGCCAGAGAGTGTGTGAGCTTGCCAGGAAGAGACAGAGATATATATAGAGAAAGCACCCCTCAGTGCGGTGTGGTCACACCACAATTCCTTCTCCTCTGTTTCTTCATCCTGTCAGGATTTGGGGCACATACACACGTGCCTGGCATGCTTTTCAGGATACTGGGCTTTAACCAGTAGGCTACAGGGTTGGCCTACCCCTTCCAATTCTTTTTTTTTTTTTTTTTTTTTGGAGAGGTTTTTGTTATAGGGCGCGTGCTCTTGCCAGAAAGACAGAGAGAGACAGAGAGATAGAAAGCGAGAAATCACCCCCCAGGAGGGATGGCTACGCCGCAATCCCCTCTCCTCCATTCTCCTCTCAGGATCTTGAGCACGCACGCACACACACACGCCTAGTGTTGAGTTTAAGCCACCAGGTCTGGAACTCAAATCGCAGTCAACTACATGGCAGTCCAGCAACATAGCCATTATGCTAACTGCTGGTCTCTCTCTTTGTTTTTTTTTTTTTTTTAAAGAATTATTTTATTTAACTTCATTCATTCATTTATTAGGACAGAGCAAGAGAGAAAGTGAGAAACCAAGCTGCCAGGTCCGGGACTCGAACTGTGGTCAGCCATGTGGAATTTCAGCCTCCTTAACTACCACTCCACCTGCTGGCCCCCCTTCTATTTCTTTATTACTGCCTCAGACACTAGTACCAGTTAGATGTTGGACTTCCTGGACTGGCTCCCTTAACCAATAGGCTATGCTAGGACTGGCCCAGGGTATACCATTCCTAACTTGTACCCTAGAGCAAGGTCGGGGTAGAGGTCCTGGGAGACCCTCCCGCAGCTGTCCCTCCCTGCCCCCGTCCTTGTCTCACTGCTGTTACATGTAGGTAAGTACATAGCTAAAAACAGCCCATGGCTCCCCTGTGATCCTAACACTGGGAAGTACCTGCTGTAATAGTTTTTTCTTATATTTTCAGTTTCCTGCATGTGAGTGTATATGGAATGCAAAACTGGAATCAAGCCGCATATTCTGGTTTTCGTTTTGTTTCCTTTCATTTTTGCCTGAGAGTTTTTTCACCCAACATCAAGTGAACTTTCCTTACAGTTGCTTCTAGTGACTGTTGAATGTTCTCCCAGAAAGGTCTAGCAAAATTCCAGTCCTAGGTTTTGGACACTTCAGATTGCTTTAAGTATTTCACTGAAAAAAGCCACGTTGCCATGTAGTTTCTTTTTTTTTTTTAAGGAATTATTTAATTTTACTTATTATTATTATTTTAATTCACTATGTGCTTACCAGAAAGAAACAGTGAGAAAGGGAGAAAATGAGAAAGCAAGCCACCATGTCCAAGACTCAAACCGTGGTCTGCCATGTGAGAATCCAGTGCCTCAATCGCCATGCCACCTGCTGGCCCAACCATGCAGTTTCTTTGAACTGTTACCCTTTATTCATCTTTCATTCGTCATTAATTATTTGTTTGGGGTTAGTTTCTAGAGTTAAAAACTGCTGGGTTATACAAAATGCTTTAGGCCTGTCCTGTGGCATCGTGGTGAAAGGATCCCACATGACTGACCGTGGTTCTAATCCCAGTCCTGGCTGCTTGAAAAGCATTCCCTGTGTGTGTGTGTGTGTGTGTGTGTGTGTGTGTTTGCTCAACCTCCCAACAGGATGGAGAAATGGAGAAGGGATTGTGGTGTGACCATACCCCACTGGGGTGTGCTTTTCTCTTCTACTTTGTCTTTCTGGTCAGTGCACAGGTTCTCTGGCACATTAATTAATAATAATAATAATAATAACACAATAATAATAATAATAATTAAAGCTTATTTTTAAAACTTTGGATGAGGGGGCCAGCAGGTGGCGTGGTGGTTAAGGGTATTGGACTCCCACATAGCTGACCGCAATTCCAGTCCCGGACCTGGCTGCTTGCTTTCTCACTTTCCCTCTCTCTCTCACTCTCTAGTCAAATTAAAATAAATAAATTAATTAAATTAAATTAAATAATTCTTTAAAAATTAAAAAATAAATAAATAAACTTTGGATGCATATTTCTTAGTTTTTTCACTTCATCCTTACCTTTTCAACATTCTATTTTGAATCAATTTCTTTTTAAAATTTTTTGAGAGATTTTTACTATAGAGCATATACTCTTGCCAGAGAGACAGAAAGCAAGAAATCACCCCCTAGGGGAGATGGCCATGAATCAATCTTTTCTCTACTCTCTTCCTGGGATTCTGGTCATGCACACACATGCCCAGAGTGAGTTTCAAGCCACCAGGTCTGGGACTCGAGCCACGGTCAGCTACATGGGAGTCTAGTACTTTAACCACTATGCCACCTGCTGACCCAAATCTATTTCTTTCTTTTTTAAAAATTCATTTCTTTTAAAATATTTTTGATATATAATTATTGAACATCTTTGTGGGGGTACAGTATGAATTTTCAATAAAGAATATAATGTGCAATGACTTAATCGGGATAATTAGTATAGTCATAATCTTTTTCCTTTTTTTTCGTAGAGAGATTTTTTGTTATAGGGTGCACATGCTCACTGGAGAGACAGAGAGAGAGACAGTGAGACAAAAAGTGAAAAATCATCCCCCAGGGGGATGGCCATCCGCAGTCTCTTCTCCTCCATTCTCCTCTTGAGATCTCGAGCATGCATGCACACATTTCTGGTTTGTTTTCAGTGGCCAGGTCCGAGACTTGAACCATGGTGACTATGTGGGAGTCCAGTGATGTAACCATCACGCCATTTGCTGGCCCCATTTCCTTTTTTCTTTTAAGATAGGGTACATGCACTTGTTAGAGACACAGAGAGAGAGAGAGAGAGAGAGGGAAAGTGAGAAATCACCCCCAGGAAGGGTTGCCATGCCATAGTCCTTTTTCCTCTAGTCTCTTCTCAGGATTTTGGACACACATGCCCAGTGTGATTTTCAAGCCACGGGTCCAGGACTTGAACTGCACAGTTGTCTACATCCACTGTCTTAACTTCCATGTCACCTGCTGGCCCTAGGATTCTCATCTTTTTTTTTTTTTTTTTAAGAATTATTTATTTATTTAGTTTATTCATTCATTTATTTTAATTTGACCAGAGGCAGAGAGAGAGAGAGAGAGAAAGCGAGCCACCAGGTCTGGGACTCAAACCATGGTTGGCCATGTGGGATTGTCCAGCACCTTAACCACCATGCCACCTGCTGGTCCCCAGTATACTCATCATCTTAACCATGTGTCATTGCTTTATGTTGAGACCATTCAAAATCCTCTTTTTTAGTTACTCTGAGACTTACTGTAAGTTGTCATTAACTTTTCTCCCTACTGTATTTTTTTTTTTTTTGAGAGGTTTTTGCTATAGGACGCGTGCGCTCGCCAGACAGAGAGAGACATAGAGACAGAAAGCGAGAAATCACCCCCCAGGGGGGATGGTCACGCCGCAATCCCTTCTCCTCCATTCTCCTCTCGGGATCTTGGGCACGCATGCACATGCGCCCGGCATGAGTTTTAAGCCACCGGGTCCGGGACGTGAACCGCGGTTGACTACGTGGGAGTCCAGCGACATAGCCATTAAGCTAACTGCTGGTTCCCCTCCCTACTGTATTTTGTAACACTAGAAATTATTCCTCTTATATCTGTGTAATTTTGCTCCAATTAATCAACTTTCTTCTATTCAGTCCTCATCCCCAACCAAGTCCTTCGCAGCCTATAGTAGTTACTCTTCACTGATGTAATTTTATGAAGTCTTTTTTTTTTTTTTTTTTTTTTTTTTTTTTTTTTTTTGGTTTCCAATGACATTCTTCACAGAAATAGAAAAAAATATCAAAATGGTATGAAAATAACATTCTCCTCCTGGGATCTTGGGCACACATGTACATGTACCTGGCATGAGTTTCAAGTCACTGGACTTGGGACTCGAACTGCAGTCACTTATGTGGAAGCCTAGTGACTTAACTGCTACACCGTCTGCAGTGGCCCCACACAATTCTAAATTTAAAGGTGGGGCTGGATCCATGGCATAGCAGTAAATGCACCACTCATGAGAAGCCCAATCTCACACGGTGACCATGGTTCAAATCCCTAGCCAGGTCATCCTGAAACTTGCTGAGCATGAATGCGAGTGCCCAGATTCTGGAAGACTGGAAGAGGGGTATTATGGCATGACCAGACCCCGTGGAGGGCGCTCATCTCTCCCTCACACACATGTGAGCATGCACTTGATGAGCAATGTTATAAAAATATTTTAATTAAAACAGTATAAAGTGGGGCCAGCAGGTGGCATGGTGCTTAAGGTGCTGGATCCCACATGGCCGATTCTGTGGTTTGAATCCCAGACCCGATGACTTGAAAAACACACCAGGCACATGTACATGCCCAAAATCCGAAGAGGAGACTGGAGAAAGGATTGTGGCATGACCCTCCCTGCCACGAGTGATTTCTCATTTTGTCTCACTTTCTACCCCTTGAGGACACACACCCTGCAGCAAAAAAAAAAAACAAAAACAAAAACAAAACCCGCTTCCTCCTTTTTTTTTTTTTTTTTTTTTTTTCTTTTTTTTTTTTGGAGAGGTTTTTTCGCTATAGGGCGCGTGCGCTCGCCAGACAGACAGAGAGAGACATAAAGACAGAAAGCGAAAATCAAATGGTCACGCCGCAATCCCTTCTCCTCCATTCTCCTCTCGGGATCTTGGGCACGCACGCACACGCGCCCGGCGTGAGTTGTAAGCCACCAGGTCCGAGACGCGAACCGCGGTCGACTACGTGGGAGTCCAGCGACATAGCCATTACGCTAACTGCTGGTTCCCGCTTCCTCCTTTTTTATAGTTTTTTCCTCCTGCTCAGTACTCTGTTCTATGGATTGGCCATAATTTAAGCTGCTCCCCACTGGTGGGTTTTGGGTATTTGGGATTTTTCTTGCTTTTCCAAATATTGCTACAGTGGATAACCTTGTATGTGCAGAATTTTGTGTAGATGTTCTATAATCCGCCGGGTGAATGTCTAGAAACTGAATTACTGGGTTACAGGGTAGAAACATGTATAACCCTGGTGTTACCAGCTGTCACTCAAATAGTAATACCAATAGCTAATGTGAGCTGATCGGCCTGGGTGCAGACACAGTGCTGAGTGCCCTGCGGTGCCAGCCTCCGGGTCTTCACTGCCACCTCGGGAGGTGGGTACCGTGAGGAGGAGACCGAAGCAAACAGAGGCAGTGACGGGCCTGGGGCACAGCTGGTACGTTCCGATTCAAACCTAGCCCCTTCCAGGTCTCCTCCCTATCCCCCCCCCCCTCCTTGGAGACAGTACCCAGGTACCCTCCCAGGAGCAGTGAGTGTGGATATTCTCAAAGTGGCCACGCTTGTCGGAACCGAGAGCAAAGAGGATCCCCACGTGGCAGCCCGGCTCCGCCAGGCTCAGCCCGTGGCTGAGGGTCACACTGCGCCAGTGTCTCCCACAGAACAGGAGGCAGCAGGGGCTGTGGTGGGTGAGCTTGGCTGCGGTCAGCTGTCCTCTCTTCCTGCCCCAGGCCTGGGCCAGGGAGACGGGGAAGTACACTGAAGGGGTCGACGAGGCCGATCCCGCCAAGTGGAAGGCCAACCTGCGCTGCGCACTTAACAAGAGCCGCGACTTCCGCCTCTTCTATGATGGGCCCCGGGACATGCCGCCTCAGCCCTACAAGATCTACGAGGTCTGCTCTAACGGCCCCACTCCCGCAGGTACCAGGCCTGGCCCTGTGTCGCCCACTGGGAGCTGTGCGATGTTGGGCCCCCAGCCATCACATTTCGGGTACAGGAAGGGCCCTCACACCCGCAGGGTGCATGGTCCCAGACTTCCTGCTTAGTGCTCCTGCCAGGTCCGGACACCCAAGGCTCCCAGGAGTGCTGGGGTGGGACGTGATAAAGACAGGAATGGTTTGGCGGGGGACCCAGGCCCCAGTCCTTCCCCACCATTGCCCTTGTTTTAGGCCCTGGATCCGCCTGGTCTAGGTCCAGTGGCCCAGGGAGCTGAAGGCCCCGGAGTCCGGGAGGCCTCTGATTTCCAGTGGCTTTGACTTTGATGTCACCCTGTTTGGGCTGTTTTGGGGAGGGCAGAGCCACAGCAGGAGCCCGGGACAGGCTGTCAGGCTGCCCAGATAGAGCCCAGGGTGGCCTTGTTCCCCCGTGGTGACCCCTCTCCTGTCCTACGTGACGATCCCTTGCCGTGCAGAGTCCCAGCCCACTGAGGAGTACCCTTTTGGTCCAGGAGACGAGGAAGACGAGGAAGAGGAGGAGGTGAGTGCGGGGTGGTGGGACGGTCGCCTGTGCTGGCCAGCGGCCCTGGCAGGGACTTCGCTGCATCCCACCCCACTTTTGAATGGAGCAGCCCATCCTTGGAGCCTTGCAGGGCTCTCTGAGCCCTTCTCCTCAGATTCTGAAGGAGGCGCAAAGTCCTTCCTGGTCCCTTCCTGGGCTTTGTCATCACACAGTGTGCTCACAGGTTGTCTGACCCACCCTCCCAGCAGCTGGGGATTGGTAGGTATCACTCCCTGGAAGAGGCCAATGAGGAAACTGAGGCATTGGGAACTTTAATGGCCTGCCTGGGTCAGCAGACCTGGGCCTGGAGGCAGCTGGGGGATTGGCTCGTGGTTCTCGCACATTTCCTTTCACGTGGGATCTATCTAATGACCTGTCCTCCCTTCCTCGCTGGCCTCCTCCCTCCTTTGCCTACATCTTCCCTCCAGCTCCAGAGGATGCTACCAAGCCTGAGCATCACAGGTGGGCCTGGGAGCTGCTGTGTTGGGGGGCGGTACCATCCGTACCTAGGAGGGGGTTGAGGAGAGGCTGGGAGGCCCAGGGTTGTGGTGGGTGGGCCTGGGAGGCAGTCCTGGAGGCGGCATCAACAATAGCTCTGTCTGGCCCACCCTCTGCAGAGGCAGCACAGCCTGTCCCCCCCATGGCACCCTATTCTTTGCCTAAAGAAGACATCAAGTGGTCACCCACTCTCCAGCCACCTGGGGTGCTAGTTCCCCCAGCTCCAGATCCCAGCCTTCTGGTCCCTCCCCCTGGCAACCCCGCTGGCTTCGGGGAGCTTCTCTCTGAGGTCCTGGATCCTGAGCCCCTGGCTGCCAGCCTGCCCTCTGCCAGCGAACAACTCCTGCCCGACCTGCTGATCAGCCCCCACATGCTGCCGTGTAAGGATCCCGGGGGCTGGGTAGGCTTTGCAAGGAGGGTGGCAAAGAAGAGAAGATGAAGGTGTTTATGCTGGTCCCCTTTGGGTTGGGGGAGAAGAGGGAGCTGACTAGGCTGGGCCTGACCACTGGGCTGACCCTCTGCCCCACAGTGACCGACCTGGAGATCAAGTTCCAGTACCGGGGGCGGCCACCCCGTGCCCTCACCATCAGCAACCCTCATGGCTGCCGGCTCTTCTACAGCCAACTGGAGGCCACCCAGGAGCAGGTGGAGCTCTTTGGGCCGGTCAGTCTGGAGCAAGTGCGCTTCCCCAGCCCCGAGGACATCCCCAGCGACAAGCAGCGCTTCTATACCAACCAGCTGCTGGACGTGCTGGACCGCGGGCTCATCCTTCAGCTGCAGGGCCAGGACCTGTACGCCATCCGCCTGTGCCAGTGCAAGGTGTTCTGGAGCGGGCCCTGCGCCGCAGCGCAGGGCTCCAGCCCCAACCCCATCCAGCGGGAGGTCAAGACCAAGCTCTTCAGTTTAGAGCATTTTCTCAATGGTGAGGCCTCACCCCGAGTTCCTCCTAGCCTTTTGCCTCGGGCATGGCTCCAGCCTCTGACCGGGGGTTCTGATTTTGATGCAGAGCTCATCCTGTTCCAGAAGGGCCAGACGAATACCCCACCACCCTTTGAGATCTTTTTCTGCTTCGGGGAGGAGTGGCCTGACTGCAAACCCCGAGAGAAGAAGCTCATTACTGTACAGGTACCCTTCCCTCCCCTCCCAGCCCCTACACTGCCCTGAATCCTGGGGAATCCTTGGGAATCCAGGTGGAGGTGCGGGGCTCTGGCCTGTGAGAAACTGGCTGCCAGAGGTAGTCGAGGCTCTGGCTGCTGGCCGTCCTCACGCACAGCGGGATCTGGCAGCTCTGCCATGGGCCTCCCTGCCCTGTCTCCTCTCCATCCCTCAGGTGGTGCCTGTAGCAGCTCGCTTGCTGCTGGAGATGTTCTCAGGGGAGCTTTCTTGGTCAGCTGATAGCATCCGGCTTCAGATCTCCAACCCAGACCTCAAAGACCGTATGGTGGAGCAGTTCAAGGAGCTCCATCACATCTGGCAGTCCCAGCAGCGGTTGCAGCCCGTGGCGCAGGTCCCTCCTGTGGTAGGCCTTGGAGCCGGCCAGGGGCCCTGGCCCATGCACCCCGTGGGCATGCAGTAACAAGGCCATGGGCAGTGACTGGCTCGGGCTTACTGGGTGGCTGTGTGGACTGGTGCAGAGGTGCAGCGGCACCGGGGCACCTGGCTGGCTGCATGCTCCTACCTCTGGGTTCCTGGAAATGTGGGCCAAGTAGGAGAGGAAAAAGAGGCCTGAGCTCAAGGTTCTCCCTGCAAAGCTTTGCTCTGAGGGCTCTATATTCCTGGGCTTGCATTGCTCTGGAGACAGCCCCAGTGAGGGGGTAAGGAACCCCCCAACCCTGGGGCCTCATTGTACAGGAGGAATCGCTCAGGTTGGCCACAATGTGGTTGCCCCATTTCCTCTGGCAAAAAGAGTCAAGGAGGGGACCAGCAGATGGCGTAATGGTCATGTCACTGAAGTCCCACGTGGTCGACTGTGATGTGAGTCCCGGACTCTGCGGCTTAAAACTCATGCTGGGCACATGTGCGTGCGTGCCCAAAATCCCAAGAGAAGACTGAAGGAGAAGGGATTGCAGCATGGCCATCCCCCATGGAGGGTGATTTCTCGCTTTCTGTCTGTCTCTGTTTCTCTAGCAAGTGCATAAGCCCTGTAGCAAAACTGTCTCTTAAAAAAAAAAAAAAAAGAACAAGAAGTGTTGTGGGCCATGACCCCCCCAGAGGACCTCTGCAGGGCACGGGCCTGCTGCCGGGAATCCACGTTTGAGCCTGCTGCATCTTTTTCCTCCCGAGTCAGATGTGAGCACTTAGGTGATCACACCAGACTTAAGGCTGGCAGCTACCACCTCTCATGAGCATCTAGTCTACCTGGAGTAGAAAGTAGATTATGTATTTTTGGATTAATAAATCTTAAAAAAAAAAAAAAAAAACAGACTCAGCTGTTTTTTTTTTTCTTTTTCCTTGTCTGGTACCACTGACTTCCATGTTGCTCCACCAGGCCCTCCTTGGATGCCCCCTGGCCCTCTCCCTAGCACCTGCCCTCTGGAGGGGGGCCATTGCCCAGGAGGGCCTGCCCTCCAGGCTGATGAGGCAGTCAGGCCTTCATGAACACTCACCTGGCTTTGCTTTCCAGGAGGAAGCTGGGGAAGCAAGGGCATGGAATTTTAAACATGTACACGCTCTAAAACCTGTCTAAACCAATTTTCCCATAAGAAATGGAGAAAGGAAGGCTGGTATTCCAGCTACACTTAGATCATAACAACCTGTTATCCTCATGCATATTCATGATCTATTAAAATATTAAGTGAGTGCATGCAAATTGGTAGCTCATTGTTTGAATCTGGCTCATAGGTATAAATCTGTGGCTTGAACAGCATGTTGTCATTGTTATTTTACCTTTTTATTATGAAAGATTTTTATGAAAGGGGTAATGGTATGCAATCCCCATGTGGCAGCTTCAGTGATTATCAATTCATCGTCAATCTTGCTCATCTAAACTCCTATCCTGAGATTATGCGACCACCACCCTGAGATTATTGTGAAGCAAATCCTAGACATAACATTTCGTGTGTAAGTATTCAGCATGTATCTCTAAAAGACAGAGACATTTTAAAAATTAAACCTATGAAGTAAGTCATAAACACACCTAGTGTGAAGAAATTACTGGGTCGTCAGGAAAGTCATGATGCATTTTTGCATAGAAAAATATGTCATGACTTTCCTGACGACCTAGTAATTTTTTTTTTTTTTTTGAGAGGTTTTTTCGCTATAGGGCGCGTGCGCTCGCCAGACAGACAGAGAGAAACATAGAGACAGAAAGCGAGAAATCACCCCCCAGGGGGGATGGTCACGCCGCAATTCCTTCTCCTCCATTCTCCTCTCGGGATCTTGGGCACGCACGCACACGTTCCCAGCGTGAGTTGTAAGCCACCGGGTCCGAGACGCGAACTGCGGGCGACTACGTGGGAGTCCAGCGACATAGCCATTACGCTAACTGCTGGTTTCCACGACCTAGTAATTTTTATCAACTAGCTAGTTTAAAAATTTAAGACATTCATGGGACCAGCAGATGGCATAATGGTTATGTCACCCGACTCCCACATAATTGACTGTGGTTTGAGTCCTGGTGGCTTAAAACTCACACTGGGCACGTGTATGTGCATGCCCAAAATCCTAAGAAGAGAATGGAGGAGAAGTGATTGTGGTGTAGCCATCCCCCAGGGGAGTGGTTTCTCTCTTTCTGTTTCTCTCTCTGGAGAGTGCATGTTCCCTATAGCAAAACAAAACAAAACAAAACTCTCTCTCTAAAAAAAATTTAAGACATTTAGAGAAATTTCATTCTCTCCCAAATGAGGGAACATTTTTTCTTACTATCTTTCTGTGATGTTTAACTTTTTAAAATTTTCAATTTCCTCTAAGTTGTTACTTAGACCTAGACTCTGAATTCTAGAGACTCAGTCAGATTCAGATTTTTGTTTTGCCTTTTTGTTTTTTTTTTCAGAATTATTTATTTACAGAGGCCAGCAGGTGGTATGGTGATTAAGACTCTGGACTCCCACATGGCCAGTTGTAGTTTGAGTCCCAGACCTAGAAGCTTGCTTTCTCACTTTCTCTTTCTCATAAGTGCACATTCCCTGTAGTAAATTAAAAATAATGATAAAATTTTAAAAAATAGTTTTATTATTTTAAATTTTTTTATTATTTATTTTATTTTATTTATTTATTCATTTATTTTAATTTGATCAGAGAGAGGCACAGAGAGAGAGAGAGAGAGAGAGAGTGAGAGAGAGAAAGTGAGAAAGCGAGCCACCAGGACCAGGACTCGAACCATGGTCAGCTATGTGGGAATGTCCAGCACCTTAATCACCACATCACCTGCTGGTCCCTATTTTAAATTTTCTATAGGGCATGTGTGCTCACCAGAGACAGAGAGGGAAAGTGAGAAAGCAAGCTGCCAGGTCCAGGACCCGAACCACAGTTGGCCATGCAGGAATCCAGCACCTCAACCACCATGCCACCTGCTGGCCCCTTGCCTATCTATTAAAGGTCTTTAAGTTGTTTTCATCATTAGCTATTGTAAATAATGCAGTGAATATGCTTGCACATACTTTATGCCTTTTCATCTAGATAGGTCCCTAGAAATGGGACTTCTGAGCCAAAGGATAAATATGAGGGGACTTCAAAAAGTTAGTGAAAAAATTCAAGTACAAACTTATTTTGATGCAGGAAAGTTTTTTTTTTTTTTTTTTGAGTTTTTTTTTGATTTTTTTTTTGCTATAGGGCGCATGCGCTTGCCAGAAAGACAGAGAGAGAGAGAGAGACAGTGAGAAATCACCCCGGGTGGATGGCCACGCCACAATCCTTTCTCCTCCATTCTCCTCTCAGGATCTTGAGCACGCATGCACACATGCCTGGTGTGAGTTTAAGCCACTGGGTCCAGGACTCAAACTGCAGTCATCTACATGGGAGTCCAGCAACATAGTCATTACACTAACTGCTGGTCCCCAGAGAAGTTTTGAAATCCATGCATAATTTAAAAATAATACACATTCTTAATCAACATTTTGAAGACCTTACCCTGGTATGCATGTAAGTTTGCAAGTTATTGGTGAAATACACCCCCATAACTGTATGAGAATACATTTCCTCACAGCCTCACCAACAGAGCATACTGTCCACTGTTTAGATTTTTGCCAACTTGACAGGTGAGAAATATATCTCAATGCTATTTTTCATTATCAGTTGCTTTTCATATTGTTAAGCAGCCTGGGCAGATTATTAAAAAGGATAAACGATTTATTAGATTGTCAGGAAAGTCATGAGATATTTTTCGATGAAAAAAATGCATCATGTCTTTCCCAATCAGTAACCCAGACTGGTTACTAAGGTAATAGAGTTCTTATATACCCCACACCCAGTTTTTGCAACTGTTAACATCGTCCATTACTATAGTACATTTTAAAAAAGGAATTAATTTTATTATTTTATTTCTTAAATAATTACTTAATTTTATTTATTATTACTTTTCAATCTGCTGTAGGGCACATGCATTCACCAGAGAGAGGTGAGAAAGCAAGCTACCAGGTCCAGGACTCAAATTGGTCGGCCATGTGGGAGTCCAGCACCTTACCCACTACGCCACCTGCTGGCCCACTATGGTACATTTTCGCAACTAATGAAAATATGGATAGCTAATTAATAACTAAATTCCATACTTAATTATATGCCATTAGTTTTTATCTAATATCCTTTGTCTGTTCTAGGATCCCATCCAAAAAATCATATTACATTTGCTCATCCTCTGCTCTGTGATAGTTTCTCACTTATTTTTGATGACCTTGAGGGCTTGAAGGAATACTGGTCAGGTATTTTGTAGACTGTCCTTCAATTTGGGTTTATCTGATGTGTTGTTTCTCATGGAGTTTTTTTTTTTTTTTTTTGAGAGTTTTTTTTTTCGCTATAGGGCGCGTGCGCTCGCCAGACAGACAGAGACAGACAGAGAGGCAGAAAGCGATAAATCAACCCCCAGGGGAAATGGCCACGCCGCAATCCCCTCTCCTCCATTCTCCTCTCGGGATCTTGGGCACGCACGCACACGCACCCGGCGTGAGTTTTAAGCCACCAGGTCCGGGACGCGAACCGCGGTCGACTACGTGGGAGTCCAGCGACATAGCCATTACGCTAACTGCTGGTTCCCTCTCATGGAGTTTTTGTAAGAAGACCACAGATGAAATGTCACTCTCACTGCATCATATTGCAGGTGCATACTATCAACATGATTTATTACAGTTGATGTTGACCCTGATCGCCAGGCTGACTGTTTGATAGGTTCCTCCATTATAATTAGCCCCCACCCCTGCTTTTCTATACTGCATGTATGTACAATTTCAGAATTCTCAATCTGTACCCCTAAAGAAACTTTACCAACCAGGGTACAGTGCTTAGGTACAGCTCCTTTTGTCTGGAGTCCTGCTTTTCTATCATTTACAAAGGTTAGCACATTTTCTGCTCACTGGCCTGTGCAATTCTATCTTCTCTTGACATTGAAATTAGTTGTCAACACTTTACAATTAGGAGATGTCACATAATCTGACTTCCAGCTTCCTCAAAAAGTTGGCACATATGGAAACTTCTCACATTCCTCATAGCAGTAATCAGCTAGAACTTTAGATGGGGACTATTCTCACAATTCAACACGATACCCTCCCAGCCTGCTTCACTCCTTTCATGATATGTCTAGTCCCGAAAGGCATGTGAGTTTGCGGAATAGGGGAGCAGAGTCTTTGAGAGCACAATTAGGGAAACTTGGAAGAGCCACGTACATGCATTTCACAGCCCTGATGGACTTTCTCTGTACTGATGTTGGTTCAGTAGTTGCCAAAAGTATTCCCTGGATTTCTTTTTGATTTTGCAAAAACACAAACAAAAAAATCTGGCTGCTACTTCCCGTAGATCTCTGTTGTTGTAGCTGGTTGCAACAGAAAACAAACTCCAGAGGGAAAGGCAGGACAACGCGGTCGTGGTCTTTGATCTAGTGACCTGTGAAGGTGTTTGAGTTGGAATCCACAGAATGTTGATGCTCATGGCCCTAGGGTGACCATCCATCTCTCTAGCAGTCAGTAGTTTCTCTCCTCTTCCAAGTTCTTTTTCTCCAAATTCATCCTTGTATCCAACTACAATAAATATTCCCTTTTAATTCAAGACTACTCCCTGACTTAGCTTTTTTTTTTTTTTTCCCAGAGAGGTTTTTGTTATATAGGGCATGTGCACTCACTGGAGAGACAGAGGGCGTGAAATCACCCCCCCTCCCCAAGGAGGATGGCCACGCCTCAACCTTCTCCAGTTTCCTCTCGGGATTTTGGGCACATATGCACAAACGCTTGGCATGTTTCAAGCCACCAGGCCCGGGACTTGAACCACAGTCGACTACATGGGAGTCCAGTGACATAACCATTACACCATCTGTTGGTCCCTGATTTAGTTTTTCATTGATGTAAATGGTCTACCCTTTTTCACTCTTTGGATAGAGGATATTGATGGCTTCCCCATTTTTGATGAAGGACCATTCTTGGAAGGTAATTTTCTTTTGCTGGTAATAAATCCCCAAAAAAGCAAGCACACTTTATGGCATCATCTTAGATGTTTAACTTCTCTGGATTTTGGCTTTCGTCTTTGTAAATGATTTCCTTAAACCAGGGCCACACACAATGGATGTGTAAGCTGGTGATTTGTTGATGCCAATTCAAAGACAAAAGTTCCCTTAAGTCTTATGCATCCAACATTTTCATTTATTGGTCTTTATAATTATTCCTTTCAAACAGGTACATAAAAATTACAAGTTGTTGTTTTTAAATACATTCTTCCTAGGGAGAGCCTCAATGGGTAATGTGTTAATCATGACCAAACTTCCGTGGCTAATCGAATCATGCAACTTCAGGGGAGGTGGTTTCAGCAAGTTCCAGTGCAGCTAGTTGACCTGCACACATGAAGAGAGACACACATCCTACTTTCACTGGACAATGCCTTGCAGAGACTCGGTATCTACATTAAAGTGCCTAATCCCAAACAGTTCTTTTACGTTGTGGTGGGATGGGTATCCCCGTTATGCTAAAACATGAGACTGTTTCAGAACAGCCCTTTCATATAACCTGTAAGGCTTGGAGTAAGCGACAAGGCCCTGACTATAAACGACATGGTTCAGTTTTCAAAGCTTTAGCAGTAGAGTGGCTGTTTCTGACATCAAGTAGGGTATGCATTCCACATGCTGCTTTTCAGTGGCTAAGGAGGGTCATATTCAGCCGTCCACGTTTCAGACCCAGAGAGAACTTCCTGTGAAAAAAGCCAAATTCCTTAAACAGTGCAAAGTCATCGGGTTGTTGCAAGGACCTAGGGTTGGACAAGACTGAAAGGTTTTATTGTTTAACCAGAACATGAGAGGGATGACTGGGGTAATGTGCTGCTGATCCTTGGAATCCCATCACACTCCACTTTCAAGTTTTTTTCTTCTAGTAATACTTTTTTTCTTTCTTTAGCCCGAGGGAGGGGGAGAGCAAGCAAACGAGCATGCGCACACCAATGGAGTAGGGTCAAGCCTCAATCCCTTCTCCCTTTCACCATCCGTTAGGATTTAGGGCATGCACGTACATGTGCGAAACCCTTTTTAAGCCTTTGAAGCTGAATCCAAACCACAAGCAGCCATGTAGGATCTGGATCCCTACACGTCTTTCACCACTGCCATAAAGGGCCAGCCCATAAACCTCTTCAGAGAGTAGAACCCTGAGTACCACTGATGTTATGCTGGAAGGCTTATTTCACCAATTTCAAACATTGTTCTGTAGCTTAAGGATTTATGCCCTGACATGAAAAAGGTAGTGACATGGCAAAGAGAAGGCAGAAGAGGGACGGCAGGTGGCATGGTAGTTGGGATGCTGGACTCCCACATGGCCAACCACGGTTCGAGTTCCAGACCTGGTGGTTTGCTTTCTCACTTTCCTTCTCTCTCTCTCACTCTGTCCCTCTCTGGTCAAATTAAAATAAATTTATTTTAAAATTTAAATAATTCTTTAAAAAAAAGGAAAAGCCAGAGGGGTATCAACACTGTTGGGTACATCAAACTACCCATAGATGCTGCTCTGCAGTCAAGGTTATTAGCTCAAAGTCCAATCACCACTACATACGTATGATCTCATTCATAGAATACTCAAGAAAATGCAAACTACCCTATGGTGATAAAAAGTAGACCAGTGTTACTTGGGAATGAGGGAGGATGGGAAGGGACAGGAGGAGGGAAGGATCAATTAGGGACTCTAAGCAACTTTAGGATTAAAAAAAGTTCACTATCTTGATTGTACTAAGTTTTATGGGTGTATCATATATTGAAGCTTATCAAAATGTGTACCTTAAATATGTGCTTTATTATATGCTAGTCAGACTTCAGTAAAGCTTTAAAAAAAAAAAAGGCCAACAATTCCATAGGGAAGGGAACAAACTACTTAGGTGGGCCATGATGGGAAGAATATACTGTGCTTCTGCTCAACATGAAGGAGCCTCTCAATCCCACCGAGTTTTACAAAAGGGTAAAAATACAACATGAGTAGGTCTAGGGTGAACTGGAAGGACAAAAGACGCAGAAGTAGCTGCATTCCCTGCAGCGTGATGGGGCTGTGGCATTATGGCATCGGCCTGCATTTTAAACTCCAAACCCAGGTCTGTAGTCTACAGGGCAACAACTAAGCTACTTACTTATGTGGTTTAGCTGTATCATTTTGGAGCCAGAAGACAATAAATGGAAGTAAAAACAAAGAAACACTGGTTAAATTTTAAAAATTTATTGTTTTTTTCTTTTCTTTTCTTTGTTTCTGTTGATTTGTTCTTGAGTTGGCTACAACACCAGACAGAACAGTGCCCTCATGTCTCATGGCCGTGCAGGGCTGCACTCCTTCCAAACATGAAAATTTGTTTTGGGCTGTCCTCTTCGGCCTTACCCCCAAGAAGTCAAATAATTTCCATACTTTTTAATAAAGTACAGTTAGCCCTGTAAACATTCTTCTCCATACTCCTACGCTCTTTTTTTCCTCTCATATCTGTGGGTGAATAATTCACTAAGGAAAAAAAAAAAAAAAAACTAAACTCAGGGTACATGTTTATATCCTAACCCACCTGCCCCTATTTTGGCTCTTCCTCCCAAGACAACTCCATGTGGATTGGAAATGGGTGTTGAGATTGAATAGGGTCAGGTTGGGATGGTCATGAAACTCTGACCCTGGCAGGCCCTGAGTCTCATCAATCTGACCATGCATAAACAGAACAGGCTCTTTGCTTACTCCTCCTCATCTGAACTAGTCTAACATGGGCACAGATGGGGGAGGCAGCAGAAATGTCTATTCATTTACATTAAAAGAAGGGAGAGAGGGACAGAGGGCAGGTGGGAGGGGAAAGAGGACAAACAAATCCTTGAGATGATCCTGACCCCTTTCTTCCAATTACAGCTATTTAATTCATTTGAATTACATTTTCCCCATTTTTTTTTTTGTTTCACAGAAAATGTGTACTTTCCTCATTCTGTGTGCACACACGTGTTAGCGTGTACGTGTGTCATTTGCTACCAGATGAATGTTTCAATTCTGGTTTTGGTTTTAGTTTTCCTTTTTTTTTCCTTTTTTATTTTCTTAAAATTATTTTTCCTTTTAAAAACAAGTTCACCAGGAAATCAGCTCCCCTCCCACTACGCCGGACAGGCCGCAGCCATCTTTTTAAAAACCGCACTGATTTTCCCTCACACCCCAAACAGGAACTCCTCGGGTGGCCTCGGGAGGCTGGAGTCTCTCCCTGTCTGGCGGACGCCCTGGTGGCGGTGAAGGCCCCTCTGCCACAATGGAGGTTTCTGATTGTGGGACACAGTCTGGTTTTTGTTTTCTTCCTGTCTTCTAATTAAAAAAGACATTCCTGACAAAAGAAAAAAGATAGTCAGTAATTGTGCTCCAGAAGATAGTATTTCATAAAATCAGCCTCAGGGCAGAAGTTTCTATACTTGCTTAGGTGCCTCATTTGGGACTCTGATATAAGAACTCAGTATTATTATTATTTCTCTCATTTTCCACCTCTCTGTCTTTGTCTCTTTGGTGAGTGCACGTACCCTACAGCAAAAAAACAACAGCAGAAAAAAAAAATTGCTTCCTCAAAAAATTAAAAAATAAAAAAGACATGCACAGAGAAGGGAATACAGCGTGGCCATCGCCCCTAGGGGGTGATTTCTTGCTTTCCCTCTCACTCTCTCTCACTCCCCAGGGTAAGCACATGTGTCCTATGACAAAAACAAAAAAACCTTAAAAATAAATAGATAAAGAAAGAAAGAAAGAAAGAAATGACTCTGTCTGTGGCAGGGCATGCTGAGCATGGTTACTTTCACATACCAATCCCTTCATCACAGATCCACCCCCGAGTGCTCCACCTTCCCCAGGAACTGCCCCCAGGAAACAAAACTCTCCTTATGACACCAAAAGGTAGGCAGGGAGCTGCCTTTCTTCTCTCAGTCAAGAAACTGGCACCCAAGCCCACTTCCCTGTCCTTAATGTCCCCAGCTAAGCTTTCTGCTCTGCTTCAGAAACAGGAAAAGGAAAGCAGCACACACAGAAAAGTGATGCTCAGGAGCCATCCAAAATGCTACTCCTTCCCCGCATCTGTCCTGGTCAAAACCCGGCATTTCGGCATTCAAATCATACAAGTGGAAGAATAAACTCGTTGCTCAAGAAGGCTGGAAGGTCAGTTTTAGGAGATGGGTGCCACATTTCAAAGTCAACTTTAGGTTGGCACTGTTTTCATCACAGGAGCCAGGTTAAAGCTATTCTATTGATGCTTACCCTCCTACATGTACCTGCAAGGGAAAAGGGAAGGAGTATTTTTGAAGCGTTCTGCAACAGTGCCTTTCTTATGGAGGCAAAATGGCATCCAAAGGACGCTGACAACTGTCTAGGTGCTTTGGCCAAGAAAATCAGGGCTCCGTGTCTTCCAGCTGCTCAGAGCAGTTAAACTGTTAAATCCTTCCCTGAGTCAAGCTATAGGACTAGTCCTGAAATGGGCCCCAAAACTACCCCCATCCCCATCCCCAGGCATTCCTGAGGGCGCAGGAAAAGCTGGGTGTTATATCCCACTCACCTGGGTGACAGGCACAGTGCAGGAGTGTGAGCTATCGAAACAACCTGGTGAAGTCTCGCAAGGCCCAGCAAACTTGCTTACATTCCTCAGCACTGGAAAATGAAGGAGAGGTCAGTCCTTGACTGAGGAGAAAGGTGTAGTGTGCTGTACCACAACACGGGTACGCGAAGATCCGTCCCCACTCTGCTAGGAGCTCTAGCTGACCCTGCTTCAGCTCTTTCTGTAACTCAGTGTAAAAATTATTTTATAGATGACAGTCATAACCTCAGGAGTCCGTAAAGAGTGGCCTTTGGGGGACCAGCGGGTGGCGTGGTGGTTAAGGCGCTGGACACTCCCACATGGTCGACCACGGTTCGAGTCCTGGACCTGGTGGCTTGCTTTCTCACTTTCCTCTCTCTCTCTGTGTCTCTCGCTGGTCAAATTAAAATGAAGGAATGAATGAATGAATGAACGAATAAATAAAATAAATAAATCTTAAAAAAAAAAAAAAAAAAAAAAAAAAAGAGTGGCCTTTGGAGACAAACTGCTTAGGGTTTAAATCTTTGTTCCACTGTGCCGTGGGCAAGTTACCAATCTTTGCCTCAGTTCTATCACCTGCTACCCAGCTACCCACCTCATAGTGGTGTGTATATATATATATACACACACACATACATACACACATACAGCCCTGATTTTCTTACACATACACACATGGCTAAAGAGCATCTGTGCTCACCAAAGACACAGACAGGCAGTGGGTGAAAGCACCCCTCAATGGGACATGGTCATGCCACAATCCCTTCTTCTCCACTTCTCCATCCCGTTGGGATTTTGGACAAGCATGCACTCATGCCTGGAATGTTTTATTTAAGCCACTGGGTCGAGGACCCCAACAACAGTCAGCCATGTGGCTTTCCTTAATAACTAGGCTATAGGACCAGACCCATAATGTTTTGGAGAGTTTTTTTTTTTTTTTTTGTTATAGGGCGCGTGCGCTCGCCAGACAGACAGAGAGAGACAGAGAGACAGAAAGTGAGAAATCACCCCCCAGGGGGGATGGCCACGCCACAATCCCTTCTCCTCCATTCTCCTCTCGGGATCTTGGGCACGCACGCACACGCGCCCGGCATGAGTTTAAGCCACCGGGTCCGGGACTTGAACCGCGGTCGACTACGTGGGAATCCAGCGACATAGCCATTACGCTAACTGCTGGTCCCATGTTTTGAAGATTAAATCAGTTCACAGATAGAAAGCACTTATGATGGTTGAGAAGGGGACAAAACTATATTCGATGGAGCCAGCTCTACTGCACAGCACAGAGAGGAAGCCAGATATCAGATGGCTCACCAGGTTCAAGTCCCCGTCCCATCAGCTTGTGTGTGTGCCCGCCAAGGATCCTGATGGGACGGAGAACTGGAAGAAAAAGAACTGCAGCATGACCAGGTCCCACTGGTGAGTGCTTGCTTGCTCTCACTCTCTCACATGCATGCATGGCCTTTGTCATTAAAGAAAAAAGGATTCAGTAAGCATAGGCTGCTACGACAGCACTTTCTTAAAGTCCTGACATAAATACGAGGAAGTCAGAAGCCCCAAATTGAAAAAACAAGCAAGTACACCTAAGGCTCCATGAGGTTTAACTCTAGGAGCTGAGCTAACTGAGGTATCCGTGTTTCCTCATTCTCTTTCTTTTTTTTGGGAGAGGTTTCTGCTATAGGGCGCGTGTGCTCGCTGGAAAGACAGAGAGACAGAAAGTGAGAAATCACCCCCCAGAGGGGATGGCCACGCTGCAATCCCTTCTCTTCCATTCTCTTCTCGAGATCTTGGGCACGCATGAACACACGCCCGGTATGAGTTTAAGCCACCAGGACCAGGACTCGAACTGCAGTCGACTACATGGGAGTCCAGCGACATAGCCATTACGCCAACTGCTGGTCCCCCTCATTCTCTTTTAAGGGCACATTTTATGAAAGCCTCCCCCGACCCCTTGCCCATATTTAAGCTGTCACCAAGGAATCAGTTGATGCCAGCTTCATTCTTCTGTGTCTGTCTTCACAAGAGTTTTTGCTAACTGGATACAAGGCCAAGCTAAAGCAGGGGAAAGGAGGCACTCCTTAATATGTCCACCCTTCTTTCTGACTCGGAAAACTCAGGGACAAGGGCCTACAGTCTAGGACTCAATGCTAGAAAAATATTCACTTTCCATCTCCTGATGGTCAAATACGAGGGGAAGAAACTGTTAAGAGTGATCCAACAGAAAAGAAGATAAAATTCAAACTACCCCCTTAAATGCTTCCACCTGATTTCCTCACCTGTTATAGAGTCTGAAATATTATTAAAACAGTTTTGAACAAGGGTCCTTTTGATTTAGATCCCAGGACTTGATTCAACAGAATATTTTAGAAACTTCTAGTCTCTTTTCATCCTAAAGATGTAAGGACTTCTTCTGGTGTTACTGTAATTTTGCCATTTTCTCTTTTAACAAGCTTCACTATAAGCTTTACATTTCTATTTCCAAATCAATAATGACAGGGAGGCAGCCAGGGTGTTGGAGCCATCGCTGATGCTCCCAATTCATGAAGGAAAAGATACATAATCCAAGAGGAGCTGCTGTGTGGGGTGTGATTTATAAGGGAATGAGATAATAGCAAGACCAGCAACTTAGGATAGTGCTGGAGACTCAAGGTTCTATTGGTATTCTAAAGTCCTACAGGCTTTAAATTTTAACCCTCTTTAACAAGAGACCTCGGCTTAATCTGGAACAGGAGGCTGTGTGGAACAAGCCAGTGTCTTGAGCCAGCTCAGCTTCTGCTCTCAACCCTACCAGCAACTGCTCTGGTGTCAAGCGCTTTAGTCAAATGTTGAAATGTTCAGCCAAGTGTCGCTGGGGAATAAGCCCTCCAAAATGGATCAAAAAGCACCCTGATGCTATAACTATCCTTTCACCGTCTTTTTGAATACTTTTATGGTCGCTGTTTCTCAGGTCCAATAAGATGTACTTAGAAATGCAACCTTTTGGATCTGATGTCCTGGTAAGTAATGGAGGAAAAACAACCTATAAGTGATGGCTTGACCAAGGAGATATTTCCATACTGGTCTCCAATTGTAGTGTCAATGCTTCCCAGGTTCAATGTCTTTTGGCTTTGATGATTCTCATGCAAATAATAAGTAGTCACAGAAAAAATGCTAACATAGAGAAATGGGTAATGATAGCAGGGTTTCTTCTGGTCCCAATTAGTCTTTATCAAAGAGTAGCTCATTGGTATTTGGAAAGAAAGAATATTTTAGAGTAAGGGGCTGAACAGCAGAGTACAGGGGTAATACAATGCTGCAAGGCAGCATTCCGATGTGGGAAGGTTCCAGGATCGCATCTAGAGACCTTCCTGAACACACTGGGTACACTGGGTATGCACATGCCTGTGATCCAGGGCTGGCTGAATCTGGCTGGATCTCAGTATGAAGACTTTGTTAGGGATACCTGTCTTTCTCTCTGTCTCTCTAGCTTATGGAAGAAAGAAAGAAACTAAAAAAAAAAAAAAAAAAAAAAAAACAAAAAAAACAGCCTTGGCTTTCCCCAGGTTGACCAACTAAAATGCCAGGGAATTAATTACCAAGTACCATTTGGAAAGCAGGCTTGGACTTGCTGAAATGAAACTCAACCAGTTTACCCTCCCTGCTCGGATAGCAAACCCAATAGCATGTTGAGGCAGGAATTACAGGACCTTAAAACCAAAAGGGAGACTGAGTCATACATGGAACTGAAGGTTCAAGAGCAGCAGCAGGCACACTAGAGAAAGAATTTCTAAGAGGTGAGCAGTCTCAAAGCCCTTCTCTAGAACCTCAACATACCTATTACTTCTGTTCATTTCCCACCATTATGTCACAGCCCACTGTAAGGAGGAGCTGCAAAACTTGTTCAGCAATGAAAGATCAAGTAGGTCAGGCCGGTAGTGCATGTTATTTTCTCGTATCACTGGGCAAAGATCACAGACATGTTTTTGTTCATAACATTGCTTTATTTAGGTCTCTTCTTCTTGCCTTGATTTTCCCTAAATTAGAGAATAATGTCTACGATTTTTATTTCAGACTTAGCCTATCAACCTGTCATATATAGCCCTGTCAAGGCAATAAGGGCTTGGTGGAGACTTATTCCAAAATGTGTGGGTGGCTGCCTAAAAATTGGCAAGAGATATGCCCCAGCTAGTTCTGCAAGTGTATAATGTCATTTTAGCAGTTTCTTTTCCAAGGCGTAGAGTTTACATTTATTATTGCCTATGTGTAAGACAGTCTTTATATTTCTGTATGGTATCTCATAACACTATGAAATAGGCAGGACTAACTTTATTTTAGGAATAAATTGCAGTCTGAAGTACCAAGTAAGAGGCAAGACCAAAGTAAGTCACTTGTCCCTAACCCAGACTTCTGAGGGCTTCCTCTAGGCTCCCACTGGCTCTAAAGAACTAAGAGCCAACAGGACCCTGCCCTTCAGCTGACCAACACTAGGTGGAATAAAGCAAAACAGACATAAAGAGATACATTTCTTTCTCTTAAGACAGCTTAAAGGTAGAATATTACTTCGACTAGGAATACTCATAGTAAAATGAAATCAAGTAATTTTACAAGATCATCCCAGTCAACACATATCTACAGTCAGTGACGGGGAAATCTCCACTCCGGCAATCTGGCAAAATGTGTCATGCAGGCAGTCACATGTTATTTTTCAGTCATGGGTGTCACTTAATCTATGGCTATAAGTCAGTTACTTCTGAGGCATGCAGTTAAGCTACTTTAGTAAGCTACAAAACGATAGTACTCTTTGGTTTGGGATTTCAACGTAAACAAAACTGTTGAAGATATGATATTTTCAGAGACGAGAAAGAGAACCATTTTGGAAATGACATTAAGACATCAACTCTTAGAATCTGCATATATAAAAAATGTGTAATGAATAAAACAGCCTTCAAAAGTGCAATTGGGTCCATTTATAATAGCATGAAAAAAATCCTTAGGGAAAAATTTAACTAAGGAGGTGAAAGACATACACTGAAAACTACAAAATGCTCCTAAAGAAATTAAAGACAGTAATGAATAAAAAGATATCCTGTGTCCATGGATTGAAAGACCGAATTGCCCAGAAATAAACTCTCATGTATATGGTTAAATGATTAGCCAAGACCATTCAGTGGCGGAAAAGACAGTCTTTGCAGCAAATGTTGAAATGGTGTTGGGAAAACTGAATAAACTATAAGTAAAAAAAAAAGAAGCTGGATCCTTACCTAACACCACACACAAAAATTAAGCCAAAACTTCATGACAGCAGATCATATATCTGATAAAGAGTTAATATCTCAAATATATAAGAAAACTCCTATAACTCAACAACAACAAAAAAAAGAAAACTAATTAAAAGACAGAAAAAGGACTTGAACACACATTTCTCCAAAAAAGATTTACAAATAACCAATAACAGTCATCACCAACAATCATTAGGGAAATGCAAACCGGCTACAAGATAGCCTCACACTAGGTATGAGGAGCTCAGATGGTAGCTACACACACACACACACACACACACACACACACACACACACAAAAAAAAAACCAGAAACAGCAGGTGTTGGTGAAAATGTGGAGAAATTGGAATCTGGTGCATTGCTGATGAGAATATAAAATGGTATAGCCACTATGAAAAACAGTTTGGAAGTTCCTCAAAATATTAAAATATATAATCACCTTATGATCCACATGAGTACACAGCCAAAAGAACAGAAAGCAGGAATTAAAGAATTGAAAGAGAAATCTGTACACTGATGTTTATGGCAGCATTATTTACAATGGCCAAGAAGAGAAAACAATCCAAATGGCCACCAACAGATGAGCGGATAACAAAATGTGATATGCATGTATAATGGAATACTATTCAGTCTTAAAAAGGAAAGCAATTCTGGGACAAGCTGTAATGTGGATTAACACTGAGGACAGACATTATGCTAAAGACAAATAAGCCCTAGTCACACACAAAAAGACAAATACTATATGATTTTACTTCAATGAAGTACCTAGAGTAGCCAAACCCAAAATCAGAAAGTAAAGTGATAGCTGACAGGGGCTAAGAAGAGGGGAGAATGGGGAATTATTACTTTAATGGCTATAGTTTCAGTATTCCAAGATTAAAATGTTCTTGAGATTGGCTGCATAACAGTGTGAATATACATACACTACTGAAATGGGCATTTAAAAATGGCTAATATGGTAGGGACCAGCAGTTAGCACAATGGCAATGTCGCTGGACTCCCACGTAGTCGACCGCGGTTCACGGTTCACTCGGACCTGGTGGCTTAAACTCACGCTGGGCGCGTGTGCGTGCGTGCCCAAGACCCTGAGAGGAGAATGGAGAAGGGATTGCGGCGTGGCCATCCCCCCGGGGGGTGATTTCTCTATTTCTATCTCTCTGTCTGGTGAGCGCACGCGCCCTATAGCAAAAACCTCTCCCCCCCAAAAAAAAGAAATAAAAAAATGGCTAATATGGTATATTTTAGGTTATGTATATTTTATCAAAATTAAAAACCAATTATTTTTGAGCCAGCTTGTGGTGTGGTGATCAAGGCAGATGGATCCCACATGGCTGGCTATGTGGGTTTAAGTTTTGGACCAGTGGCTTGAGAAACACACCACGCACATATGCATTCATGCCCTGAATCCTAAAAGGAGAAATAGAAAAGAAGGGATTGCAGAGTGACCATTCCGTTGGGAATGTTTTCGCACTTTCCCTCTCTCACTTTCCAGCAAATGCATGCATCCTTTGGCAAAATCTTTAGAAATTAAAAAAATATATACTTAAAAGCTCAAGTTGGGTTATATACTACTACTATTTTCCCCTTTACGATATATCTTGTATTTTTTCTGGATCATTATACATTTTTTTCTGTGTTTTTTTTTTTAATTGAGTATTTATTGGTAGACATATCATTAGTTACTTCACTATTCTCTAGTGATGGCCAATTAGAATATTTCTAGTTCTTTCACTATTACCAATCTCATTGCAACATACTTTTTTTTTGACCTAATATCGTTCCATAATCGTATGAATAAGCCACTGCCTAAAATTTAGTCAAAATTCTGAAAGTAACACACAGTCATAAAATTCAATTTAAGGGGGCCAGCAGGTGGCATGGTGGTCGGGGGCCCTGGACTCCCACATGGCTGACTATGGTTTGAGTCCTGGACCTGGCAGCTTGCTTCCTCACCGTGCCCATCCCCCCAACTCTTGCTCTTGCTCTCTTGCTCTGTCCCTCTCTGATCAAAATTAAAATAAATGAATGAATGAAATAATTCTTTAAAAAATTTCAATTCAAGTTGCTGTCATTCATATCATCAAGGATCATAAAAGTTTCATAACTGTCAGTGATTCAGTGACTTCATTTTAAGGAAAATATTCAAAAGAAGAAAAAGGCTATAATTTTGATATTATCTATAATACTGAAATACATAAAATAACTAACCTATGTCTACCATAAGGAAATCAAATAACATCTCTATGGCTATAAAACAGTAAATATAAAGACTTATAACTTCTGGGACAGCCTGGTGGCGTGGTGGTTAAGGACACTGGACTCCCACATGGCTGACTATGGTTCGAGTCCCAGACCTCCTGGTGGCTTGCTCCCTCACCTTCTCTCTCCTGTCTCTCTCTCTCTCTGTCCCTCTCTGGTCAAATTAAAATAAGTAAATAAATAAAAATAAATAATAAGTTAAATAAAATAATTCTTGAGACCAGCAGCTGGAGTATAGACTATGTCGCTGGACTCCCATGGTTCAAGTCCTGGAACCGGTGGCTTAAACTCATGCCAGGCACATGTGCGTGCGGTGCCCAAGATCCTGAGAGGAGAATGGAGGAGAAGGGACTGCGGCATGGCCAATCTCCTGGGGGGGTGATTCCTTGCTTTCTGTCTCTCTGTCTCTCTTTCTGGCAAGTGAACGCATGCTATAGCAAAAAGCTCTCCGAAAAAAAAATTAGGATGTGAATATTGTTAGGCATGGCAAAACTCCTCCAATTCAGTGTAGTCTACATTACTCTATACATATTTTATAATAGATGCTTTGCCTATGAAGGCACCTGCATTCATTCATTCATTCTTTTATTCTTTTGAAAGGGTCTTGCTGTTGTGATACTCTTACCCTAGTCTCCTAGGTTACTGGCATTATAGGTACACACACTGTCCCCAGGCTTTAAGTTGGATTGGGAATCAATCTCAGGCCCCTTATGTGGTCCCAGAGCCTTGGCAGGTTATGATACCTCATTTAGACCTAGTCACCTGCATTCTTTTTTTTTTAAGTTTGCATTTATTTGTTTCACGAAAGTGAGAGACACAGACAGACAAGCACCTTCAACATCTGCATTTTTGCCACCTGAATCTAGATGAGAACTGAGAGTGTAGACAGACAAATATGAAGGAAATTAAGCTGCTCAGTGTATATTTTTTTGGGAGACACGGTGCCTCTGGATACCCTGTAAGACCTTAGCAGCCCATCCATGGGCACAACATAAGAGATGTACATATATATGCAATTTAGTGATGATTCCTTACAGACTGGCTTCCATTGCCAATTTGTGCAATGCAAGGCTAAACACACCCTATACTATGAATTTAGAAGGGCATATAACAGACATGTTGGGTCATCAGAAAAGTCATGACTTTTTTTTTTAATTAATATTTTTCCTATGCAAAAATGTGTCATGACTTTTCCAACAACCCAACAGATATGTTTTCCCTATATACCCTAGGGCCACTCATGCTCCTTGAAGAAACCCCAGTATTGCTCACCTAGTAACTTGCTTGTGGAAGTCTGTGAGCTGTTTGTGTGTCACGGTGACGGCTCCCACAGTTGTCTCCTTTGGCAAACCTTTCAAGGAATTCTCTAACCATCGACAAAAAGTCTGTATGGAGAAGAAGAATCAAGAGTTTCAACAGGAGGCAAGGGGTGCTCACCTGGTACCCTATAGCTACTAACAAAACCCCCAGGTGCTCCTTACAGCATTTGTTCCCCTCGACCAAGAGGCAAGTAAAGGAATTAACAGATGTGCTATTTTTAGGACCTCAAACCTCCTGGGTTGAGGTCCTAAAACCATTTGCACTCTGCAAATGTACGTCCAGACTTCCCCGCTAAGGGGCAGGAGGCATCATTTCAGACAAAGTTGTCTACACCTTGGAAGTGAAATCTCTTCTAGTGAGGCTATTATTCTGTTCCTGTCATAAGCTTGCTACAAAACTCTTGAGCTTGTTCTTTCCACCATCTTGGAGCCTGTGGAGGCCTGCTGGGAACAGGACTTCTAAAAGACAACTATGTCTAGAAGGCTGTGGTCCAAGGCCATTTTTGCTGGCTATAAGCCGGGTCTCAGGAACCAAAAAGCACACAGCTCTTCTTAAAATTGAAGGTGTTTATCATGTGTCTGCTGGAGAGAGAGAGAGAGAGGGAGAGAGAGAGAGAGAGACAAAGGGAAAGTGAAAAATCACCCACCAGGGATGTGGTGGCCATGCTGCATTCCCCTTCTCCTCTTAGGATAATGGGCATGAGCACACGTGCCCAGTGTGTCCCAAACTTCAAGCCACTGGGTCCAGGACTTGAACTGCATAGTCGGCTATGTGGAATCTAGCCTCACCAACACTACGCCAGTAGCTAGCCCTCTTCATCTCTTACTTTGGCCAAAGTTTTCAGTTATAAAATTAGTCTTTTTTTTAAAGACTGTACCATTTTTATTTATTATTCATTTACTTACTTCTAAAAAAATTTGCTATAGGCCAAATTGGACTTGACTAGTCCAACCGTGTACTTTATTAAACTGCTTTTATATTGGGTCGTCAGAAAAGGCATGATGTATTTTTCTATGCAAAAATGTGTCATGACTTTTCTGACAACCCAATATTAACATTAAAAATTATATGGGGCTGGCAAGTGGCATGTTGGTTAAGGGCGCTGGACTCCCACATGGCCAACCACGGTTCAAGTCCTGGACCTGGTGGCTTGCTTTCTCACTCTCTCTTCTCTCGTCAAATTAAAAAATAAATAAAACTCCTGATGGATGGGACTCCTTATTTTAAAAAAATATATATAAATCCTACTTTAAAACATAGTTTATAATCTATATTTTATTTTACCACTATGCTAAATTTTCGTGTAGTAGACACAACGTGATTCATAATCATGTGGCCCTGCAATGAAGTTATCATAACATTACTGAATAACATAAAAAACAAACAAAAAAACCTTCCTGGGCCCAGCAGGTGGTATGCTGATTAAGAGGACTGGATTCCCACATGGCCAATTGTGGTTCTAGGCCCAGACCTGGAGGGATAAAAACATGCCAGGCATATGTACATGCATGCCCAAAATCCCACGAGGAGAAGGGACTGCGGCCAGGTCATCCCCCCGGGGAGTGATTTCCCACTTTCCCTCTCACTGTCTCTTTCTGTCTCTCTTATACAAGTGCACACGCCCTATGGCAAAACCCTTAAAAACAAAAGAGGACAACAAAACCTTCCATGATCAAGTGATAAAAGAATTGGTTTGGTAAAATCCAAAAAGGAAAAAAATCCCAAGAGTCTACCGTGGGCTAGTTTGACACTTAACATGCCTTCGAAGGCTCTAGCTAAATTCATCAAGAAACAACACAGCCCTATGTAAGGAGCCTGAAGTGACTAAGCACTTCCTAATTCGCAACTTGAATCAGCTGAGATATATATATATATATATATATAAAATATTATATATATATAGGTATCTCCCACAAGTGAACAGATTTCTTTCCTCGTCAGCCACACAAACACAATGCTTAGTACTTCTGATAACAAATAAACCCTATGACAGTGACACAAAAACATGCTTTCAAGAACCCAATGATGAGGTCCAGCTCGTGGTGAGGTGGTTAAGGCAACTGGATCCTAAATGGTCTAACTGCGTAAAGTCTGGGATCTGGTAGCTTGAAACACGCCAGACACATGTACGTGTGTGCCCAATGTCATGAGAGGAGAGTGAAGTAGAAGGGACTGCAGAGTGGCCACCCACCCTAGGGGACACTTTCTCACTTTCTCTCCCCCCACCCCTTCTGTCTCGCTTCAGCAAGAGCACATACCCTATGGCAAATTAAAAACACAGAAACAAAAAAAACCAATTACGAATCACTGCCCTTCCAAGGGTCCCATCATCTACCAATTAAGCTTAGCAATATGACTAAATTTGGTTCCGCGGACATACAAAAGGGCCAGCTTCAAAATCAGGGTCAGCTCTAAGGAACCAGGACTCATCAGGGGTAAGGACTATGGGAATAGAGTCCTATGAAAGTATCTCACCGGTCTGTCAACCTGCATGATCTCCCAGAGCACTTCGGCCACATCTGGCAGGGTGTAGGGGGGCAGACAAAAGCAGCACGTGTGGAGCAGCTGGCTGACAAGTTGCTGTCCAAGCTGGTTCATCACCTGTCCAATCAGTTCTTTCCGTAATTCAAAGTCTTCTTCATGCTGTAAGAAAGCAGGAGCACCAGATAAATTCTAGTCTCAACTTTACAGGTCAGGTACTCTCATCAAGTACTCCTTCCCCTTTAGTTAACTAATTTTGTTTTCCCAGGGGACAAAGTATATAGTATATAATAGCTGGTTAACAAAGTCCACTAAATGTTTTGTCAACAAGAAGAAAATTTAAGAGTTCAGTATCAAATGGGCACGGAATTCAGCTGAGATTAACCTTCTGCTTAGCTTTACATGATCAGTAGGCATAAATTAAACAATAGTTAAGAAGAAAAGTTAACCATTTTTTTTTTTTTCTGCTTTAGCGTGGGTGCATATACTTGCTGGAGAGACACACAGAGAGAGGGAAAGTGAGAAATCAACCCCCAGGGGACATAGCCACACCACAATCCCTTTCGCCATTGTGCTTCCAGGATTTTTGGCACATGTGCACACATGCCTGGTGTGTTTTTCAAGGTGGCAAGTTTGGGACTAGAACCACACAATCAGCCATATGGAACCCACTTTAACCACCAAGCTATCAGCTGACCCAGGTTAGCAATTTTCTTAGGTTTTTTTCTGTGAATAAGAACTTGTGTCCCTTGGGAACCAGCAGTTAGCGTAATGGTTATGTCGCTGGATTCCCACGTAGTCGACCGCGGTTCCCATTCCGGACCCGGTGGCTTAAAACTCACGCAGGGTGCGTGTGCGTGCGTGCCCAAGATCCCGAGAGGAGAATGGAGGAGAAGGGATTGCGGCGTGACCATCCCCCCTGGGGGGTGATTTCTCGCTTTCTGTCTCTATGTCTCTCTCTGTCTGTCTGGCGAGCACACGCGCCCTATAGCGAAAAACCTCTCAAAAAATAAAAGAACTTGTGTCCCATTTCCCTTAAAAAAAAAAATGAAATAAGAATTGCAAGATTTTTATCAGCTATCTAATCTTGTATCTAAAAAGTCTGTCAGAGGGTTCCTGTGCTTGCTGCAGAGAAAGAGCAGGAAAGTGAGAAAGCACTCCTCACGGGGGATAGTCACTGCAACCCCTCCTCCATTTCTCTCTCCTTTCAGGACTCTAGGCACACAGACACAGGTCTGGCGCGTTTCTTAAGCCATTGAATCTGGAACTTGAACTACGGACGCAGTCAGCCATTGGGATCTAGTCACTTTGACTACTGTGCCACATGCTGGCCCATTATTTCTAATCTTTCTATCAAAAGAAAAATAATATCATCAAGAAAATGATTATTTTCTTCCTTCTCGATAGTCTAAATATACATATATTCCTAATATCTTGAGAAAAAATATCTTCTTTAAAAATTGCCTTTCACTGGGCCAGCAGGTAGCATGGTGGTTAAAGCAATGGACTCCCCACATGCTGGCCATGGTCCAGGTCCCAGAGCTGGCAGCTTGAAAACCATGCTAGGCATGTGTACGTACATGTCCCAAATCCCAAAAGGACAGTGGAGGAGAGGGGATTATTGTGTGGCCATACCCCTGGGAGGTGATTTCTAACTTTCCCTCTTACTGTCTCTCTCTCTCTCTAGGATGAACACACATGCCCCATGGAAAAAAAATACTAAACAAAAAGAAAATGCCTTTCATGCGTAGTTATTTTCTTCTCTTTCTCTCCCCCATTTGTTGCCAAACTTAATTATCCTACTTACTTACTTCTTCACTGTTCTCTCTTACCTTTAATTCTACTCCAACTCATCTAGCCAAATCTACCTCTAAAAACCTTGTGAGCCACTTTATTACTCTAACCAAACAGGTAGCTTAACTGTCTGCTAACACACTGCTATCCTGACTTTCTCTGCCAGAGTCAGCTGGACCAGCCTCCTCTCTCCAATCCACCCAAATTCTTCCTTTATTTTAAGGCTCCCTCTAAGTCCCTCCTCTTGTAGAAAGTTATCCTAACTCACTCCTTCTCAAGCTATCCTTCTGAACTTTCAGCAATCATGACTTTCATGCCTAATATGACAAATACTGACTTCTGCTGCTATTTACCTCTGATACCAACTAGAGGCCACACAGTTGGAGCAGAGCCAGTTTTGGACAGCTTTATATAGCCTATGGCACTTAGCCCAGATGCCTTCATCCTAACAGTTGACATTCTGGTTAATGAATGATCACTATGGCATATGGCTACCACTACAGCTCAAATAAGGAGACACTGGGACACTAGTTTTCCCCTAAGGAAGGTCAAAAAGAGAAGAAAAGCTGTGAAGTAGAGAAAGTTTAGGGGCCAGCCGGTTGCATGGTGGTTAAGGCAGCTGGATTTAAGTCCCAGGCCCAGAAACTTAGAAAACATGCCAGGGACATATGTGTATATGCTCAAAATCCCAGGAGGAGAATGGAGAAGGGACTGGTGTCATCCCCTCCCAAGGAGGGTGATTTCTCCCTCTTCCTCTCTATCTCTCTCAAGTGCATATGCCCTACATCAATTTTTTTTTTTTTGGAGATGTTTTCGCTATAGGGTGTGTGCGCTCGCCAAACAGACAGACAGACAGAGAGAAGAAAGCAAGAAATCCCCCGCCAGGGGGAATGGTCACGCCGCAATCCCTTCTCCTCCATTCTCTCAGGATCTTGGGCATGCACGCACATGCGCCCAGCATGAGTTTTAAGCCACCGGGTCTGGGATGCGAACCGTGGCCAACTACGTGGGAGTCCAGCGACATAACCATTACGCTAACTGCTGGTCCCCCAATTTTTTTTTTTAAAGCAGACAAAATGTTTATACTTACATCATTGGCTACCCCTGTATGGATAAGATCTCGCAGGAACCTCATGACACTACAATTGGCATCCCGGTGGTCTAGGGTAGTAGAGGCAATGGCCCACTGTAAGATAGGGATGACTACCTGGCTCCTCAGCAAGGTTACAGGACTACGCTGAATAAACCTGGTGTGGAAAGAAAGGATAGGTATAAATGACAAGGTTAGGTTACGACAGCAGCCAAGGTAAAAGGCAATAAAATTACCAATACAGTCTTGAAAAATGTCAGTGCTTCCTAGAAGCTGGGAGGAAGGAAGAATGAATAGAACAGACAATTCTGAAGATAGTGAAATATTCTGCATGATACTATAATAATGGATATATGTCAATACCAAGGGTGAATCTAATGTAAGTTATGCACAGTGAGAGAGAAGGTCAATGTGGGCTCAACTGATTTTAACAGGAGTACTAACCTGGTGGGGATGCTGATAGCTGGGGAGGCTGTGTGTGTACTGGGGATGGAGGCAGGGCATAGAGGCAAACTTTATAGTTTCTACTTAATTTTCTTCTGAAACTAAAGCTTCTTTTAAAATGAGAAAAAAAAAAAAAAAAGCCAGGAGAGGAAGGGACCGTATTTTAGATTAGCATAGGAAAAACCAATGTTTCCAAACTCAATTTCCAAATAAGATTTTATAAAGTGAGTTGAGAAATTTCAAAGGATATCAGTTAAAAGGGTTTTTAGATACAATCTTTCTCTCAGGTTAAAAAGTCAAGTCCTGGGACCAGCAGTTGGCGTAATGGCTATGTCGCTGGACTCCCATGTAGTCAACTGCAGTTCAAGTCCCAAACCTGGTGGCTTAAACTCACGCCAGGCATGTGTGCGTGCGTGCCCAAGATCCCAAGAAGACAATGGAGGAGAAAGAAGGATTGCACCGCGTCCATCCCCCCTAGGGGGTGATTTCTCGCTTTCTGTCGCTCTGTCTCTCTCTTTTTGGCGAGCACACGTGCCCTGTAGCAAAAACCTCTCCAAAAAAAAGAGTCAAGTCCCAAAACTCTACAACAGCACTTCCCAAACTATATTCCATAAAACACCAAGTTCACAGGATGTTCACAGTTCCTCAGATCCTTTAATATTAAAGGGGTAATTTGTTTAAAAAAAAAAAAAAAGCTAACAGTATTTTGTAAACTTATTTCACCATTTATAGAAAGAGCATCTCTAGGCAGTTTTCCCAGAAAAACAGCGGGGAAAACAGGCTTAGTAGCCCAACAATTTTCTCTTACCAACTCAAAAAACGTCTTTTCTAAGTGGTCCAAACACTAACAAAAAGCATTTAACATTCAATCTTGAGATGAAACAGTTAATACTTACTTTATGTTTGTAAATAACAGTTTTTTGCTAAATGGCTTTTTAGCAAAAAAAAAAAAAATGCTTTCACATTTATTAAGTGATTTTGTTCAAATTCCTTAACTATGGATTAAGGATGAGTTCAAGCAGAAGTCTGGCAACTGTGATATCAGTGCTACAGGTGAAAAGAATTCAGGCAGTGAATGGGATGGAAGGCTCAGGGCACAGTACCAGACTCCTTTTTTTCTTTCGTTTAAAGAGAGGTTTTTATTATAGGGTGCGTGTGCTTACTGGAGAGATAGAAAGCAAGAAATCACCCCTCTAGGTGGAATGGCCACACTGCAACCCCTTCTCCTCCATTCTTGTCTTAGAATTTTGGGCACGCACACACGCACACCCAGCTTGAGTTTTAAGCTGTTGGGTCCAGCACTCAAACTGCGATTGACTACATGGAAGTCCAGTGACTTAACCATTATGCCATCTGCTGGTTTCTCTCTCTCACTCTCTCTCTCTCTCTCTCTCTCTCTTTTTTAATTTGCCAGAGGGTGTGTGTCTTGCCAGAGAAAGAGAGAGAGAGAGAGAGCAAGAGAGAGAGAGAGCCCCCCATAGTGGACCATGTTCACATTATAGTCTCTTTTTTCCATTTCTTATCCTGTTGAGATTCTGGGCACATACCTACATACCCCCAGTGTGTTTTTCAAGTTGCTGGGGCCAGGATTTGAATTGCACAACAGGCCATGTGGGATCCAGCTTCTTTAACCAATAGGCCATGGAGCTGGCCTCTAAAATATTCCTAAGACACCTTAAAATCCTAAGAATTCTTTACTGTGAGGTATAATTTTACCGAAAGGATGTTCGAAGAAAAAGTTTGAGGTCAAATAAAAAACTAAAACTGGGTGACTATAGAGATAATCAGAGTATTTTTACCAAGCATTTTTTTTTCTTTTTTTTTAAGAGAGATTTTTGCTATAGGGCATGTGTGCTCACCAGAGAGACAGAAAGCAAGAAATCACCCCCCCCCAGAGGGATGGACACATCACAATCCCTTCTCTTCCAGTCTCCTCTTGGGATTTTGGGCATACACGCACATGCACCCGGCATAAGTTTTAAGCCCCTGAGTCCGGGACTCGAACCACAGTCAACTATATGGAAGTCCAGCAACACAACCATTACTCCATCTTCTGTTACCCCAAGTATTTTTGTTTGTTTGTTCTGTGCCTGTTCCCTTCTCCTGAAAGAACTCAGCTACTTTGGCCCCTGTTTCAGCTAACACTTCTTCCTTACTTCTGGGGACATCCCAGCTCACAATGTAATTTTGGGTTATGAAAAACAATTTTTTAAAGAATTAATTATTTATTTAATTTTATTTATTATTGTTTTTTAATTTGACCAGAGAGACAAAAAGGGGAAGTGAGAAAGCAAGCTGCCAGGTCTGGGACGTTCTTGAACCACTGTCAGCCATGTGGCAGTCCAGTGCCCTTAATTACTACACCACCTGCTGGCCCTGAAAAAATAAGCTATCTAATACCAATGACCTTGTTTGAAAGGGAAGGAAACAGCCAAATGTTGATGGGAAAACTAAGCCGTGATGGGAATGAGCAATACTTTTTAAAAACCCAAAACCTGGGACCAGCAGTTGGCGTAATGGCTATGTCGCTGGACTCCCATGTAGTCGACCGCTGTTCAAGTCCCAGACCTGGTGGCTTAAACTCATGCTGGGCGTGTGTGCATGTGTTCCCAAGATCTCGAGAGGAGAATGGGGGAGAAGAGATTGCAACATGGACATTCCCCCTGGGGGATTATTTCTCCCTTTCTATCTCTCTCTGTCTTTCTGGTAAGCACACACACCCTATAGCAAAAACCTCTCCAAAAAAAAAAAAAAAAAAAAAAAACCAAACCCCAAAACCAAAAAGCCTGAAGTTTGCTCCTCAGAACTTACCTAGTGGCTAGCCTGAAGAGATCATCTACAGTGTCAGGGTGATTCTGTAGACCATTCTGCTGTTCCAGGAGCTGAAAGGTGGGGATGCATAGAGCCTACAACAAAAACAATGATTTTAAAAGAAATGCTTACATATGCCACTGCCTCAGACTTGCCAATATCACAAAAACACAAAGGGAACGAAGAAGGGGAGGTACATGTGGAAAGACTGTGATTAGAGAATCCTATCAGGTAAAGGAAGATAGAAATCTTTCCCAGTTGTTCTAAATAAATTTTCACGCACAAAGTCCACATTTTAGAAAGGGTTGGGGCCTAGATTTTAGTTGCTGGAACAGAACTAGTGTCATCTCAAAATGTGAGAAATTTCTGAAAGCAGACTCTGTTTATGTACTACATATGGTCCAGTCTGCTCAGGAAATTGAAGTTTTTACAATGATGAATATCCATTTCAAATGGAAAGACATTTTGGGAAAAGAAACAATATACTTTAACTCCCTAATTCCCCCAATAACCTCCTTCCCGGTGACTAGAAGGAAGGAGTGAAACAGAATACTTTTCCAATGCTTGCTGTTTACCCTAAAGTACTTCCCTGCTGCTAAGGAAACTACTAATTATTTGGGTGTTCTAGCAAGACATTAAAAATGCAATTTGCTTGAGCTAAGAGATCCTTTATTTTAAATCAGTTTTCCTACCTCGCCCTCATCCCAACACCCTATCTCTGGAGAACTTATATCAGGTAGTTACAACTGTAATGGCCATTATACTCATGTGGGTCAGTCTCCCTCATTCTCTTAAGTGGACATGTCCGAAAAATAACTAGGAGGTTTCTGTCTCCCTGTTATTAGGAAATCAACACGCCTGGGGGTCAGGGAGTAAACAAGCAACAGAAATAGAAATAGGATAAAGAACACACTGCTAGGCCTTTAGATCCTCCAGTCTTGATGCAGCTACAGGGGGGTCATCAACAAGTTCACAGAAAATGTATATTAGGAAAAAACAAAGTATGCATGATTTCGAAAGATTCTGGCACCAAGATAAACTTGTACTTTAATTTCATTTTTCTAAGAATTTTTTTGAGAGTTTTTTTTTTTTTGGTGTAGGGCATGTGCACTTGCTAGGCAGACTGAGAGAGACAGAGACAGAAACTGAGAAACACTCCCCTCCCCCGGAGATGGCCACGTCACAATCCCTTCTCCTCCATTCTCCTCTCAGGATCTTGGGCACGCACACACATGTGCCTGGCATTAAGAATGTTTTAAAGTCCCCAAGAAAGGTATACCTGGAGCATGTCTAGTAGCCCCTGCCGACAGCCTTCTTCCATGCCATACTCATCTACAAGGATGCTGCCGAGGTACAGGAAACAGGAGTGCTGATGGACATGGTAAACATTCACCATCTGCCAAAGGAGAAACCACACAATTAGTTCAATTCTTTACCCTTCCAAAAGTAGTAACTGGGCTGGCCACCTAGCATACTGGTTAAGCCAAGCTAAACCCCACATGGCTGACTGTAGTTCAAATCCTGGCCTCCAGTGACTTGAAAAATATGCTGGGTGTCAAAATCCCAACAGGATGGAAAACTGGAGAAGGGATTGTAGGATGACAATGCCTTACTGGGAGTGCTTTCTCCTTTTCCCTCTGGCTCTTTCTCTGATAAGTGTACATACCCTCTGGCAAAATCAAAAAAAAAAAGAGGTGGCAGATCCACTGGCTGCAGTTTGCTGGCCCCTGATTTAAGAGATTTTTTAAGACTAATTTTTATTTTTATCACAAGTGACTCGTGACCATACCCCCTTATTAGGGTGCTACCCTATTCTAAGGGCTGATCATGTACTTAATTAGTAGGAATACAAAAGCAATATCTAATTCATGTGGACATCTAACAACAAAGGGGCATTAAATCAAGTGTGTTAGACTCAGAACATACTGCAGTGAAGAGGGAACTTAATCCACTACAGTATGTAGACAGTGGGATATAGCCTAAAGGCAAACATACATTGCTGTACTGGATATTTTTAAGTCACTAAAATTATAGTTCTGTGAAAATACTGACTTGAATAGCTTTGCATCAAATCTACAACTTAAAGAGAGGAAAGTTACGCAAATGCCAACACTGCTTCAGCAAGACCCTGCCCTGGGTGAGGGTGTTAGGGTGCAGAATTTCAGAAGACACAAAGTCAGGGTCACCACCTCCTTAATATCTATGTCCTAGGTGCCCTGTCCAGGTCAAGGATCACCTTAGGTTGGGTGGAGTGGCTCTAGTCCAGAGTACTGTAGTGGTTCTCTTCACAGCATGGGTATAAAATTTCAGAAGGCCCATGCTCAGAATCCTGCCAATGCAGCACTGGCATCTGCCTTGACTCCCTAAGTTTTGTGCCATAGGCACCCCACATGCCTCACCCTAGCTCTAGCCCTGCTGTAAGGTTAACATCAACACGAAGTACTTAGTGATCTAAGCACAGGCGCCTCACATAGAGGCGTTCTAGACCTGATCTTAGACACACAGCGAGTCACACCACCATAATAGCATATCTGTCTCACTGACTACAAGTCAAATTAATTTTTTGAAAATAAGAGACTCCAATAAACAGCTAGCTATGGCCAAGGTAGAAGAAAATCTCTTCAGGCCAAGAAACTGTTTGACTTGTCACATTTTTTTTCCCAAGAAAATTAATGTAAAAATGTTCACCACTAGTATATAAGGGCCAAGGATGAACCTTCTTTTCTCCCTAGAATTTGACACCAGAATGTTGCTATTTAAACCACACCATACAGAAGAGTCTAAGGCTGTTTCTGTTGTAGATGACATAGCTATCACAGACACAATATCTTTCAAATACTTTCCAGTTTGTATTTAACAAATACAAAAATATTTCATCAGCGAAGTTTTTGTTCTAACGACTCCTATTCAAATTCTGTACACATAACATCACGTCCCATTGTGGAGAACTCACCTGGGTAACTAGTGGCTGCAGCAGGGCTGCAGATCCTTTGCCCACGCAGCGAACGGCAAAGCGCAGGCACCTGCAACAACGCTCTACAATCCGATTATCGGCCCGGTGCTTATTTAGAGTCTCGGATAAAACTGGCCATATCTGAGTCATAATGAAAGAGCATAAGAAAGACAAAAATCAACCAAGAGGTGGGGAAAAAAAATGCTCCAAAAGTTAACATTTGATTTGGCTTTTCAGTAATTTTGTCCAGATAGTCTCTATAGGAACACACATGGACTGATTATGGCTAGTGTGGGTGGACATATGCACAGTTCCATAAACGACCTGTCACTAAAACACAACCACTTTTGAAAAGAAACAGAGACTCTTCCAAAAAGGAAGAAGAGCAAGCATGTGTAACTCTACCCAAAGAGATACACATTTTCCAGAACTCTGAACTTCCTGATGAAACAAATGAGGGATGTCTTGAACAGTTAAGGAAATGGCATCACTTGATACCACCGAACATTTAAAGATACTTGGCATTTATGTAATTCACCCTATGAAGTCTGAACAGCATTTTTCAAAACATGCCTCTTGATCCTCATATTAGCCTCAGTGAAACAAAAAGCAAGCAGAAGTATGTTACCTCAGGGGAAACTGCAGTCTCTGGCTTGTCAGGAACATTTCCCTACTACTGATCAGGCCTCCAGCAACTCCAGAAGGCACGCAGCTCATCTCTCCCTACTTTGATCTTCAGTACGTTTCCCCACAGCTATCTTGGTATCACAGCTAAAATAATAAATATTTGGATGGTTCTGCCTCTTAAAATTCATTGAACTTGATACCATATGAGCACACGTTATCTCCGAAGCATCTGGAGACGATAGTATCTTCTCAACTGAGTTGCCCGAAGCCTTATGAAGGAAAAAAGAGGAAGGCCTGACTCCCCAGGCATCCATGAGCACTTACCTCCTGTATGACTTTTTGGCACGGATGAGTCTGTCCATTTTCCACAATGGGATTGGTGTGTCTGGGAAAAGACAACAGTCCAAAAGAGTGAAAGAAGAGCAATTTCACTGAGGACCAAGAGCCTGATCCCTACTTGCTTACTTATTAGGATTACTCTCAACAAATAAAGTCACCTACTTAGATTTACAGCTGTTCCTCCGACTCCATTCAAACAAACACAACACATTCTGTAACTCGCCCTACCATTTCTTGCCTCCTTTAAGTCACTTCCACTAGAACATACGAAATCAATCTCATTCTGGGTAATGGGCTGCCGAGCACTACGATGATCTTTTCCACGTTTTCCCTTTTATAAACCGAGTGTGTAATCTTTTCCAAATTAACAAACGATCTACATGGGTTGACTAAGTACACTGTTTGAAATGAGTTCTGTTCCATTCCAAGCACTAAAGACTAAACGCTTTAGGAACAGTAGTCCACCAAAGATGATTTCCACAGTTCAGGTCTGGACCCAACACACTTGGGTATGCCAATCCAACACCTGTGTCTATTGGGTCGTTGGAAAAATTATAATGTATTTGTTTCTCTATGCAAAAATGCATCATGACTTTTCCAACGATCCAATAGTTCTAGAGCCCATTAACTTGAAGAAGAGCAAGGAAAAAATCCTGCATGATTAACTACTAACTTCTTTTAAAAAAGGCTACATCTTTTTATCTTTGGAAGAGAGACTTTTGCTATAGGGTGCATGTGCTTGCCGGAGAGACAGAGAGAGAGAGAGAGAGAGAGAGAGAGAGAGAGAGAGAGATACCACCCCCATGGGGATAAACATGCTGCAATCCCTCCTCCTCCATTCTCTTCTCAGGATCTTGGGCATGCATGCACATATCCAGCCTGAGTTTTAAGCTGCCAGGTCAGGAACTCAAACCACAGTCAACTACGTGGGAGTCCAGCGATGTAACTGCTAAGCTATCTGCTGGTCCCTAAAAGCTACATCTTAACTTTAAACAAATCTAATTTTCTTTAATTTAAACATTTATGTGTATGGCAGATTTTCTTGCATTTATTGTGAAATAAAACTTTCTTGCACTAAGATAAACTCATACTTCAAATGCATTTTCTCATGAACTCTGCACCACACAGCAACAGTTGTGAAAATGCGGTCTCTAGAATAGCAAGCAGCAGCATCAACAGCACCTGGAACTATCGAAAATGCAAATTTTCAGGTACTGCTAAGGACCCAAGAATCACTGAGGGCTGGGGCCAATCTGCGCTGTGACAAGTGATTCTGATGTGGATTTACTGAATTAGAGACAAAATCATCAATTACCTTTTAAAGTGTCTTTTGACCAAGAACAAACTTAGAATTTGACTTTGTCCCAAAACTTTAGGAAATAGGCTTAATCTCTTGAAAGAGGAGATTACAGGAAGTATTTGGAAATATAGGGGAAAAATACTTGTTTACTTCAATATATAATGGTTTCTTTTGAGCTTTGAACCCAAGGAAGGCATCTAGGGTCTCCCTTCTTACCTAAATATCACTGCAAGACGATCTAAGAACACAGTGGGATCTGAGGATATGCCATTGCTGGGCTCCTGAGACAACAGCTGAAGAGAGAGGGAGATATTAACGCCCAGCTATTTCACATGCAAATCTATAGCAAACACTGCAACACACAACCTACACCTCAACTTTTGCTTCAATTTCTTTCCATTTCCTTATAAGAAGAGTCCTAAATGTTACTCAAATGGTACAAACTTAATTCTGTACTGTGACACTACTTTCCTCCAGCTTACTGTATCCCAGCCAAGACTACATATTACCACATTTTACTATCTAATCACTGGGGAGTGAAAAAAATATGATTTAAATTATTTTTCTATTTAGTTTTCAAAAATTTTATGAAATAATTATTTTTATGAACTTTATTTATTTACTTATTTTTAATTTGACCAGAGAGGGATAGAGTGAGAGCAAGTGAGAGACAGAGAGAGAGAAGGAAAGTGAGAAAGCAAGCCACCAAGTACGCGGCTCAAAAACGGGTGGTCATGTGAGAGTCCAGTGCCCTCATCCACCATGCCACCTGCCAGCCCCTCCATTTACTTTTTTAAAAAAAGTTTACCTAATTTCTTTTATGAGTAACAGAGAGGGCAAGAGAGAGAAAGACAGAGGGATAGCACTCTCACAAGGGTCAGGACACCATGATCCATCCCAGCCTCACCAGTTCTAGACCACATACACATATACTCAATGTACTCAAGGTCGTCTCTGGACAAACCTAGAACCTTCCCACGTGGGTCAGCCCACAGTATCATGTTTTATCACTGTGGCACTGTCTAGCCCTCTCCATATATTAATTATAATTAGGACATTATATATTATAGTATGGACCGCATATGTTGTTATACCTAACATACAATAGATGAAAGACATTTTGCACTATATTACAAAGCTTTAAAATTGCAGCTTTATAATTAATTTTTTTCTTTTCTTTTTTTTTTGGAGAGATTTTCGCTATAGGGCACGTGCGCTCGCCAGACAGAGAGAGAAAGAGAGACATTAGAGACAGAAAGTGAGAAATCACCCCCCAGGGGGAATGGTCACGCTGCAATCCCTTCTCCTCCATTCTCCTCTCGGGATCTTGGGCACACACGCACACGCGTCCGGCGTGAGTTTTAAGCCACCGGGTCTGGGACGCGAACCACAGTCGACTACAAGGGAGTCCAGCGACACAGCCATTACGCTAACTGCTGGTTCCCTATAATTAATTTTTTAAAAGAGATTTTTGCCTTAGAATGAGTGCGCTCACTAGACAGAGATAGTGAGAGGGAAAATGAGAAATCACTCCCTGGGGGGGAATGGTCATGCTGCAAACCTTTCTCCTCCATTCACTTCCCAGGATCTTGGGTACACATGCACATGTGCCTGGTGTGATTTTCAAGCCCCTGGGTCTGGACTCAAACCATAGCTGGCCATGTATGAGTTAAGTGACAAAACCACTACGCCATCTGCTGGTCTCAATAGAATTACTCTTTTCCCCTTATTTGTCAGAGGTCACATGTACTCACCAAAGGGGACTGGGGAAGAGGGAGAAAGCAATTCCCCAGGGGGCATGGTCACCCTGCAATCCCTTCTCCTCCATTTCTCTATCCTGTCAGGATTCATAGTAGTTATGGTTCTGACTGCTAACTTGATGGTCCTTTCCCATTATATTATTACTGATAATAGTAAGAATCTATAGTTTTGAAACACTTATCTCTCATATACAGCTACTTTGGCCTACTTATTAATTTTTATAAATTTTCAGATCAATCTCTAGGCTTTTCTAGGTAGATAAAAGACTGACTATAAATAAGTAGTTCTGCCTTTTCCTTTCTAACATATAAACATATTTGTTTCACACCTGACTTAATGGGACTCACCTTTTTCAGTGCCATAACCTGAACAGAACATAGTTCACTAAGACATTCAGTAATCTTATCCAAAGGTAATCTGGCTAGGACAAGTGCTGTCCCTGAAAAACAAAGGTAGATGCAAATGAAAAAATAGCAGCCGAATTAATGTTGCACAAAGCAGTGTTTTTAAGATCCCAACATTTGTTATTTATGCTTGATTTTTCTGTATTTGGCTTAGAAGACCAGAATGACTTTCGCATTTATATTTACAACATAAACTAGTATTATTTCTCCTCAGTAGCCTATTGGTTTAAAGATATTTAAATGTGCTTCCCTTTCTAATTCCTTTTTTTTTAATTGCCAGAGTGTGTGCTCGCTAGAGAGAGCCTGAGAGACAGAGATAGCTTCTTATACACAGGGTTTACCCACTGTGCTAGAAGGATAGCCCAATTATTTTTTTAAAAAGTGTTTATTTATTTTATGATTATTATTTTAAAAATCTGACCAGAGAGAGAAAGGGATAATGAGAAAGCAAGCCACAGGTCCAGGACTTGATACACAGTCGGCCATGTGTGACTCTTCTGGCACTTTAACCACCACGCCATCTGCTGGCCCCCCATTATTACTTTTTGAAGGGGAAAGACTGAATTAATTGGAGTCAGTCAGTGATATGGCAGTTAAGGTGGATGAATCCTACATGACCAACTACAAAGTCTGAGTCCTAGACCCAGCGGCAAGCCTGGGACATGTGTGTGTCCCAAATCCCAACAATAGAGAAGGGATTGAGGCCTGGCCACCCTCCCCTCCCCCACCCTCTGTCTCTTTTCCAGCAAGTGCACGTGCCCTATACCAAAAACTAGGGAAAAAAATTTTCTTTCTAGGAGCCCATAATATGCCCCCTTATAAATGGTTGACAACTAATTACTCACAAAACAAATCTCTCTCCTTTATAGGATCATCTTTCAAATATTTCAAAATAGTCAACATGTTTAAAGGCTATTTATTCTAAGCCTTTTTCCCTAGCCTTAATATCTGTAGTTCTATATTCTAAGCCTCATAGCTATTCTGGCTAAGTTTGCCTCTGGATACACAGACTCCCAGTTAAGCTGATCAGCAATGGTTAAATGGACAAGGATCCCTAACTTCTGACACTGCTCCATCAGACTACCCTTCAACTTCCACTTACCTCTTTGGCATGTACTGCTTATTTGTTTTTTTTTTAATTTTTCTCTCAACTCAAAAGGTAAGCCTATTTAATTGAAATATGTTGTCTCTCCACCCAAAATCCAAATTTGTGCTATACATACCGCAAACAGTATGAATTATGTAGCCTTAAACATTTTAAGAAAAGAATGTATATATGTACACATAGTCAACACACTCTCCTCTAGCAGAAAAGATAGTTTTTCTATCACTACATACATAGCAACTGAAAAAACAAGGATATGACTGATGGTGGCTTAGAGGAGACTATTACTGGTTAACATCAAGTAAATACCTTTTAGTAAGCCCACAGCAGCTTCTGGGGACAACATGAAGGAATCAAGGGAATGGGCAATCTCCAGGAGTCCATTAAAGTGCTGAGCCATGTGATCTCGGCAGACAGAGCAAATATTATGAATGGCTTTGGCTGCGGCAGAAGCCAGGGGCTTTTCACACAGGCCTTTCATCAAATAGCCCAGCACGGGATCTAAGGAGAAAAGCCAAGTAGAGATTTCCTGAAACTCAAGGAAAACTAGTTTGTTAGAGCAGAGGTTTACATGTATTTTTTGAAGTAAAACAAAACAAAACTAACAAAAATGTTTTAAAAACAGCACACGCACAGAACTAGAGTATATAAAACATAAAAATGGAGCTGATCTAACTGACACAGTATCAGGAAGCTCTGAGCCCTGTTTCATCTTTCATTTCCTCCCTCGTGGCTATCAATGGTTCCTGGTAACCCTCGGGACTCAGAGCAGTTTGAACACCACTGACTTAAGAACATATATGGCTATAAAATTACAAAGAATATGGCAATGTGAGAAAGAATGCAGAGCTCAGAGAGTTACAATTATGCACAAAAATGCCTTGTAAATCTACATTAATCAGGACAATGACAGTTGTCTAAAGCTTAAACTTATTCTTGCTTCTTTTAATTACAAAAGGCTTTAAAAAGTACAGATGAATCTTAAGCACTTCTATCAATAAATGAATTAATTTGCTGCCCTAATTTTACCAAATATAAGTGTTTTAAGAAAGCTGATTATATGGGACCAGCAGTTAGCGTAACGGCTATGTCGCTGAACTCCCATGTAGTTGACTGCGGTTGGAGTCCCGGACCCGGTGGCTTGAAACTCACACCGGGCGCATGTGCATGCGTGCCCAAAATCCCAAGAGGAGAATGGAGGAGAAGGGATTGTGATGTGGCCATCCCCGGGGGGTGGGGGTGGGGGTGGGGGGGTGATTTCTCGCTTTCTATTTCTCTGTCTCTCTCTGTCTGTCTGGCGAGCGCAAGCGCCCTATAGCAAAAACCTCTCCAAAAAAAAAAAAAAAAAAAGAAAGCTGATTACAAAGGTGACTGTCTCATAAGGTAAATTCTACTCATCTATTTACCTTCCTTTATAAAAATCAATGCTTTTCTCTGTAGGGAAATAAACCCGAAGAAAAACCATGTATACTTAAAGAGTATTTTGTGAGTACTTTAGAATGAACTCATAGCAAACCATGAAAAAATGGAAGGAATCAAAAGAATTAATATCGGGACCAGCAAATGGTATAATGGTTATGTTGCTGGACTCCCACATGGCTGACGCAGCTCCAGTCCTAGACCAAGAGGCTTGAAACTCATGCCAGGTGCATGTGCACGCATGCCCAAGACCCCAAGAGGAGAACGGAGAAAAAGGGATTGTGGTGTGACCATCCCCATAGGGGGTGATTTTTTGCTTTCTGTCTGTCTCTCCAGTGAGTGCATGCACCCTGCAGCAAAAATCTCTCTCTACAGGAAAAAAAAAAAAGTCATAAAGCCTATTTAAAACCACTGTCTCCATTTCTAGTCCAATGATCAATATAATACACCTGGGAAACTAGCACAACATGCCCTTAGTTATTAAATGGAGCACGTATTTAACACTGTTTTAGTCTATTAGTAACTTCTAGGTAAGAACTATAAGCAAGAGACTCTGGATTAGCTCAAGCATATGGCAAAAACTAACAAAGGCAGAAAGGTTCACGTTCAAGCAGAGTACTAGAAAAAAATCGTTTCCCTATCTAGAGACCTAATTTTTCAAAGGTCTTTCTCCCGAGATAGATCATAAATCAACCAACTAAGCAATCGCTTACAATATATTTACTCTCAGTGTCCACATATCAAAAAAGAGAAAGAAGGGGCCAGCCAGGGGGTGTGGTGGTTAAGGCAGCTGGACTCCATGTGGCTGAGTACACAGTTCGAGTCCTAGACCTGGAGACTTGGAAAATACACCAGGCATGTGTGCATGTGTGTCCAAAATCCCACAAGGAGAATGGAGACAAAGGGCTGCAACACGGCCATCCCCCCTTGGGGGATGATTTTTCACTTTCAGTCTCTCTATTTCTGTCTCTGGTGGGTGTATATGCCCTACACCAAAAACTAAAATCAGAGAGAGAGAGAGGGAAAAAAATAAGAGCAAAAGTCAGACATAATTGGAAAAATCAGAAGTAGCAGCAAAAGAGAAGAATTCACACATACCAAGAAACTGAGGATTTCGATCCACCACTTCACTCATTTCTCCAACTAACTCAATGCTGGTATATCGCACAGCTGTATGTACAGTCTCTGGGAGACGGACCACTCCTTCGAGGACCTCCACAAGTGTTGGATTATTCTCCCTGAGTAAAAAGGGCAAATACAGTTAAAGATTTCAGAGGTTACGTTGCGTTGTGGCCAAACAGGCTGTGGTAACATAAGGTTTTACTAGTGGGCTTCTTTCTAAGTAAATAACCATTCAAATAAAAGTGCTTAACACTGGATGTGAGTTTTTCAAATCCTCAAAAAAGAGGAAAAGACAGAAAAGAAAGATATAATTGTTTCAGGAGAAGCATACTGCTTCTTTATCTTCTAGATGTCATAAAGCATCTAAAGTCACATTATGCTATCAAATAGATGCTCTTCAAATCAGAAAGGCATACATTTACTGTGGATGAATGCCTTCTTTTAAAGAATCGAATTTGGTTATTACTGTATCTGCAGCACCTAGAACAGTGCCTGGCACATAGTGGGCACTCAATAGATATTGCTGAATGGATGAGTGAATAATTTTCATAGACCACTTTCTATTAGTTGTTTTTCTCCAAAATATAGCTTTCTTATAGCTGGATACCAGAAATGTTAAGAGCAGAAAGGTAGGGACGGCCAGCTAACTAATTGAAAGAAAAACAGGAAGGCAGGACGAGTAAGGTGTCTCAATTTGAAATATGAGGAAAAATTAACGTGAACTAAATACTTTCCAATGCTCCATGAAATTGTTTCCTTCCTTCTCCCCCAAACCCAAATATACCGACTGAAGCTTTTTTGAGCAGAATGGAGAATGCTCCCAAAGTGACAGAACTTAATCCAGAAATGAATGATGTTTCAAATGTAAATAATATCCTGGATTAGATCAAGAGCACTCCCTGCTGAGAAAGTAGGTCTACTAAGTATCTCCCGACCTGTTTTCAAACCAACACGTATCAGCTGGAATATTAATGATTTTAATTACTGTCAGACTGTCACAGAAAGTTCCAAAAACACCCAAATAGGTTTAAGAGCAAATAGTACAGTATGTAACTAAGGACAGAAGTTCTTTAATAGAGAGAAAATAAAATTTGAGTATGTACTGGATTAGAAACAATGTAAGATTTCACTGACGAGACCCTGAAAGACACCCACGAAAGCAGCACTATACATTTTGTAAATATCTTCCTTAACTATCTCTCCAATCCAGGCCCTGAATAGAGCACTCAATTGTAGGTACCTAGTCACGATTCATGCTAATCTGAATTAATATCAATCTATACATTCATGGCACAAAGTAAATTCTGTTTTTAAGGATTTAGGTCATAAACAGAATTTCTATACTCAGCAACAGGAAATAAAATTTGCATAATTTAAAATTTTTCAATAGCAATAACAAAAATAACTGCCCAAGGATTTTGATATCCTTTTAAATGAAATGGTGTCTATGCCTCACTTCTCTAAAACTCACAAATGATTCTCTAAAACAGAAAGAAGGTGAACGATGTAATTAAATATTTATAAGGATAACTTACCCGAGGTCACAAAAGCAGAAGAACCAAATTAGTGCCTATTCAATTGCTTTTAAGCAAATAACAATTTAGCACTTAATAAATTCTTGATCATACCAACTTTCAAAGAGGATCCTCAACTGAAAAAATAGATCTGCATTCTATCTCTAGCATCAAGAGCAATATCATTTTAGGAAAAGTGGTTGAAACACGGTATCAACAATGCCGGCTAGCCTGGACTAGACTCTAGAAGTCAGAAGCCTAGACAGCACTATAGAAGTAAGAAGTTCTAAGAGTTTCCACGCATATACCAGAAGAGAAAAATGGTATAACTTCCCTTCCTCTTGTTATTTAGAGTTCCCAGCAAAAGACTTATTAGACACTCACGGATCAACACTCTTTGCTATAGCAGCCATGATAAAGAGAACCGCTTCTGTCACCTCCCAGGGTGGGTTGCCTTCTTTCAGAGTAGAATATAACTAGAGAAGAAGAGGTGGATTATGGATCCATTACAAGGAAATCAGAATTCCAAAACAAACAAAACAAAAAATCCTGTTAGTTAAAATAAATCCAGCTTGTTTCAAAATCTAATTCTCTCAGAGCGAGGCAAGAATATTATTTTCATTTTTCCCATCCTCAATAACTAGAAGCAAGTACTATTTTAATATCTGAAATAAACCCATTTAGAGTTAGTTTATCAAGATTATCATCTATCTTCCCCCAAAATGAGTACTATGGACAAATAACATAATACATGAGTATCTTTTCTTGGTCCTATTAATAATTGATAAAATACATAAACACATTTAAAATAGAGATATGGCGTAAATCTTCTATATATGCATTGCCTTTACATTTCTATGGTTTTAACTATTTGTGTGCATCGACACTGGTAGTATAGATTAAATTTCTAAGAAGCAGCTATTTAGAAGCACCTATCATAATACCATATCCAGAAACTTTTGTTAAAAAGGCTGACCTAGCAGAATACTCAGAAATGATCTGGGCCAAAATTTTCCAGATTATATCTACCTGGAATGGGACTAGGTATTATTCTAAGTAAGATTTCTACAGTCAAATAACAGATATGCCTAGGGAAGACAACAAATTAAACAACTCTCTCATTGTACAACTTCAGAGCCTTTAGTACACTATTTAAATAACTTCCCTATTTTAATTGATAATATAATGGGGAGGAGCAAAGAACATCTCACGGGCTGCCACAGAGCACATTTTAGACAACACTGATAATTTTTTAAAATTTGTAAACTGGGGAATCAGCAGTTAGCGTAATGGCTATGTCGCTGGACTCCCACGTAGTTGACTGCGGTTCGTGTCCCGGACCTGGTGGCTTAAAACTCAAGCCGGGCGCATGTGCGTGCGTGCCCAAGATCCCGAGAGGAGAATGGAGGAGAAGGGATTGCGGCGTGACCATCCCCCCTGGGGGGTGATTTCTCGCTTTCTGTCTCTATGTCTCTCTCTGTCTGTCTGGCGAGCGCACGCGCCCTATAGCAAAAATCTCTCAAAAAAAAAAAAAAAAAAAGAAAAAAAAAAAAAAGAAAAAAGAAAATTTGTAAACTGAAGCCTGGAGATGAGGTGATTTGCTCAAAGCCACAGCACCAGCCAAAAAGAGCTGAAATCTACACACAGCTCATGTGCTTATGATCCATCAATCTCAATGACTATTTTCTAAGAATTCTCAACCCTTTGTAGATGATCAATAGACATGCTTTACTTAATATAATGAAAAATAGCTGTCATTTTACTAACACTTTTTATAACAGATTAACCCTAAATTGACACAAAATGGACACTTTGCCAAAAAATTTAGGTTAGTTTAATATTGCTGTGATGAAGCATTCAAACTAATGTATGAGAGCTGATGAGAGGAAAATCCAGCAATATGAAAACCACCTGAAATTATGATAATATTCAGTGACATGGAATGGTGATGATTGCAACCTTATGAGGTAAAGCATTACTCATTGATTGTCAGAAAAACCACACCAGGAAGATTTTGCTCTAGTATAGTCACCTCCAGGATGAAACCACAGGAATCTAACCGTAAGTGTGGACAAAGGAAATGCCAAATAACTAAAAGAATTGCTAGGAGTTGGCACTTAATTATTAAAGTAGTAAAACTTGCCTATTTTTTCCTGGCTAGGTCCAAATTCTCTGAAAGTATCCTGTAGGCTTAATGTCTATCTACGATCTTCCATTCCAGCTGCACAAGTGGAACAGCTCTCATTAGCAAGAGTAAAACAGTAAAGCATAACCAAATCATCCACAGTCTGTAATTAACGTGTACGGTCCTAAATAAACAGAGCTACTATATGCCAGGCAGTGTGCTAGGCACATGCATTACCTATTATCTCATTTAGCCATGGAAATTCAAGAAATAAGATGAACTATTTACAGAAGACCCAGAAGTGAACACAATTAAAGTGATCACTATAATAGGCAAGAATCTCCAAATGGGCTTACCTGAGCAAAACACTCCATAGACCCAATCAAGAAAATCAAGTCCTTCACCAGGTCTGATACTCTCATCCGAAACTCCCCAAAATCATCAGTCTCTTCAGGAACCCCCTCCTGAAATTTCAAATCATGTAACATTTATTTTAAACTCAATGAGACTTTCACTAAATTCTACAAAATGAAGAAGAAAGAAGAAAAAGCCATCACAGTCAAGTCCTCATGAACAAAAGTTGCCTAAATCACAAGGGTATGTATTTCACTATCACAGAGGGGATCTCCCAAACTAGTAGATATGTCAAATCAATACAACCCACCATCTACTTTACTGTGAGAAACTGCAGAGTGTATATATTTTGTATTTCCAAACTATACCTTGTTTTGTTGTTGGATGAAATGTGGTGTAGTGAAGATGAAAAGTTACCTGGAAGAAGTGGTAACTAGGAGGTATAAAGACTACCTAAATAAGGCTCTCTTTGATACTGAATAAGCCGCTGAAGCTTTGGTGCAAGATCAAAACTCACCACTATCATAAGAACACAGAAATTTTAGATCTTTTAGGTGGTAGGTATGCATATGTTCACTAAAAAATTATCTCACCTTTGCTTATGTTTAAAATGTTTCATTAAGGGACCAGCAGTTAACGTAATGGCTATGTCGCTGGACTCCCACGTGGTCAACCGCAGTTCACGTCCCAGACCCGGTGGCTTAAAACTCACGCCGGGCGTGTGTGCATGCGTGCCCAAGATCCCGAGAGGAGAACGGAGGAGAAGGGATTGCAGCGTGGCCATCCCCCCGGGGGGTGATTTCTTGCTTTCTGTCTCTCTCTCTCTCTCTCTCTCTCTCTCTCTCTCTCTGTCTGGCGAGCACACGTGCCCTATAGTAAAAACCTCTCCCAAAAAAAAGGTTTCATTAAAAAAATTTAGAACTTACTTACATTTCTATTTAAACACACTTGTACAAGTAAATACTGTAAAGGGTTACCAATTCTGAAATGATTAATGGGCATGTTTAAGAATCTTAGATCTTGGGCTGGGCAAGTGGTACGGTGGTTAAGGGCGCTGGATTTCCATATGGCTGACCATGGTTCGAGTTCCAGACCTGGTGGCTTGCTTTCTCACTTTCTCTCTCATGCTTCACTCTCACTCTGTCCCTCTCAGGTCCTATTAACATAGATAAAGAAAGTAAGTTAAAATAAAATAATTCTTTAAAAAAAAATCTGCCACCTTGTCTGTGCCTGCCCCAGAGCCAGTGGTTCTAAAAGCACCCAGTATCCTGCAAGGCACGCCACACACCAACAGAGCGGACATGGGCAGAGCGATGGTGGCCATGCTGGGGCTGGGGCTGCTGCTGCTGCTGGCATTGCTCCTACCCATGCAGATTTATTCAAATCAAACAACTGTTTGACCAAACACTTCCAAGTAACTCCTCCCAGAATACTGTTGGCAGTGCCCTGCAGTCAACAGCCAGTCTCCTTGTGATCTCGCTTTCTCTTCTACATCTCTACTGCTAAGAGACTCAGGCCCAGAAATATCTACACTTCCCCAACTTCTAAACCCAATCCAAATGGCATCTAGAAGTCCAGTGTGGCAAGTAGAAAGGGGGAAAAACAAACAAACAAACAAACAGGTCTTTATCAAATCTACTAATTCCACACCTATTTTATCGACACAGAAGATGTGAATACCAAATTTGATTGGTTAAAGAACATGTAAAGGACTTGACCAGATAATAAATGCCAAGATTAAACTTGCTGGAGTTTCATGTATAAGATGAAGAGAAAACACTTGAAATTAGTTAAGACATGATTTCCTTAAATGTGGCTTAAGAAATATGGACATGTAAAACTATACCTTGAAATTAATAGATTTTTATCTTATCTAGAAATAAAGAATGGGATATAGAATGGAGATTCAGTTTTCATTTGGTTCATTAAATCCATAAGGCCATAGAACAATTAGTTAATATGAAAAGTTTCCATGATTCTATTTATATGTACAATAGAAGGAACTTCCAGGTGGTAGTGTAAATCCTAAATGTGTTGTTTCAGCAGTACTAATTTAATACTGATATACTCTAGATAAAATTTCACATTGTAAAGCTATCACTGTTTTCTGGAGAATTGAACTCTCTTCCTCTGAGGCTTTGGGTAAAACATTGCATTTGATCTTTTATGTAGTAATTGAGATGTGCTAGGGCAATGATGGATTGACATCTACCCCCAAACCCAAGCATATTGGGTGAATATTGTTTAACCTTATAAAGTCAAATGGTAGACATTTTCTATCACCTGTTTTTATTGGACAAGAGCACCAGATTCATTTAAAATATTTTTTTTTTTAGTTAAGCTATTTTAAAAGTAAAATTGCACTGACCTAAATTTTAAAATGCTGCTTTTTATCCTGCATATGTTGAATTTCTCCATTTTTTATATTAAAAAAATGATGTTTTGAAGGTAGAATTACAAATCTTGGAATTAAAAAGGTAATTATGTAAAAGAGCCAAAACTGTAAATCAGATATTTGGGAATTGAATAATGGAAACTAAATTGCATAGAATTCACAGAAACTTTTACACTCTTTCTATAAATACTGTTTTTTTTTTTTTTTAACCTATGGGTCAGAATACCCACACATGGAACACTTTCTGTTATCAGTCAATATTTTTAGAGAGTTAGAACCTCAAGTGAGCTTGATTCTGGAAAATCTTTTACAACAGTCTCAACACAAAACTTTTTAAAAAATACATGTCCCTGAAGTATTTTGTTCACATGGTCACACACTGACGCTTGTTCTGTTCCAGTATCTAATACGGCCACAAAGTCATTTTCCTCATCTTCAGAAACGTACATGAGGAGAACCAGATTGAAGAGATCTGAAGCCACTGTGTGTGTGAATGAACACTCCCGTTTGCTTCATACCTGAATGCTGTACATCTGTTTTAGATTGTATATTGTGTTTTGTGTATTTATGCTTTGATTCTTAGTAACTTCTCATGTTATGGAATTGACTTACATTGAACACACACTATAAACAGAGAGAAATGAATGGCAAAATAAATAAACAAATAAATCTTAGATCTGGGGCATGGTAGCATGGTGGTTAAGCTGCTGGATTTCCACATGGCCAACTTTGAGTTCCAGACCTAGTGGCTTGGTTTCTCATTCTCCCTTTCTCTCTCTGGTAAAACTGCATAACAATAATAATAATAATAAATGAAATCAAGTAAATAATTATTAAAAAAAAAAAAAGAACCTGGGAACCAGCAGTTAGCGTAATGGCTATGTCGCTGGACTCCCACGTAGTCGACCGCGGTTCGTGTCCCGGACCCGGTGGCTTAAAACTCACGCCGGGCGCGTGTGCGTGCGTGCCCAAGATCCCGAGAGGAGAATGGAGGAGAAGGGATTGCGGCGTGACCATCCCCCCTGGGGGTTGATTTCTCGCTTTCTGTCTCTCTGTCTCTCTCTGTCTGTCTGGCGAGCGCACGCGCCCTATAGCGAAAATCTCTCTCAAAAAAAAAAAAAAAAAAAAAAAAAAAAAGAATCTTAGACCAAAATACCTGGAAAAAGTCTTTAGTACTATTGCGAACTGATAATCTAGCTCACACGATGGTTGCATCAACTTAGATAACAGAGAAAATGATAAAGCACAGCTGGATACACTTATGGAATTACTTGCAAGGGAACAATGCCATGGAACTAGCTAAGGGAAAAAGGGAATTAAACAAGTAGATCTATTTAAATTGACGCAGCCCTGCTTTTATTTACATATTTGGCTTCAAAATAAAATGTAGTTAAAGATAGGATTCCTTAGTTAAAAACAAAAAGGTTTGAAAACCAATAAATAGACTAGACCATCACTAACGTTCTGTGGAGAAACCAAATATCATGACTTAAACACAACATTAACATTAAAATTAGGAGACTAGCATGTCTGTTTTAACTCTAAGCAATTAAACTTAGTCCAGATATACTAACGGACAGGTTTTATCAACCAACCAAAATGATAAAATAAATGTGACAAAATGTGAATAAGAAAAGCATGGAATTTGAAGACTTTCCCAAAAGACTATTTTATAATATTTCTAGTATGTTTTCTTCAACTAGGAATGTCTATGTTTTCTTTAAAATTACAAAATCAGTACAAACAACATTAAAGAAAAGTGTGTATATATCTGGGAGGAAATCACAAGTAATTTTCAACATTCTCAAACAACTATTTTACTTCTGTGTTAGTTTTCATCTAACCACATATCTTACTCAATCACAAGTAGAGTAAGGGCCAGATGATGAAGAGCAGTAATAATGCAACATTCTGTGAAGCCAATCCTTCATGGGAAAGTTCCCAGAACAAGCCTGGAGACTTCCCTGAATACACCAGGCACGTGACTGCCCATGATCCAGGGCTGGATGAAGCTGATGATGGATCAATCATGTGTATCAAGACACCAAGAGGGTTCCTGTCTCTGTCTCTTTCACTCATGGAAGAAATACATAACTTTAGGGGGGAAAAAACAAGAATATAAAAATAGTTTACACCCTGAGGGCAACAAGTAAGTAACTGAGGTGGCTGGATCCTACATGGTTGAACACATGGTTCAATCCCAGACCTGGCAGCTTGAAAAACACACCAGGTGCATGTGCGCGCACACCCAAACACTCTTCATTAGAATGGCAATAACTTCTTGAGTCCAAGCTGCAGTGATAAAATCTGTGAATTCTCTATTACCTTTGTTCTCTATCTTTTCAGTTCCTTTTCAAATTAGCACTTAAAAGAGGTAACTATGATTTGAAGAAGAGAACTTACATGGTCTGGTTCCAGCTGGCAGTGCCGAGCCAAGGCATGAAGCAGCCTCTGGATATAAGCTTTGAAGATGCCATGGATAACCTCATCATTAGTTTTGTACAAATGTTCTCCAAGTCGGTACCAAAAATTAAAGGAAATTTCTACTACCTGTTAGGTTAAAAGAGAAAAGATCATTTATTTCAATGGGAAAGGAATAGAATAAGAAGACAGTCTTATTATTATTAGGGCCACACAGGAGAAAAGATATACATTTAAATAACATAATTCAAAATCCAACATACTTCTAGAGAAGTTGTCTTAAGGCAAAATAAGAAATATAAAGCTAGTTATCCTGAGTGGAGTATTGGGTCTAGCGGGAGAAGATCATTTGCAGGGCTAATAACAAACCTGCTAGAGAAAGAGGAGCCTTTTAACTGGCTTAACTCCATGAGATGAGAAACAGAAAAGTGGAAATCTCTTTTAAAGTGTTTTTCCCAAATTCTGGAATTATTTCATTGTATATTTTAGAATTTCTTTCCAGGCAAACCATCTGTAATTCTCTGAACATAACTGAATCAGTCTTGTGGCACTTTCATTCACCAACTTTCTTGAGTGGGAGAAAAAGGGTTTAAGGCGTGGGATTTTACTCACAACCTATCTTCCATATGGAACTGTTTAAAGTAGCGATAATTACTGCACAGTGCTATTACATGTCCTCATGAAATTACAAAAAATAGATATACATAATCTTTTGTGTGATAAGAGGAAAAGGGTTAAGAATCATGGGACTGCTGTGCCTAAGTGTGGACATGGTAAAATAGACTTAATGTACAACTCAGGAGCACTTCTTTCTTACTTCTTTCACTATAAAGAGGAGGTCAGACATCTCAAATAGAAATTTATTTACCTATTTAGAGAGATTTTTGCTACAGGGCAAGTGCACTCGCCAGAAAGACACAGAGAGACAGAAAGCAGGAAATCATCCCCCTGCCCCCATCCCCAGGGAGATGGCCATGCCACAATCCCTTCTCCTCCATTTTCCTCTCAGGATACTGGGCATGCTCACACCCCCCAACCGCCGTGTGAGCTGAAGCCTCCAAGTCTGGGACGAGGACTGCAGTAGACTATGTGGGAGTCCAGCAACATAACCATTATGCCATCTGCTGGTCCCTTGAATAGAGATTTAAAAAAAAAAAAAAAATCTAGCAAACCTGGGGCTGGCAGATGTAGTAGTGGTTAAGGCACTAGAATGTCACATGGCCAACCACAGTTTGAGTCCCAGACCTGGCAGCTTGCTTCCTCACTCTCCCTTTCTCTGCCTCTGTATCTCTGGTCAAATTGAAGAATAATAATAAATAAAATAAATAATTCTTTTAAAAAATCTAGCAAACTTAAGAAAGGCAGGGTATCATAAAAATTATTTTTCATTCTCTTCCACTCCTCCTCAATTTGATGTAGGACATGAGCATTGATCAGAGACAGAGAGAAGGTAAATAATAAAGCATCCCCCAGGAGGATGGCAGTCCCTTCACCTCCAGTCTCTTCTCAGGATTTTAGGCATGCATGCACATGTACCTGGCTTTTTTTTTTTTTTTTAAAGAATTACCTTGGGACCAGCAGTTAGTGTAATGGCTATGTCCCTGGACTCCCACGTAGTCGACCGTGGTTCGCATCCCAGACCCGGTGGCTTAAACTCACGCCGGGCGCGTGTGCGTGCGTGCCCAAGATCCCGAGAGGAGAATGGAGGAGAAGGGATTGCGACGTGACCATCCCCCCTGGGGGGGTGATTTCTCACTTTCTATCTCTCTGTCTCTCTCTGTCTGTCTGGCGAGCGCACACGCCCTATAGCAAAAACCTCTCCAAGAAAAAAAAAAAGAATTACCTTATGACCATACTGCTTCTGTTGTTATAGAGTTATAAAATTATACAAAATTATAAGACATATTTTGAACATTATCTTTAAAATTCAGTATTTTGAAATTTTGAAAGTTGTTTGTAAACTGTCATGAATTATGGAGTATGAGCTAAAATTCTTTGCTATGTAAAGTAAGTGTTTGTGGAAAAATGTAAAAATAAATAAATGAAAGAAAAAAAAAAAAAGAAAAATGCTGGAGAAGGAACTGTAGTGTGAGGACACCCCATTGAGGGCTGCTTTCTCCTTTTCCTTCCCTGTCTCTGTGAGCATATGTAACCTTTGGCAAATAAATAACTCAGAAAAACGAAAAAAAAAAAAAAAAAAAATTACCTTATGTAACGTTATTTATTTATTTATTTTATTTTGACCTGAGAGGTGCAGAGTGAGAGAGAGAAGTGGGAAAGCAAGCTGCCAGGTTTGGGATTCAAACCGCAGTCAGCCATGTGGGAGTTCAGCACCTTCAACCACAACGCCACCTGACAACTCCATACTGGCATGTTTTGTTTTTGTTTTTATTTTTGTTTTTTTTTTGCTATAGGGCACGTACACTTGCCAGAAAGAAAGAGAGAGAGACAGAGAGACAGAAAGCAAGAAATCACTCCCCGGGGGGATGGCCACGCCGTACAATCTCTTCTCCTCCATTCTCCTCTTGGGATCTTGTGCATGCACATGCGCCTGGTGTGAGTTTAAGCCATCGGGTCCAGTATTCGAACCACGGTCGACTACATGGGAGTCCAGTGACATAGCCATTACGCCAACTGCTGATCCCACTGCAATGTTTTTCAAGCCACCAGGTTTGGGACTCAAACCACACAGCTGGTTATATGAGATTCAGTTGCCCTAACCATCGTACCACTTGATGGTCCCATAAAGATTATTTTTAATTAAAACCCTTTTTTAACGTCAAAGGGTATGTGCATACACAGGGATGGTTGGGCACACTCCCTACGGACCAGGGCCCACCCTTGAAGCCTAGTCAGGCATGTGGGATCCAGCTTCATATACACATTTCTTAAGGCTACACTACAGGGCCAATGCCAAGATTTCTGAATAAAGATTTAAACACTTTTGATACTTTCTTCATTCCCATCCCTCATCTGGAAAAAAAGTCTGGGTGTGACTTATGGAGGTACATTTAGAATTTGGGGTGTGTGAGTGTGTGTATGTGTATAAATATATATATAATTATTTTATTTAACTTTATTTATTTATTTACTTATTTTTAATTAGACCAGACAGAGAGGGACAGAGAAAGAGAGAGAAAAAATGAGAAAGCAAGCTTCAAGGTCTGAGACTTGAAAACTGTGGTCAGTCATGTGGGAGTCCAGCACCCTTAACCACCACACCACCTGCCAGCCCCATTTTTTAAGAGAGATCTTTGTCATAGAGCATGTGTGCTTGCCAGAGAGAGACAGAAAGCAAGAAATCATCCCCCAGGGAGGTTGGCCACGCCGCAATCCCTTTTCTATTCTAATCTCGGGAACTTAGGCGCTCGGCATGCGTTCAAACTTCTGGGTTTGGGCCTTGAACCACAGTCGACTATGTGGGAGTCCAGTGACATAACCATTACGCCATCTGCTGGTCCCCAGAATTTGGTATATGTTTAAGGTGTAAAGCTTCAGGGAGTATGTGAAGCTAGAGAGGTAACTGGAAAGATAAGCAGCTTTCTTTCTAATGAATTCCTTGAGATACCTACGACAGTCAGCCTAGCTAAGCAGCTAAGAGATAGAAACAAAGTTAAAGCAGAAACCCAAATATAGTTCTTTTTAAAATGCCAAAACGGGCTAGGAGGTGGCGTTGTGGTTAAAGTACTGGACTCCCACATGGACAACCATGGTTCGAGTCCTGGACCTGGTGGCTTGCTTTCTCACTTTCCCCCTCTCTCTCTGGTAACTGCATGTGCCCTATAGCAAATTTTAAAACAATAATAATAAAATAATTATTGAAAATAAATAAATTCCAATACAGGAATAAGACAAATAAGACAATAATTCCCCAAGAATAAAAGACTGGGCACTAGCCAATGGAAAACAGTTAACACACAACACATAACACGGAGAATAATGGCCGAGCAGCGTGTAGACACTACCTCATATTGCGGATGTCCTGCACAAATAAGCAGCAGTTCCAGAGTTCGCAGGTCTCCAAGACCTTGGCCTGGAGTACAAACAATTTTTTCAAGAAAAGTCTCACATAGTTCAGTGAAAATACGGCAGTAATTCAGAACTCTATAAAAGAATGAGAAATGGGAACACCAAGTCAGAAATCTGGATTATTACATGCACACACTCATAGATACTGCTAATCAATGGGGATTCCACAGCCAAGGGGCATCCCGTGGTTATTCATGATAGTGTATCACAATCTCTGTAAGAGATCACTCAGATCATGTATTTCTACACGACTCATTAGTTAGTTCAAATTCTCAGCATTACAAGAACATCTGAAAAAAGTGCCCATCAAATCACACTAGATGTTTTACAATTTGTCCCTAATTCTTAGAGAATTATCATTTGTAAGTACAATACAATTACAATTGGTAATTCCACAACCTCTCCTGCATCCAATGTGCCACTTCAGTTTCAGCTGAGAAAAGAAGAGCATTTCAGGATGCACTGCTTTTATATTTACACAGACTTGCTGAGAATCACAAGATGAGTAACACCAGGCTATAGGTCAATAAAGCCAGGACTCCAACCTTAAATAATCACTCACTTGTCTAAATCTTCACGTGCAACAGCCATATGATACGCAGTCTCCAACGTCAGGACCCCCTGAAAAAGCTGCATGGCTAATGGCAAGTTAGTCTCCACATTCTCAATGGCGTAAAGAGCTGAGCACACACAGTCTGAAGCAGCTTCGTGTAGGTTGGATGAGGTCTTATCTTGTTGCTGGGAGGTAGCAAGAATAGGAAAGCAAAAGGTATAATCGTTAAGGTGATCCAAATAACTAGAAAACAATTACAGCCTCTTTCTGAATAGGTATTTTAGATGTCTAACAGCCTAATAGCTGTGGCTTTCCACAAGACAGTATCTACCAATCTTCCCCCACCAACTTCTATTTCCTTTTCTGCCAAGCAAATGAGACTACTTCTGTTTGTTTGTGTTTTTTTTAATAAGGTTTTTGCCATAGGGTGTACACACTCACTCATTAGAGAGAAAGAGAGAGAGGGGGGGAAAGTGAGAAATGACCACTGCCCCCAGAGAGGATGGCCATACCACAATCCCTTCTCTATTCTCCTCTTGTGATTTTGAGCACACATGCTTGGCATGAGTTTCAAGCCATCAGGTCTGGGGCTTGAACCACAGTTGGCCATGTGGGAGTCCAGTACCTTGACTACCACGCCACCTGCTAGCTCCCAAATGAGACTTCTTGAACCTCAATCATGGTCACGCCATTTTTAATTTCCAAGTTTTTGTTAATATCAGCCCCTCCAATGAAATGCTACGTGTTGTTCCCTGAATGTTTTAGTCTGTAGAGATCCTTTCCACTACTTTTTTGATATTCAAATACCACCTAAAATGAAACGCTCAGCAAGTACCTAAGACCCGCACCTAAACAAACGACCATGAAATTTCAGAATGTCAAAGTTAAATTTTTTTTAAGTTTTTTTTTGCTATAAGGTGCATCCTTCACCAGATAGAAAGAGAGACCCAGGGGGGGGATGCAGGAGAAACCATTCCCCAGGGGGGATGATCATGCTGCAAACCCTTCTCTATTCTCCTCTCAAGATTTTGAGTATGCACGTTCATATACCCAACATGCTTTTCAAGTCGCTGGGTCTGGGGACTCAAACTGCAGAGTTAACCATGTGAGATCAGTGCCTTAACTACCCTGTCACCACCTAGTCCTAAACAAAGACTCTTAAAGCTTCTCAGGAGAGAAGATGGTTAACTCAGAAAGGTACAAATATCAGACAGTTAGCCAATTTCTCATTAACAAGGACGCATACTAGTAAAGGAGAGCAAGGACTTCAAACTTTTGAAGGAAAATAATATTGAACCTAGAATTCAATACCTAGCCAAACCATCAACCAGGAACAGAAGCAACACAAAAATATTTCTCAGGCATGTAAAAATTCCAAGTTTATATTCCATATATATTTTCTGAGAAAGTTATCTGGAGAGATTCTAAAAGTTAATCCACACACCAGGCACATAAAAAATGTGCCTGTGATCTGGGCTGGTTGAGGTTGGGGTGTAGACAGCAGCATGAAGACTGTTGAAAGTACCTGTCTCTCTTTCATGGAAGACATAAATGGTAGTGAATAAACTTAAAAAGGAAAGAAAAAAAGAATTAGGCCAACTCAAAAGCATGATAAAGAAAAAAACCAAAATGATAGCTGGGGAGAAGACCTAAGAATTGTAATACAAATTAGAACAACTGGGAGGTTCAAGGAGGGTAGCCTCTATGGTTTCTATTTAAGAGAGTACACAGAGAGGGTGGAACTATCTGGTGAATGTCTATCAGTTTTCCTTGAATAATAAAAACAAGGACATTTAAAATATCCAGGGTAACGGGACCAGCAGTTGGTGTAACGGCTATGTCGCTGGACTCCCATGTAGTCAATCGCAGCTCGTGTCCCAGACCCGGTGGCTTAAACTTACACCGGGCACGAGTGCATGTGTGCCCAAGATCCTGAGAGGAGAATGGAGGAGAAAGGATTGCGGCGTGGCCATCCCCCCTGGGGGGTGATTTCTCACTTTCTGTCTCTCTGTTTGTGTCTTTTAGGCAAGTGCATGCGCCCAATAGCAAAAACCTCTCCAAAAAAAAATCCAGGGTAACAAAAAGCTATCTTAGCAGGATTGAGAACACACAAATGCAAATTACTCCTTAGGTTTTCTTAGACTAAGAGGAGGATTCAAATATATTCATTATATTATCATGCTTCAAAGTTATAAATATGTTCAAGTTTATTCTCTTGTACATATGAAGTATTTTTTTTAAAGATTTCTTTTAAAAATAAGAGCTACAGAGGAAAAAGTATTACATGGCTGTGGTCCAAACATAAAGGAAACTACAATGTGGCATGATTTTGAACCACTGAATGATTTAAAATGAGAATATATCTGACTCTGTCTCTAGAAACAGTAATCTTAAAAGTGGCAAAGAGGGGGCCAGTAGGTGGTATAGTGGTTAAGGCGTTGGTCTCCCACATGGCTGACCATGGTTTGAGTCCTTAACCTGGCGTTTTACTTTTTCATTTATTCTCTCTCTCTAGTCAGATAAGTAAATAAATAAATTAAAATAAATAATTCTCAAAAACATAAAAATAGCAGAGGGTTTCTGACACTGGCGAGGCAGAGAAGAGAATACAATCCTGGCACACTTACATAGTTTCTTCCTTACTCCAATCCCAATTCCCAGAAGTAACACTGTTAAATTAGTGTATTCTAGACCAAAAGTTCCCAATTCCCAGGAGAAAGACCAATACAGGTCTATGGCCTGTTAGGAACTAGTCGCATAGCATGAGGTGAGCAGTGGAAACCAGTGAAATTTGTATTTACAGCCGCTCCCCATCGCCTGCCTGCACTACCACCTAAGCTCTATCTCCTGTCAGAGTGGCACAGCCCGAGATTCTCATGAGCATGAACATACTGTGAACTATGCAGATAAGGGATCTAGACTGCTCACTCCTTTTGAAAATCTAATGCCTGATGATCTGAGGCTGAACTGAGGCACATGCTAGTTCTGGGGAGCAGCTGCAAATACTGCATTATGGTGAGTTGTGTAATTATTTCATTATATATTACAACATAATAATAATAGAAACAAAGTACACAACACACTTGAATCATCTCAAAACCACACTCCCTCCACTGGTCCATGAAAAACCCTTCCATGAAACTGGTCATTGATGCCAAAAAAGTTGGGACTAATGTTCTAGACTGTCCTCCATTCACATGTAATCATATACAATATTTTTGAACAAAAGTGTAACATGATTTTATTAATGACAACTACACGTCACAGATTTTGTGAGAATAAAATTACCATTATTGACATAGGGCACCAACACACTGAGACAAAGACAATGACTAGCAAAACAATCACAGCACCCTAACTTCCCTGAGTCTTAGCTTCTGATATTAAAATCACAGCAGAAACACACTAACAACAATGGAATGGCAATGTCTCCTTGAAGAATATGCTTTCTTTCTCTTTAATTCAGTGACCATCATGTTATCATCTTCTAAATAATAATACACCAACAAACATCCTGTATACACAGATTTTTCATACTAATATTATCTTTGCTGAACCCCTCAGAAGACAAAATCTTTCATACCTCCAAAGACCTACTCAACATTCATGCTTGAAATAATACTGTTTCTTATTCTAAAATCTGATCTTACTTTAAGCACACATCAGCTGTGAAGAATATATTACTGGGGGAGGGGAGACCAGCAGTTGGCGTAATGGCTATGTTGTTGAACTCTCATGTAGTTGATTGCAGTTTGAGTCCTGGACCCAGTGGTTTAAACTCACGCTGGGAGCGATTGTGTGCATGCCCAAAATCCCGACAGGAGAAAGGATTGCAGCGTGGCAATCCCCTCTGGGGGGTGATTTCTCACCTTCTGTCTGTCTCTCTCTGTCTTTATGGCAAGAGCACACACCCTATAGCAAAAACCTCTCCAAAAAAAAGATATGGGGGGGGGGGCACAACATATGGCGTGGTGGTTAAGGGCGCTGGACTTCCACATGGCCGACCATAGTTCAAGTCCTGGACCTGGCAGCTTGCTTTCTCGCTTTCCCTCTCTCTTGGTCTCTCTCACTTTGTCCCTCTCTGGTCAAATTAAAATAAATAAAAATAAGTAAATAAATAAAGTTAATTAAGATAATTCTTAAAAAATGAAAAAATGATATATTACTAGGTACTATTACTTTCTGAAGTTTAAAGAAGAAAAGCACAAATACACAGAAAGATATTACTAATCCATTAATATTTAAATCAGCTCAACTACAGAGATAAGCTGATCTATATCTGTCTTAAGGACCATTTTTTCATTCCTCCTATTTTGTATTTTCTGATATTTATGTAATTATGTCACAGTACTGTCGAAGATTTAATAACCATTATTAGAAATACATAACTTTATACTTCTAAAACAAGAAAAAAGAGACCAGTGGTTTTCTGTTACTTAGGAAAACAAAAACAAAACAAAACAAAAACCATTACACCATTTGCCGGTCCCAAATATTTTTTGTTTTGCTATAGGGCATATGTACTCACCAGAGAGATAATCAGAGAAAGGGAAAGTGAGAAATCACCCTCTAGGAAGAATGGTCATGCCACAATCCCTTCTCCTCTCACGTTTCTGACACACATGTGTGCACACACTGGGAGTATTTCTCAAGGACTCAGGTCCAGGACTCAACTGTGCAGTGGGCAATGTGGGATCTAGCCACCATAATCTCCATGAAACCCACTGGCCAACTACTTGGATTTTAATATAGAAATCAATTATCTGTATATATGACTGCATTCCTCTTAAAACATAAGTACATTCTATTCTGAGTATTAGAACTGATACCACCTGCGGCTGACAGGTGGTGTGCTGGTTGAGATGCTGGACTCCCACATGGCCGACCATGGTTTGAGTCCCGGACCTGGTGGTTTGCTTTCTTGCTTTCCTTCTCTCTCTCTCTTTGGTCAAATTTTAAAATAAGAATAATAATAAATAAAATTAAATAAATAATTCTTAAAAAAAAAAAAAAAAACTGAAACATTTGGGTCCAGCAGGTAACATGGTGGTTAAGGTGCTGGACTTCCACATGGGCGATTGTGGTTTGAATTTCAGACCCAGCACCTTGAAAACTACACCAAGCACGTAGGTGTATGAGCACCTATAATTCCAAGAGGAGAATGGAGGAAAAGGGATCTGCGGCATATCCATCCCCTCTGGGGAAAGTGATTTCTCACTTTCCCTGTGTCTCTCTGTCTCTCTACAGTGAGTGCACATGTCTCATGGCAAAAAACAAACAAAAAAATCTGACACATTTAATTTGGTACCTGGCAGCCAAAGAAGGGACACTGATGCTTTCTGACCATACACCTTGGAAAATACTGTTATGTCCCAGAAGATTATTTACTAAAAATTACTATGGTGGAAATACTTTGATAAATAAAGGCATTACTTACCAAAACTTCAAAAAGGAGTGCTAGTAACTTATTGTTGGCCATAAAGTTACTGTCCAAAACTCCCAAGTTAAACCAACTTCCCAAACACCGAAAGACTTTCATAAGCATTTTCTCATCTGTCCCTGCTTTTTCTACACAGGTCATCTGAGAAGAAAAAATTTAAAATAAATCATGTCAATCTTTATTCAAACCATTATTTGCAATAACAAGCGAAATAGTAAGGATGTCAATAACAACAGCTAACAGTTAAAAATGCTTTACATCACTGTTCTAAACACTATTACCCTATTTAATCCCCAATAAAACCCTATAGACACTTTTATCTCCTTTCTCAATGGAAAAACTGAGATACAAAGGTACACACTTAACCAAAGATAGACTGTTTCAGAAATAACTCACTAGGTTTCTTAGTTCCTACTTCTGTATTAAGATAGTATCAACAGGATTGCTTTAAAAGTAATAGGTACTCTATAAACCTTATTTTCATAGAACAGAAATAAGCTAGGCATACTACCATATATTCCCACAAGAAAAGCTGATGTTTTAGCTTTAGCACTTGAACACTCTAGTAAATACTGGGTCATCGGAAAAGTCATGACGTATTTTTACGCAGAAAAACGTTAAGACTAATATGTCATGACTTTTCTGGCAACCCAATACATTATTTTACAGAAAGTAACACTACTATAAGTAAGATACTATAAAAGAGACAAAACAGAAGTTAGAAAGTCACTGTATCTCTTTGTAGACTTTTTGTGACATATATATTGTGATGTATATATAGTACTCCAAAGTAAAATGTATTTAAATGTTTTTTGTTTTTTTTTTAATAAACAATGTTTTAAAACAGTTTTTGTAGGCAATGGATTAGAAATACCATAACTTCCAGGGCCGGCAGGTGGCCTGCTGGTTAAGGCACTGAATTTCCCCATGGCCGACTACTGTTCAAGTCCCTGATCTGACAAATTGCTTTCTCACTTTCTTTTTCTCTCTGGTAAAATTGTAAATAATAACAACAACAAATAAAAATAAATAAATAATTCTTATAAAAAGGAAACATTATAATTTCCAGGGCTTTCGGAGGCACTAGGAGAGGGAGCTCCCATAATGCATCATCAAACTGTCTAAAGGCTGATACTTGTACCTTCAGGTAGCCAGGCTCCCCTGTGTGCAGGATCAGATGATGATAACTATTTGCTTATTAACTAGTTGTAGTTGTAATGAGCTAAAATGAAAGAAGAAATCACTCAAGTCCAGCTTATAGCAACCACAGTCTAAAGAATAAGATTCTGATATTCACGGCTCCAATGCAGATACAAATTACACAGGAACATCCTCCAGATTCAAAGCTTCATCTACCGTGAAATCCACAGGACCCAGCTGTTGCGGGCAGCAGAAGACAATGCTATGTAGTGCTGGAGGCCCTATAGAGACTGAGGTTTGCTCACAGGTTGCTGTATGCACATCAGGCAAGCACATGTGTCACTGATTCTGGTTTGCCGAAAGGCTGAGGCAGGGGAGGGAATCGTGGCATGAGATCCTGTTAAGAGTGCTTGCCTGTTTCTGTCTGTCTCTCTTCTCTCTCATGAAAGAAACTTTAGGCCCACCTATCATTTTAACATTACTGAGTACTTAATATGTTCCAAACACTGTTTTAGGTATATTAACTTATTTAGTTCATATGATATGTAACATATACTATTATTCCCATTATATATTGGGTTGTCAGAAAAGGCATAATGCATTTTTCTATTTTTCTATGCAAAAATGTGTTGTGACTTTTCCAATGACTCAATAGATAAAAAAAAACTGAGGAAAACAGGTTAAGTAATTTGCCCAATATGTCCCAGTTAATAAACAACATAGCCAGGACTCAAACTTAAGGCTGGCTTCAATGTTTATGGTCTTAACCATTATTACTGTACACAGCCACTTCCCAATTTTTTCTATTTGCTTGTAAATTCAGAACACATTATCGAATAATAATGTGTTCCTATATTTCAAAAACTTCTAAAGATAGGCGAACTACACCAATAATCTTGTCAATGTTATAAAAAATTATTAGTACAATGATGTATACATTAACGTACACTGATAGTGGTTATTATACCAGAGTGTCAGGAAATATTAAAAGCACGGGAAAACAGAATCATCCATTAGACATTAACCAATTATTTTACTAGCATTAAGCATGTCAGCATTAAGTATCTTATCATTTATTATTTATTTGATTAGTATTGCTTATTAGCTAATCAATTACTCCTCATGAAAACAGATGACAGTTGACTAATAAATGTTCACTTGGAAGGGAACCAGCAGTTAGCATAATGGCTATGTCGCTGGACTCCCACGTAGTCGACCACGGTTCGCATCCCGGACCCGGTGGCTTAAACTCACGCCAGGCGCGTGTGCGTGCGTGCCCAAGATCCTGAGAGGAGAATGGAGGAGAAGGGATTGCGATGTGGCCATCCGCCCTGGGGGGGTGATTTCCTGCTTTCTGTCTCTCTGTCTCTCTCTGTCTGGCGAGCACATGCACCCTATAGCAAAAACCTCTCCAAAAAAAAAAAAAAATCTAGTTTCTTAAAGTAAGCCTTTAAAGGCTGCAAGATAAACACCCACACAGATTTCAGAAGAGCTCATCAGTAAAAATACAGCAGGGGCAAGTAAGAACTGAGATCTTAGAGAACGAGGGGACGCAACGGAGGCAGGCCGGAGCCACTGCCGTCGCCATGACCCGCGGTAACCAGTGTGAGCTCGCCTGCCAGAGGAATATGAAAAAGCAGAGTGACTCGGTTAAGGGAAAGCACCGAGATGACGGGCTTTCTGCTACCCCCCGCAAGCAGAGGGACTCGGAGATCATGCAGCAGAAGCAGAAAAAGGCAAACGAGAAGAAGGAGGAACCCAAGCAGTTTTGTGGCTTCGTGTCCAACCCTCTTGCCCTTCGCCTGTGTGCCTGGAGCCAGTCCCATCACACTCACGTTTCCTCCTGTAGTGCTCACAGGCCCCAGCACTGATGGCATTCCCTTTGCCCTGAGTCTGCAGTCGATCCCTTTTGTGCTTCCTTCCCCTCAGGTAGCCTCTCTCCCCCTGGGTCACTCCTGGAGGTGAGGGGGTTACCTCTTCCCAGTGTTTTTTATTCCTGTGGGGCTCACCCCACAGTATTAAAAGTAGTTTTTTAAAAAAAAAGAAAAAAAGAACTGAGATCTTCGGGGGATTAGAGGGGGAAAATATTAGAAGGAACTCAGTTTCTATATAAAAGCAAGAATATTAAAAAGTTCAATAATGCGGCTAGTGGGTGATTTGGTGCTTAAGGCGCTGGACTCCCGGGACCAGTAGTTAGCGTAATGGCTATGTCACTGGACTCCCACATAGTCGACCGCGGTTTGAGTCCCGGACCCGGTGGCTTAAAACTCACGCCGGGCGCATGTGCATGCATGCCCAAGATCCCGAGAGGAGAATGGAGAAGGGATTGCGGCATGGCCATCCCCCCTGGAGGGTGATTTCTCGCTTTCTGTCTCTTTGTCTCTCTCTGTCTGTCTGGTGAGCGCACACGCCCTATAGCAAAAAAAAAAAAACTCTCAAAAAAGAAAAAAAAAAAAAAAAAAGGTGCTGGACTCCCACGATGCTTGAGCCCCAAACCTGGTGGTTTGTAAATCACGCCGGGCACATATGTATGCATGACCAAAATCCTGAGGAGCGAATGGAGAAGGGACTGCAACATGGCCATGCTCATGGGGGTAATTTCTCACTTTCAGAAGACCACAAACACCCTATGACAAAACCCAAACAATAAAATAAAATAAGCTCAATACCATGTTTAGAAATGGGTCTATTACGGTAGACCACAAAAATATAATACTAACATTAAGTAGGATAGAATATAAATGTTAAAGGAGTGTGGAAAAAACTGAATGGGAAAGGTTTTAAGAGACCTTTGGTACCTGGTATTATAGTCAAATGTCTTTTTTGGGAGGTAATTTTGGACTAATTTCATCCTCTGGGTTCTATATCATGGCAAATTACATGACAGAATTAGAACCTTATTAAGTACCACAAGGAACATCATTTCCAGACTGCATCACTATCAATCAAGTTATCGCCTGTGGCTGATTGTGACAAACTGCCAAGTCAAGCACATGTCTTGGGAGCCCAAGTGGCAATCGCCAGCCAGACAGAGACAGAGAGACAGAAAGCAGGAAATCCACGGAGCCGTAATGGGCACGCAGCACATGATTCGGGTCCGGGATAAAACTATTAAGCCATTACGCTAACTCTTCAACAAATCATGTCATTTTTAAAAAGGAAGAGGAAGGGGAACTGCAATTAAGAACCTGATATAAGGCTGGTTCTAGACTGGATACTGATTTGGGAAAACTCTATAAAGGATATTTTAGGACTAAATGGACAAATGGTCTGAATATTTATTAAATGACAAACATTTACTGAAGTAGGAAGATAAAGCTGGGTGATTCTAAAATGCACAGTGAAAAAGGTAGGTAGAATATAAACTCATTTAAGGTTAAAATAAAAATGTACGTATGTTCATAAAAAATATGTTGACCAAGCATATTTATGAAATGGTTAACAGTATTATCTCTAGATGGTCTGAATGGTAATTTGCTTGCCTGTATTTTCCAGTTTTCTACAATATTTTTTTTTCTTTCTTTCTTTTTTTTTTTCTTTTTTGCTATAGGGCATGTGCGTTCGCCAGAAAGACAGAGAGAGACGGAGATAGAAAGTGAGAAATCCCCCCCCCCCCCCCCGAGGGAGGATGGCCATGCCGCAATCCCTTCTCCTACATTCTCCTCTTGGGATCTTGGGTACGCACGCACACAAGCCTGGCGTGAATTTAAGACACCAAGTCCGGGACTCAAACTGCAGTTGGCTACATGGGAGTCCAGTGACATAGCCATTATGCCAACTGCTGGTCCCTACAATAATATTTCTTTAAAATAATTGGCTGAGTGAAAAATTAAACATATATTTAACTTAAAAGAATACACTTTCTAGGCGCCAGTAGGTGGCATGGTGATTAAGGCGCTAGAATTCCCACATGGGTGACCTCAGTTTGAGTCCTAGACCTTGCTTTCTACTCCCCCCCCTGCCCCTGGCAAAACTCAGGTGAAATTAATTAAGTCTTTAAAAAAATTTTTTTCTAGGCCCAAGGCAGTTCACTTCTCAGACCTGTTACTTGAAAAAACATGTGGAGCATATGAGCATGCACGTCCAAAATCCTAATGCCAAGGAAAAAGGATTACATGTGACCATGCCCCAATAGGGGGCTTTCTCTCCAGTAAATGCACATGCCCTCTAGCAATTAAAGATTAAAACATTTTTTTCCAATGAATTTTTTTTTTGAGCGATTTCTGCTATAAGGTATGTGCAATCACTGGAGAGACAGACAGACAGACAGAGAAATCACGCCCCTGGGGGCGGGGGTGGCCACACTGCAATCCCTTCTCCTCTCAGGATTTTGGGCACGCACATCTGCCCATCAACAACTTACTTCAAGCCACAGGGTCTCAAACTCAACCACAGTCAACCACTGAACCACGCATTCAGACACGTGGGATCCAGAGTCTTAACCTCCACACTACCTGCTGTCCATGCAACTTACTATTTCAAAACTTACCAACAGAGATACTACTGTACTAGAGTAGAAGGCCAAATCTTCTATAATTTCTGTGCGCCTGTTAGCCCCAATTCGTAACGAACGACTATGTACTTCTTCAGGTAATACAGTAAGGATCTCCAGCAGAAAAGGCAGAGAAGTTACATCATTGCTATATCTGGAAAAGAAAAGGGGAGAGACATGACATAAGTTATTTATAGCCAGAAAATACACAATCATATAAGGTAAGAGTCATTTGAATAACCCTTAATAACAAAAGCAGTATTCCCAATACTGGTAAGAGTGAAAAAAAGATAGTCTTTTACCTAGCAATTCTATTTATCTTTCAGAAAAAAACTCACATATACAATGAGGAAATATTTAAGGGGACTTCAAAAAGTTCACATAAAATGGAATTTAAGTATGAGTATTTTTTGGTGCACAAAGTTTTTCATAATACATTGTCTACATTCTGAAATGTCCTCCAGAATTAGGCAGAATTTTAAAAAGATTAGACAGCCATATAAAGGAACATACACAGCTGTCATAATTAAAGTGAAATTATATATGTCATAACATATAAAGATGTCTACAATACAGTAAGTGAAAAAATATATAAAATATTAAATATGGAGTGGACAAATAATAGGTAAATGTACATTATATATGCACTTCTTTATTTTAAAATGCTTAAAGGAAAGTCTACAGGGCTATATTGCCAGTTGTTAATAGTGGTTTCTTGTAAACTATGACTAAGAAGAGCATACTGTTAGAATATTTTCAAGAGGACCAGCAGGTGCCATGGTGATTAAAGTGCTGGACTCCCACAGAACCAATCACGGGTCGAGTTTTGGACCTGGTGGCTTTCTCACTTTCCCTCTCTCTGTCTCTGGTGAGCATGCGTGTCCTATAGCAAATTAAAAATAACTTAATAATTCTAATAAAATATTTTCAAGAAATATGTGTTATTATTATTATTAGCTACAGGGTGTATGAGCTCACCAGAGAGACAGAGAGAAGAGAGAGACAGGAAAAGTAAGAAAGCATCCCCCAGAGGGGACCCATGCTGCAATCCCTCTCCTCCATTCTCCCCTTGGGATTTCAGGCACCACAAAAATGCCTGGCATGTTTTTCAAGCTACTGGATCTGGGACTTGAACCACACAGTTAGCCATGTAGAATTCAGCTACCTTCACCACCACACGACCACACCACTGACTGGTCCAGTATATGTTAATTTTCTGAACAAGAATTTTCTTGGGCTGAGCCATAGCACATTGGTTAAGTGTTGTACACTGGGAGTCGATCCCACGTGGCCCATCGCAGTTCAAATCCGATGGCCTGAAAGACCATCCAGGACACTTGAGCATGCCCAAAATCCTCAAGATGAAAAATGGAGAAGGGATTGTGGCATGATCAGGCCCCACCATGAGATGCTTTTTCTCCCTACCTTTCCCCTAGCATATATGAATGCCCTCTGGCAATTAAAGAAAAAAAAGGGTTTTCTCAAGTAAGATTAACTATTTGTAGAAGGGTTTTAATAACACACTATGATTAAAGGTAAAACAGACAACCACTTTGTTCAAAAATAATTTTCTAACCAAGTGGGAAAATATAAGCGAATATCAAGTGTGTCTTGATAGTGTCCTGAGAAATGGTTTATTCAAAGCTCCGGGATCTTTGCATCGAAAAAGAGTACTGTCCTTCCAATGGACACAAAATAAAGCCCAATGTTTAAAAATGTACACTCGGGGCCAGCAGGTGGCATGATGGTTAGGTGCTGGACTCTCACATTGCCAACAGTAGTTTGAGTCCCAGTCCTGGCAGTTTGCTTTCTCATTTTCCCTCTCTTTCTGTCCCTGGTGAGACCAAGTGCCCTATAGCAAAATTTAAAATAATATTAAGTTTAAAAATTAAATAACTAATTCTTTTAAAAAAAGAATTTACAGGGACCAGCAGTTGGCGTAATGGTTATGTCGTTGCACTCCCATGTAGTCGATTGTGGTTTGAGTCCTGGATCCAGTGGCTTACACTCACGCCGAGTATGTGTGCGTGTGTGCCCAAGATTCTGAGAGGAGAATGGAGGAGAAGGGACTGCAGTGTGGCCATGCCCCCTGGAGAGTAATTTCTCGCTTTCTGTCTCTCTGTCTCTGTCTGTCTGGCAAGCGCATGTGCCCTATAGCAAAAATCTCTCCAAATAAAAAAAAGAATTGATCCACAAGCAATTAAAGACTTCACTGTATTTAATTAAAGAAATGTGTACATTTGTGTGTGTGTTTGTGTGTGTGAATTATGAGACTATTTCGCAGTACACATGATATGTTTATTTTGTTTTTTGCTATGGGGCACATGGACTCATAGGAGACAGAGAGAGAGAGGGAACATGAGAATGACCCCTGGTGAGGGGTGGGGAAGTAAGGGGATGGCCACACCACAATCCCTTCTCCTTTTTCTTCTAGGATTTTTTGGGCACACATGCAACACCTGGCCATGTTTCTCAAGCTGTCTGGTCTGGGACTTGAACCACACAGTGGGATACATTGTGGGATCCATTGCCTTAAAACCTCCATGCCATCTGCTGGCCCCATCTATGTGATATATTCCTACAGGAGTATTTTAAGTGAGTTTCTTTCAATCTAACATAGGATAGTAACATAATTGTATGTTAAGAGTTCAGGGAAACAGTTAAGTATAGCTAATGTTAAGAAACTTTTCTGTGCAGGTGAATTGTAGTTCCAAATGCTAGCATAATACAAATTACTTACTTTTCCACCAATGTTTGTACACATCCCTTCCAGGAAGGCATCTGTAGGGCAAGGTCTGCTATTGCTAAAGCAAGCTGAATAAAAGATGTTAAATAAGTGAATAGAACAGATGGACCAAAATAGGGTTACCAATATTAATTGGAAAGCATAGGAACTAAATGTCTTCCAAACAATATGACAAACTGACACTCCCCCATCACCACAACTACTTGTACCACATGTAAACTCTTCTGGGCTAGCTGCAAATTGCTGGAATTTAAAAGCTAACTTTTAAAAACTGAAAACAAAACAAAAATAACACAAAAAAAATTAGAAAGGACAGGCTGTAGATTTTCATTTCATTACCTTCACTCAGCAATACCATAGAACTTCATGAGCAGATAAATTATGCTTTGCCATAAGGCCAAAGCTACTGAAAAAGTCAAACTTGGACTCAGGCCTCAAGTAATGGATTACAATTTCCCTTCTCTTTCCATTTCTCCCCCCCCACACACTTTTTTTTTTTTTTTTTTTTTTTTTTTGGGAGAGATTTTTGCTATAGGGCACGTGCGCTTGCCAGAAAGACAGAGAGAGACAGAGAGACAGAGAGACAGAAATCGAGAAATCACCCCCCAGGGGGGATGGCCACACTGCAATCCCTTCTCCATTTTCCTCTCGGGATCTTGGCATGCACACAGACGCACCCAGCGTGAGTTTAAGTCACTGGGCCCGGGACTCAAACTGCAGTCAACTACATGGGAGTCCAGCGACATAGTCATTACGCTAACTGCTGATCCCTCCATTTCTCCTCTTGAAGACTTATGTGAAAGTACAGAAGGACACATCTGCGCCAAGCAGAAAACACATGTGATTATGTACGCATGGAAGCTTCCAGTTTTCCTTTCTAATGTTTTTCCCTATCGAAGGGGAAAGGCCAAATGCTCTAGTTCACCATTTCATTCATGAGATTGTTGCTACCCATCAGCCCAGACCCAGCTCTGACCCAGCATAGAACAGGATCTTTATCGTCTGCTAATTTATTTTTGTAGGGTGCATGCACTCGCCAGACACAGACAGAAAGAGAGAGAGAGAGAGAGAAAGTGAGAAATCACCCCCACAGAAGGGATGGCCATGCCACGATCCTTCCTCCATTCTCTTCTTAGTGTCTTGGACACACACACAAATATGCTCCCAGCATGATTTCCAAGCCACTGGGTCCAGGACTCTAACGATACAGCTGGCCATGTGGGATCCATTGTCTTAACCTCCACACCACCTGTTGGCTCCTCATTAGCAATTTTTAATAGCAGGGGGCACATGCATGCCTATGAAAATATACACTCACCTTTCCCCACTTCTGGTAATCAGGATAATTTAAGTGAATTCCAAATTAATATAAGAGATTAAAATTTTCACTTTCTATCCCCTTATAAGAATACGGCAAAGAGCTTGCAATAAATTTGCTAATATCACCTCACATGGCTTAGCAATACTGAACAAAATAAACTGGATTAATCCAAATGGTCTTACAAATGTCCCTAATGAGAAGCACAGGGTTTACCTGCGTTACAATGACAGGTGACAGGTCTTTCAAGTTCTGGATATGGGTTAGCAATGAGTCCCGTAAAGAGGCATGAGAGTCTGTGGGGAGCTCATAAAATGAGGTCTGAATCTTCATTTTCATGGTCTGTGCAGCAAAATAGCATGATTCCACATCCTGTCGGATCTGTAACAATTGGTCTGAAATTTCCCATGCATGAACCTGAAAGATCAGACAAAGATGTCTTAAAAATAAGACTTTATCTAAATTTCAATGCCATATAACCTCAATATATGAACATATTTAGACCAAAGAATAATGAAAGAAAAACCTGACAAGCTAAATTACCAATTAATTCATCCAGCAGTTCAAAACTATATCGTTATATGCCCTATTTAACAAAAGTACTAACTAAAATCTGACTCACCCTAGGAAACCATGAGAGCTACCGATTGAATTAACAGAAATAACCTTGCAGTTTAGAATCATTAGTGTGAAGAGGGTATGAAGGAAAAATGTCTCAAAACTTTCTACTGAAGCTAAAATGTCACTGTGTAACTTCTAACTCTCATCTGTAGGATGAATATTTCTTATCTTTTCTGACTTCAAGTAAATATGCCTTGTTCACTCAGAATTGATTCTAGAAACTGTCTTAAAATATGTATAAACAGGAGAATGTATTTCATATTAGTCTCAGTAGGTCTACCTTTCAATCTTTAGTTCCTGATAAAACAGCAGAAAAACTATCTTGGCCCAAGTGAATATTTCACATACTTCAATTATTTTCTGATATTTTTATATTTGGCAAAGTGCTACACATGCTACTAAAATGATTTTTATAGGAGAAAATAAATGTGTCCATAGAAAAAAATAAAAAGAACAGAAGCACAGTATTTAGTCTCAAGCAGCAAGTCACGACTATAAAAGGGAGTTCTATTTTTTTTTTCTTTTGGAGAGGTTTTTTTCGCTATAGGGCGCGTGCGCTCGCCAGACAGAGAGAGACATAGAGACAGAAAGTGAGAAATCACCCCCCAGGGGGGATGGTCACGCCGCAATCCCTTCTCCTCCATTCTCCTCTCAGGATCTTGGGCACGCACGCACACGCGCCCGGCGTGAGTTGTAAGCCACCGGGTCCGAGACGCGAACCACGGTCGACTACGTGGGAGTCCAGCGACATAGCCATTACGCTAACTGCTGGTTCCCAAAGGGAGCTCTATTTTGAAGATAACTCTGGAAACAAAGTCATGGAGTACATAGTAAATAACTAATAACTGATAAATTCTAATCCAATTTACACTAAGCTGCCCTCTTCGTAGAAGAAGGCTAAAATGGACTGGCAATAGTAGACTGAAAAAAAGTATCAATCTCAATTCAGGAATAAGGCCAACTATGAAGGGAGATATATAGATTTTCTAGTCTATTTCTTAGGAAGTCAGATGACTTCCCAAGTAACATATAATCATCCTTCAAATGTTATCAAAGATAGATTGCACATTGCAAATTATGAAGGAAGGAGTGAAGGAAGTAAAGGAGGGAGGAAGAATAAAGTTTAATTTATTACTATAACACTGATAATACCGATTTTCACCCCTCAAGTAAAGTAAAAAGTCCTACAGTCTTGGCCCAGCACCAATAGCCTGGTGGTTAAGGGAGCCAGATTCTACATGGCCAAATACATGGTTTGGATCTTGGCCCCCAGGCGTTTGAAAAACATTCTAGCCACATATGTGCACCTACCCAAAATCCCAACAGGATAGAGAAATGGAGAAGGAATTGAGGCATGATCATGCCGCACTGAGGGGTGCTTTCTCTCTCTGTCTCGTGGGCAAGTGTGAGTGCCGTCTGGCGATTAAAAAAAAAAAAATCATCTAGTCACAACATTTTTAGTCATTCATTTTCTAACCAGTAACCTAAGCACATCAACAATTTAATACACCATCAAAATATCTTTTTTGGAAACCAGCAGTTAGCGTAATGGCTATGTCGCTGGACTCCCACGTAGTCGACCGCGGTTCGCGTCCCGAACCCAGTGGCTTAAAACTCACGCCGGGCGCGTGTGCGTGCGTGCCCAAGATTCCGAGAGGAGAATGAAGGAGAAGGGATTGCAGCGTGACCATCCCCCCGGGGGGTGATTTCTCGCTTTCTGTCTCTAATGTCTCTGTCTGGCTGGCGAGCGCACGCACCCTATAGCGAAAATCTCTCAAAAAAAAAATCTTTTTTACTCAAAATGATTTTTTCAATGAGCAAAAAGACTCTACAAAACTTCAGAATCTCTACAAAAACCCTCACAAAAACAGAGCATTCAACAGCCATACCAAAATGCTAATGAACATTAACAATAAAACTAGGTATTATCTAGTTATCCCCAAGGAAAGCCAACTGCCATGTAAGCTGTTTGAGGAAAGTCAAATGTTCTGTAAAAAAAACTCTGCTGGAGACCAGCTGATGGCATAATGGTTATGTGGCTTGACTCCCACATAGCCATAGTTTGAGTTCTGGACCTGGAGACTTAACACTCATGCTGGGCGTGTGTGCGTGTATGCCCAAAATCCTGAGAGGAGAATGGAAGAGAAGGGATTGCAGTATGGCCATCCTCCCTGGAGGGTGACTTCTCGCCTTCTGTCTCTCTGGCAAGTGTATGCACTGTTATAGCAAAAAAAAAAAATCTCTCTCTCAAAAAAAAAAAAAAAGGAAAAGAAACTACTGTAGAGAATATGTAGAAATGTCTTGAGGCTACATGGAAAGCCAGAAGGGCCCTGCTGAACCCAGCCTAAGCAAGCATGCAAATACAGCTGCCTTAGAACTTCCAGACCAGCTCAATCACCAAATGGATGTTTCATGCAGCCTATGGTTATCCACTATGTCCTGCTCTCCCTGCTCGCTTTCTGACCTACACAATTAGAAGATACAATAAAATGGTTAAGTCAGTAAGTTTGGGGATAATTTCACAGTAGCAGATAATCACAACAGACAGACAACCAAATATTATGTGCCTCCTGATAGAAGAACACACTACCACAAGGGAATCAAATCTGTGTCTTATCATTCTTCTGAATCCAGACGCCAATTGGAAGGAAATACAGAAAACAGAACTGTATCACAACAATGCAATCAGCCAAACTGAGACCACAGAAAACTCTACAGATCAAGTGGCCCAGTGTCCTCAAAACATATCTACAAAGAGAGAGAACCTGAAAATTAAGACACTCAAAAAAGTTTTGTTTTGTTTTGTTTTATAAAGACAGGCCCAGCTATCTTGGCACACACACAGTATCACTGCCTGGCTGCCTGGGAGGCTGGAAGTCATATGGGAGGCCAAAGTTCAGTTCCTAGACCAATCTGAATGCTCCAAGCACGTGCTTATAATCAATCCTGTGCCTATAATCCTAGCTAATTGGGAGACTGGGACAGAAGGACCATAACATGACAAGACCCAGTCAAAAATACCTATCTGGGGACTTGAAGGTGGTTTGGTGGTTAAGGTGTTGGATTCCCACATGGTTGACCAAAATTCAAGTACCAGACCTGGCAGCTCAAAAATCATGTCAGGTGCATGCCCAAAATCCCGAGAGAAGAATGGAGAAGGGAATGCAGCACAGGCCTTCTCATCTAGGGGGCGATTTCTCATCCCCACTCCCCACCCCGGAGAGCACACATGCCCTATGACAAAAACCTAAAAGTAAAAACAAACAAAAAAACCTGTTGTCTCTCTGCCCTCCAAAAGAAAAAAATAGTAACAGTAAGACTCAACTACAAGTTGAACATACCCACTGGGTGAAAAAGCCATAAACACGAAGGAGGGATTACAGTATGATTTCAATTTCTGTGGATTTCAACCACCGTTCAAAAATATTAAGTGGAAAATTCCAGAAATAAACAATCCATGCACCTCAAATTGTTCACTATTCTTAGTAGTATAAAATCTTAGGCTATCTCACTCTGTCCTTCCCACTCTTGCTGCACCTGATTTATACGCAAAACATGTTATTCTATGCAAAAATGCATCAGGACTTTTCCAATGGCCCCAAGTATGTATAGGGTTCAGTACTATCAGTGCAGTTCTAAGCATCAACATGGGGTTCTCAGATATGGGGCACTGCTGAAATATAAGAGTAGTGATTACTTTTAGGCACGGAGAAGCAATTATGCCAAGCAGGGCACAAGGAAGGGTGCCAGTGAAGTTCTTGACTTGGGTGGCTTCAAGGACATCCATATATTGTACTTCACTAAGTCATATATTTGAATTATGTGATTTTCTTTTATGTATTGAAAATCAAAAGAGAACATCTACAGCAAATTAAAAGTCCCATGTTGAACAAACTGAACAAACATGAAATCTTTCTCCCATCTACAATCTGTGAACCCACCAGGTCAGGACCTTTGTGAAAAAGTTGTATGTGCAGTGTCACATTGTACTTTGAAATGAACAGCAGAAAATAGGAAAAACAAACAAACGAGCAGCTGTAACGTTTTTAGTTATCTGTATTTTTTTAAAGGTTTTTAAGAGAGATTTTGCTATAACGTGTGCACTCACCAGAGAGTAACAGAGACATAGTAAGTGAGAAATCACCCCCCAAGCGGGGGGGATGACCACACTGCAATCTTCTATGCACCATTCTCTTCTTAGGATTCTGGGCATGCACACAAACACACCTGGCATGAGTTTTAAGCCTCCAAGTCCAGGATTTGAACTGCAGACAACTTTGTGGGAGTCCAGCGACATAATCATTATGCCATCTGCTGGTCTCAGATATTTGAATTTCTGATTTAAACATTTCTGTCTCCTTAAAAGCAAATATCTCAAAAATGAAGGGCAGAGCTAATAATAAAACTATTTACCTCTGGGCAAACTGGTAAACTTATGGGTATAGATGCAAAATTGATAAACTTGTGGGACAGGAAAGCAAAGATGATTTACTTTTCAAGTATTTTTAAAAAGATTTATTTGCTTATTTAATTCCATTTGTTATTATTTTTTAATTTGAACAGAGAGAGACAGAGACAGAGAAAGGGACAGTGAAAAAGCAAGCTGCTAGGTCCGGGACTTGAACTGCAGTTGACCATGTGGGAATCCAGTGCCTTTAACCACTTCGCCACCTGCCAGCCCCTCAAGGACTTTTAGTAATGTTTGAGTATTTTATTTAAAACTGTTCCTTTGAAACCACCTTTAAAAAAAGAATTTGCAAGCATGGCAGGTGGCTGGCCTCTCTCTCACTCTGTCCCTCTCTGGTGGAATTAAAATAAATAAGATAAGTAAATAAAATTAAATAATTACTTAAAAAAAAAGTATTTGCACTTTTTTATGTTCCTTAATGAGAGTACAATGGAAAGAGAGAGAAGGACAAATAATCTTTTTCCTTTATTCATGGTAGAGCACATGCAACAGAGTAAGAGTGAGTGAACAAGAGAAAGAGAGAAAGGTGAGCAACCTCCACAAGCCTATGATCATGGTATGATTAAGTCCCTTCCTCCATGGTGCCAACCGGTAGCAAGGTGATTAAGGTGCTGGATTCCACATGGTTGACTGTGTGATTCGAGTCCTGAGCCCATGGCATAAAAAAACGCCCTCAGTGTACGTCTCCAAAATTCTGAGAGAAGGAATTGTGACATGGCAATCACCCCTGAGGGGTGATTTCTCACTTTCTCTTTTTCTCTGGCAAGTACACATTCCTTATAACAAAAACTAAAACAAACAAAAACCCACAAAACCCTTTCTCAAGCCCACTGGATACTGAGTACTCGTGTGTGCCCAGCATGTTTCAGGGTGGCTGTGGGCCAAGACTTCCAATTGGGGTCACCATGTAAGATCTGCTTTCTTTTGAAATATTACTATTTTTTAAAGAATTATTTTATTTATCTTTATTTATTTATTTAAATTTGACCAGAGAGGGATAGAGTGTGAGAGAGAGAGAATGGAAGTGAGAAAGCAAGTCGCCAGGTCCAGGACTCGAACCACGGTGGGCCATGTGAGAGTCCAGCACCCTTAACTACCACGCCACCTGCCAGCCCCAAGGTCTGGTTTCTTTTGAGCAATGTATTATCACTGCACACAGATCCAACCCCAGAGACAGTATTTCTGACAGGGTCTCACCAGAGTTACAATCCTCCTACCCCAGCCTCCCAATTAGCTAGGATCATAGGCACACACAACTGTACCTGACATGTTGAAGATAGCCTGGAAACCAAATCTGGGCCTCTCATGAGGCTTCCAGCCTTCCAAGCAGTAGTACCACCTGTGTGCCACCTAGGTATGGCTGTACTCTTAGTATGGAAAGATCTTCAAGACAGAAATTTTTCAAAAGTGATGCAGAGCTTTTAAGATGCTTTTGGTGGGAACCAGCAGTTAGCGTAATGGCTATGTCGCTGGACTCCCACGTAGTCGACCGCGGTTCGCATCCCGGACCCAGTGGCTTAAAACCCACACTGGGCGCGTGTGCATACGTGCCCAAGATCCCGACAGGAGAAGGGATTGCGGCGTGACCATCCCCGCTGGGGGGTGATTTCTCACTTTCTGTCTCTATGTCTCTCTCTGTCTGCCTGGAGAGCGCACGCACCCTGTAGCGAAAACCCCTAAAAAAAAAAAAAAAAAAAAAAAAAAAAAGATGCTTTTGGTAAAATTGAAAATTTTTGTTTTGAAGAGGTAGCAAAGCTTTGGCCGGCAGATGGCAGAGAGGTTAATGTGGCTAGATACCACCTGCCTGACTGTACGGCTGGAGTACCTGACCCAGTGATTTGAAAATCAAACCAGGTGTGTTTGTGTGCCCAAAGTCCCAAGAGAAGAATGGAGAAGGGATCACAGTGTAGCCACCTTCACTGGGGAGGTGATTTTTCTCTGTCTCTCTCCAGCAAGCACACGTGCCTTATAGCACACACACAAAAAACAAAGGTAGCAAAAGCTTTTTAACAACACATAGGAGCTAGTTTTATGCCCCATACAACCTCTAAACAACCTGAAGCTATCAATCACGCACATGCATTTAGCAGGTGTTCAGTTTGTGGTTATAACAGATTATCTGGTATCACATTACTTCTCTAGCCAAAAATAGTCATAAAAGGGTAATTAAAATACCAAAAAAGGGGACCCTTTTAAAGACACCAAAGCTACCCAAACAACATGAGGCCACAGATTCTAGACAGAAGAGAATGGAAGAGCAAAGTGCTCAGTCCAGTATTTGGCTCCACTTTTCTCTCAAGTTACTTCTGTCATTTTTAAAGGGGAAGATAAGAGGGACCAGCAGTTGGCATAATGGCTATGTCGCTGGACTCCCATGTAGTCCAGCAACATAGCCATTACGGTAGTCGACTGCGGTTTGAGTCCTGGACTCAGTGGTTTAAACTCCCGCTGGGCGCGTGAGCGTGCGTGCCCAAGATCCCAAGAGGAGAATGGAGGAGAAGGATTACAGCGTGGCCATCCCCCTTGGGGAGTGATTTCTCACTTCCTGTCTGTCTCTCTGGCGAGCACATGCGCCCTATAGCAAAATAATCTCCACAGGAAAAAAAAAAGTGGAAGACAAAAGCTGAGCTGAAAAAATTTTAGCAGTCTTACGACACTAGGGAAATGAAAGCTGGAACTCAGGGCCTGCCAAGGAAGAAGGGCCTTGGTAAATACTACAAACTTTCAACCAGGGTTCATGAAGAAAACAAGAAATACACCAGTCTTCAAAATGACTGAAACTTCTCCAGGATGAACTGTATGTTCGGTCATAAAATAAATCTTAATAAAGTTAAAAAGACTGAAATTATACACAGTATCTTTTTCCAATCACAATTAAATGAAACTAGAAATCAACAGAAGGAAAACTAGAAAGTTCACAAACATGGAAACTAAATGACACACTTTCAAACAACCAATGAGTCAACGAAGGGAAATCATAAAATATTATGAGTAAATGAAAATAAAACACAGAAAAACTTACGGGATGCAGCAAAAGCTGGGTTGAGAGGGAACTTTATATTGGGTCATCGGAAAAGTCATGGCACATTTGTGCATAGAAAAACATAGAAAAATACATCATGACTTTACTGATGACCTAATAGCTGTATATATTTATGATTTAAAAAGCATTTCAAATTAACAATCTAACTTTAGGGACCAGCAGTTAGTGTAATGATTATGTCGCTGGACTCCCACGTAGTCCACTGCGGTTCATGTCCTGGACCTGGTGGCTTAAAACTCATGCTGGGCACGTGTGCGTACTACACATGCCCAAGATCCCAAGAGGAGAATGGAGAAGGGATTGCGGCGTGGCAATGCCCCCTGGGGGGGTGATTTCTCGCTTTCTATCTCTGTTTCTCTCTGTCTGTCTGGCGAACACACGTGCCCTATAGCAAAAACCTCTAAAAAAAAAATCTAACTTTACAGCTTAAGGCACTGAAAAAAAAAAGGTTAAAACCAAAGTTAGCAGAAGGAAGAGAATAATAAGGATTAGTGTAAAGATAAAATAGAGCATTTTAAAACGCAAGAATTGGTTCAAAAATGTTAGCACACCTACCTTTTCTTTATTTGGCTATAGGGTGCATGCAGTTGCCAAAGAGAGACTGAGGGGTGTGTGTGTGTGTGTGTGTGTGTGCATGTGTGTGAAATCACTCACCAGGGGCAACAGCCAACCCACAATCTCTTCTCCTCCACTCTCCTTTGGGATTCTGGGTACACATGCACACTCACAAGGCATGATTCTCAAGCCACCAGGTCCAAGACTTAAAGCGAAGTTGGCCAATGGGATCCAGTGCCTTAACCTCCATGCTATCTACTGGCTCAAAGCCAGCATATGATTAGTTAGGTTAACTAAGAAGTAAGAAAAGACTTCAGTAGCTAATCAGAAATAAAAGGAAGGTTATCGCTACCAATTTTACAAAAAAAAAAGACTTAAGAAGTACTATGGGGGACCAGCAGGTAGCATGGTGGTTAAGGTGCTGGATGCTCCCACATGGCTGACCATGGTTTGAGTCCCAGACCTGGTGGCTTGCCTTCTCACTTTCCCTCTCTCTCTCTGTGTCTCTCTCTGGTCAAATTAAAATAAATGAATGAATAAATAAAATTAAATAAATTATTAAAAAAAAGAAGTACTATGGGGGCTGGCAGGTGGCGTGGTGGTTAAGGGAGCTGGATTCCCACATGGTTGACTGTGGTTCGTGTCCCGGACCTGGTGGCTTGCCTTCTCTCTCTCTCTCTCTCGCTCTCTTGCTCTCTCACTCTGTCCCACTCTGGTCAAATTTTTTTTAAAAAGTAAATAAAGTTAAATAAAATAATTCTTTTTTTGAGGGGGAGAGAGGTTTTTGCTATAGGGCACGTGCACTCACCAGAAGGAGAAAGAGACAGAGAGAGAAAGAGAGAAATCACACCAAGGGAGGATGGCCACGCCACAATCCCTTCTCCATTCTCCTCTCGGGATTTTAGGCACGTACGCACATGTGCCCAGTGTGAGTTTAAGCCACTGGGTCCAGAACTCGAACAGCAGTCAACTACATGGGAATCCAGCAACATAGCCATTATGCCATCTGCTGGTCCCCATAAAATAATTCTTAAAAAAAAAAAAAAAAAAAAAGTACCATGAACTGCATCCAAACAAGTTGGATAACTTACACAAAATGGACAAATTCCTAAACATAAAACGTGTAAAGACTGAATAATAAAGAATCAGGAAATCTAAATAAACCTCTAACATGTAAAGAGATTATACCAATAATCAAAAACCTTCCCACAAAAGCCCAGGACCAAATCTTTACCAGTGAATTTTACTGTTGCGGGGAGGGGATAACAATTTACTGGGAAGAGGTATTCATGAATCTGTTAGAATAATGGAATGTTCTATGCCTTCATGTTATTAGTGATAACTCAAACGTATACACAAATGAAAAAACACTGAGTGGGGCCAGTAGGTAGCATAGTGGTTAAGAAGCTGGACTCCCATATAGTAAACTGTAGTTCAAGTCCTGGACTTGGTAGCTTGCTTCCTCATTTTCTCTCTCCACCTTGCACATGTGCCCACAGCAAATTTTAAAATAATAAATAAAATTAGAATAATTCTTTTTAAAAAATGAACTATAGGGACCAGAAGATGGCGTAATGGCTATGTCGCTGGAATCCCATATAGTTCGAGTCCTGGACCAGGGTGTGTGTGCATGCGTGCCCAAGATCCCGAGAGGAAAATGGAAGAAAAGAGATTGTGGCGTGGCCATCCCCCCTGGGGGGTGATTTCTCGCTTTCTCTGTCTTTCTGGCGAGTGCACGCACCCTATAGCAAAATCCTCTCACAAATAAACCAAAAAAATGAACTATAGGAGCCAGCAGGTGGCGTGGTGGTTAAAGGTGCTGGACTCCTACATAACTGACCATGGTCCAATCCTAGACCTGGTGGCTTGCTTGCTTTCTCTCTCTCTCTCTGCCTTGCTATAGTCAAGTGAAAAATAACAGTAATGATAAATAAAATAAAGAAAACAATTCTTTAAAAATAAAATGAGCTAGGGACCAGCAGTTGGCATAATGGCTATGTCGCTGGACTCCCATGTATGTAGTCGACCGCAATTCAAGTCCTAGGCCCGGTAGCTCAAGCTCACACCTGGTGTGCGTGCATGTGTGTCCAAGATCTTGTGAGGAGAATGAAGGAGACAGGATTGCGACGTGGCCATTCTTCCTGGTGGGGGGGGGGGGGGGGGGGGGAATTCCTCACTTTCTGTCTTTCTGTTTCTCTCTTTCTGGCGAACGCACACGCCCTTTAGCAAAAACTTCTGCAAAAAAAATAAATTTAAAAAATTTAAAAATTAAAATAATTAATTAATTAAATGAGCTATATACTTAAGATTATGCACTTTACTATCCATAAGAAAATTATCTCCAAACTTCTACATAGCCTAAAGTTCTCATATTTATATCTTTATACTACAAAAGTTTCCCAAATTCCTCCAGACAGGCTAATTTAAAATGTTATTTTAATATGGGATATACTGATAGCTGTGTAGCATAAGCAAGAGAAAAAGAAAATTGGTGACTACAAAATCACAATTACTTTGATTTTACAGTACGAACAAATCAATTTTTTTTTTTTTTTTAAGAATTATTTTATTGGGGCAGGCTGGTGGCATGGTGGTTAAGGGTGTTGGATTCCAACTGCAGTTTGAGTCCCAGACCTTGTGGCTTGCTTTCTCACTTTCTTTCTCTCTCTCTCTCTAATTAAAATAAATTAACTCTCTAGTTAAATTAAAATAATTTGTCCCTCTGTTCCTCTCTAGTCAAATTAAAATAAATAATGACCAGAGAGGGACAGAGGGAGAGAAAGAAGGTGAAAACCAAGCTGCCAGGTCCAGGACTCGAACTGTGGTCGGCTATGTGGGAATCCAGCGCCTTTAGCTACCAAATCCCTGCTGGCCCTGTAAATCAAGTTTTGATTTGAAGTATTCTGTAACTAAATAGATCTGACATAACCAATTTACAAAAGATGTCCCTAGCAAGAATATCTTACTATCATAGATAGTACTGTTGACTCTAACAGCTTAACTATAGAACTCTGCATTATAATCATGTGGGCCTTAACTCATCTTTTTCAATGGCTTGTAAGCTCTCTTCGAAAGTAAAAATCTTACTTATCTTTGCATCTCCCACAATGCACAGATAAATCTGGTCAGAATAGGTACTTAAATAAAGTACATGTTAAATTGTTAAGCATAGAGAAAAATAACAAGATACCATCATCTTGTAAGTCTATAACACCTCTTTGTTCTTCCAAACAAGAAGCCTGCCCTTTTACTAGGCAGCTGAGATACTTACTAGATTGGAGACACCTATCGAAGCAGATTCAAAATGTTCAGGGAGAGAAAAAGTCATGGAGCATAAGCAAATCACTTTGCAAATCAAGAACACAAAGGCTCTGAGATGAGACTTGTTCACTGAGTCCTCATTCATAGAATGTCACTGGTCTTGCCAGGATGGAGCCTTGGTTTGGTTTTAAATACATGTCCTGGGACCAGCAGTTAGTGTAATGACTATGTCGCTGGACTCCCATGTAGTCAACTGTGGTTCAAGTCCTGAACCTGGTGTCTTAAACTCACGCCCAGCGCATGTGCGTGCGTGCGTGCGTGCCTAAGATCCCAAGAGGAGGGACCAGCAGTTAGCATAATGGCTATGTCGCTGGACTACCACGTAGTCGACCGTGGTCAAGTCCCGGACCCGGTGGCTTAAACTCACACCGGGCGCGTGTGCGTGCGTGCCCAAGATCCCGAGAGAAAAATGGAGGAGAAGGGATTGCGGCATGGCCATACCCCCTGGCGGGTGATTTCTCGCTTTCTGCCTCTCTGTCTGTCTGGTGAGCGCACGAGCCCTATAGCAAAAAAAAAAGAAAAGAAAAGAAAAGATCCCAAGAGGAGAAGAGATTGCAGCATGGCCATCATCCCTGGGGAGTGATTTCTCGCTTTCTGTCTCTATGTCTCTGTCTTTTTTGGTGAGCGCACGTGCCCTATGGCAAAAACCTCTCCAAAAAAAAAAAAAAAAAAATATATATATATATATATATGTATGTATGTGTGTGTGTGTGTGTGTGTGTGTGTATATATATGTGTGTGTGTGTGTCCTTTGTTTTAGTGATGAGAAGCTTAGTATTTTCCTACCTAAAATTTGAACATTTAAAAATTTTGGAAAAAGGAATCCTCAAAGTCCTATTAAAAAAAAAAAAAAAAAAGGCAGGGAGGAAGGGATCATCTTCTGGAATGAGTTTACTTTTTTTTTTCTCCATTTGCTATAGGAGCATGCTCTTGCCAAAAAGGGAGAGGGAAAGAGAGAAAGTGAGAAACTGACCCCCCCCCCCCCCCGGTCAGGATTTTAGGAATGCACACATACCTCAGGTGTCTTTCAAACAAACAGGTCCAGGATTTCAACACAGTTGACCATGTGGGATCCAGTGCCTTAACCACCACACCATCTGCTAGACTATGAGCTTACTTTAAAACAATACTAGTATTAAAAAAGGAAAGAAAAACAAGAACCACAATTATACTAAACTAACTATAAAATTTGCATCTTTTAATGCTTATTATGTTACTATCTACTAGGTTGTTGGCAAAGTCATGATACATTTTTGCATAGAAAAATATGTTCTGACTTTCCTGATAACCTAGTAGTTTTGGAGTTTTTTAAAAAAACTAAATTAAAATATGAGGCCAGCAGATGGCATGGTGGTTGAGGCTCCTACATGGCTAACCACGGTTTCATTCTTGGACCTGGAGGCTTGCTTTCTCTCTCTCCCCCTCTCTCCAGTAAAAGAACATGTGCCCTATAGCAAAATACATTTTAAACAGAAATAAATAATTCTTTAAAAAAAAAAAAAACTAAACTAAAATATAAATGGCAAATATATATATTTCCTCAGACAATTCTATGGACAACTGGTCTTAGAAAAATTCTCAAGTTACTCCTGTGCAAATGTAACAAGTAGAATACAAAGTAAAAAAGGAGCTATCTTCTCATTTCAAGCACCTTTATTTATCCTGATTCTGTTGCCTTCCCCTCTGGTCAAATGTGTCTCCCTTTTCAAATATTTTGTCTTTTGGAATAATAACTAAATAGAAAAGTAACTCTAAATAAACCCATCAAACTTAAGTAGTACAAGCTAAGTAAACTGCCAATGAAAATTCATCCATAATGATACTGTCAATACCACAGGAGTCATTTGCCACTTTATTTTGAATTCTACGAGGGTTTAAGAATTGCTGACATCCACTCCCACGATGTCCAGCACTGGGCTGCAATTATCCATGAGGACACAGTGCCTCCCAGGACCTCTGACACCTTGGGGGCCTGAGGGGTCCCATTTTTGAAAAGAAAAGGGGAAAAGAAAGGAATTGTTAACATCCAAACACTAACAAGTAATCTTGTTTTGGTCACTGAGTCATAAAGAAAATGCAACAAATCCCAATACCCTGGACACTGCAGTGCATTGCTCCCTGTTCTTCCCCTTTCCTAAGCTACAGAAAGAAGGAAGAGAAGAGAATCAAGAAAAGGGATTCTTTACAAAGAGAGAATAAAGCACTTACACTTCATAGGACTTTCTAGCCACAGATGCCAGGTGCTACCCACTGAAATCCAGGCTTGGACTAAGCTCCACATTTCTCAAAGGACCATCTCAACCGAAGCCTGGGGCTCAGAGTCAGCAGGAGGAAGCTGCAGCTCCCACTAGCAGCACATTTCAAAGAGGCTGCAACAAGAGAACATTTTCCATTTAAGCATCTAATTCCAGTCTTCTATTTCACAAAGCAGTAGCAGAACAAGCCTTTACATAGTCTTTTCAAAAGATATTTCCATGTCTATGTGATGAATATGAGGCAGGCTATGGCCTGGCAACCCTTTCACTAACATGCTCTAAGTCCTTCATTACATTTCACAGTGGATCCTTAAAGCACTTGCCCCTTTTTTTTTTCTTTTGCAGCGCGTTACTCTAGGACTCTCTTCTACACCATTTCTAAAACTGCCACATCAACTGAAATCACTGAGCAGGCCCTCGACAATGCCAGCACACACCCAGATAGGAGCCTAAGGATTCATTAGCTGCCGAGCATTAGAAGCAGATTGGGGCTGCTAGTTAATCCTACACAAAACTTCAAATTAAGCAGAATTACTTAAAATACTTCAATGAGGACCAAAGAGCTCTGACAAATAGAAAATGAGATTCTGGAAATACAAATAACTTAATGAGACTTGAAAAGCAACATAAAGGCATAAGGTTCCTATATTTTAAAAAAGCATTTCTACCAGTGTATGAACTATGTATTTAATAAAAGACGACTTCCAAGGATTTATAGTACATCGGGGAAACCATAAAAAGAACTCATAAAGAAAGCTATAGGGTCAGCTGGTGGTGTGCTCTTTGGGGCAGCTGATTCCCACGTGGCCAAGAACAAGCATACTCAAGTCCTGGACCCAGTGCCTTGAAAAACACACTGGGAGTGTGGGCGTGCAGATATGTACGCCCAAAATCCTGAGAGGAGAAATGAAGAAGGATTGCAGTGTGATCACCCCCCCATGGAGATGCTTTCTCACTTTTTCTCTCACTCTTGCACTCTGTCTGTCTCTGGGATACATGCGCCCTCTAGCAAAAATTTTTTTTTAAAAGAAAGTTACTAATCAGTCAAACAAAGCAGCAGTTTAGATACATGCTCTCCAACAATGTATGCTAGAACTAGAAAATCAGAATTTCCCAAATCAACAAAAATCATTTTCATGAGACAGGTAAGGAAAAAAATTCTAAAAAATAATTATTGAGATTTTTGCTATAGGGCACGTGCGCTTGCTGGAGGGACAGAAAGGGAAAAATCACTCTCTGGGGGGATGGCCACACTGCCATCTTCTCTTTTCCATTCTCCTCTCAGGATTTTTGGACATGTACATACAGGCTCCCAGCCTGAGTTTTAAGCTGCTGGGTCTGGGACTCAAACCACGGTCAACTATATGGGAGTCCAACAATGTAATCATTATGCCATTTGTTGGTCCCCAGAAGTCTAATTTAACTAAAATTTAAAAAGTAATTAAAAAAATAATTGGAGGTCAGCAGGTGATGTGGAGGTTAAAACACGGTTTGAGTCCTGGACCTGGTGGCCTGAAAAATATGCTAGGTGCATATGCATGTGTGCTCAAAATCCCAAGAAGAGAATGCAGTTTTGCCATTCCCCCTGGGGGGTGATTTCTCTCTCTCTCTCTCTCTCTCTCTCTCTCTCACACACACACACACACACACACACACACACACACACACAAAAGAAAACTTAAGGGAACCAGCAGTTAGCGTAATGGCTATGTCGCTGGACTCCCACGTAGTCGACCGCAGTTCGAGTCCCAGACCCGGTGGCTTAAAACTCACACCGGGTGCATGTGTGTGCGTGCCCAAGATCCCGAGAGGAGAATGGAGGAGAAGGGATTGCGGCGTGACCATCCCCCCGGGGGGTGATTTCTCGCTTTCTGTCTCTATGTCTCTCTCTGTCTGGCGAGCGCACGTGCCCTATAGCGAAAACCTCTCAAAAAAAAAAAAAAAAAAAAGAGAGAAGAAAACTTAAAAAAAAATAAAAATAAAAAACGAAAAACTAAAAATAAATTTGTCAGAGGACCAGCCAGGTGGCACTGCTGTTAAGGTGCTGGATTCCACCCCACGTGGCCAACTGCACAGTTTAAGTCTGGCCCTGGCAGCTTCAAAACCATGTCAGGAAAGCAAGCACCCTGCACCACAATCCTATCTCCTCCATTTCAACATGCTGGCAGGGTTTGGGTATGCGTGCACACAGGCCTGGCATGATTTTCAAGCTGCTGGATCCAGAATTCAAACTGTGTGGTTGGCTATGTGGGATTCAGCACTAGGTCACAGAGTCAGTCCTGAGAAAGTAATTTTTACAGTTAGCAACTATCTTATATTATTGTATCTGAATCTTCTATGAGAATTTTACACATCTAAGATAATCGCTAAATGTGTCATAACAATTACTTTCTGATAGTTTTCTTGGAAAAGAAGGGAAAGAATATGTTTTTTTTTTTTTTTGGAGAGGTTTTTGCTATAGGGCGTGTGCGCTCACCAGACAGAGAGAGACATAGAGACAGAAAGCGAGAAATCACCCCCCAGGGGGGATGGTCACGCTGCAATCCCTTCTCCTCCATTCTCCTCTTGGGATCTTGGGCACGTACGCACACGCGCCCGGCGTGAGTTTTAAGCCACCGGGTCCAGGACGCGAACCGCGGTCAACTACGTGGGAATCCAGCGACATAGTCATTACGCTAACTGCTAGTTCCCCAAGAATATGGTTTAAAAGAATATTATTTAAGAAAAACCTAAGCCAAGGGGTACATAAGATAACCACTACTATCTAAAATATTTCTGAATATAACATTTTGCAACATGGCCTGAAACACAGAAACCATGATGAAATGAAAGTTAGCTAATATCTTCACCACAGCAGTAAGGAGTAAACCACTTCCACAAAAAGTTGTAGAAGAAAAACAATCATAAAGTCCCTTGCAAACTTCCAGACCCACAAAATACCCTTAGGGGTGTAAAAATAACTCTTCTGGAAGCAAAAAAAACCCAACCTCATTTATAGAGTTCAGTCAACTTACACCTTCACAGTTATCTCCAAAACTAAGTGGGCAATTAAATGGAAAAAATATTTCTTTCAGGAGAAAAGAGAATTTTAGCTGAAAATGATTATTGAAAACATTATGGGGCTGGCAGGTAGCAAGGTGGTTGAGAGAGCTGGACTCACACACGGCTGACCACAGTTCGAGTCCCGGACCTGGTGGCTTACTTCCACTTTTTCTCTCCCTCTGTCTCTCTCTCTGATCAAATGAGAAAATAATAACAGTAAATAAAAGTTAAATAAAGTAGCTCTAAAAACAACAACAAAAAAATGAACCATTCATATTCCAGAAGAAATACTCAAAAGCTCTTCAAATCAACTTCAGAAGACTACAGTGCCCATATGTATTCTTCTTTCTTGACCTTAAAGGAAGGAATCAATTAAACCAAATGACAAAAGGTCTTCCCAGTTTCTGACAAAATCCATGCTTTTTATAAAAGCACTTAAAAATAATCCTATGTCAGGATGGCCTTTGTCAAATGAATTCTGACTCAACTATATAGTTGTTGAGCACATGTAAGATCATACCACGTTTTCTAGCTTAAATCTTTTTATAACAAGTATAAAGATTCTTAACCAAATCAAAAATCTGAAATCATCTATACATGTGACTATTAATCTCAAGTATGGCCCTGAAAAAAAGATAGATAAATTTGGAATCATAAAATCGACTTTAATTGGAAAGGATTAAGGAATGCATTCTTGATAATCACGTCACTATGACTCTTCATTTTTTCCACTTTTGTGGAGGGAGAGGAAGAGAAAAACAAAAGTAGATATTTTTGACAAGGCCTTACTGTCACCATCTTCCTCCCCCAGCTACCCAATCAGCTAGGATCAGAGGTACACACAAGCAAACCTGAGACTTCCATAGGCTTCCAGTCTCCCAAGTAGTTCACTACCTGCACACCACAGTTCCCGGGCCTCACCCTTATTAATTACACTTAACAAGTAGCATTAGGTACTGGATTCTCATGTGGCTGACAGTGATTCGAGTCCCAGAATCTGCTGTTTGAAAATCATATGAGGCTTAAGTGTGTGCATGCCTAAAATCCCAAGAGGAGAATAGAGAAGAGATTACAGCATGGTCATCACCTCTTGAGGTAATTTCTCACTTTCCCTTTCTCTGTCTCTGGCAAGCACACACATCTTATGGCAAAAACTTAAATTAAAAAAAAAAAAGTAGAAAATGTCAGGGGTCCATAGATCAGTGCAAAGGATACACAGTTCTAAGGTCCCGGCAGCTTAAGAAACATGCCAGGCATGTGGGTACCCCAAATCCCAACATGATGGAGAAATGAAGAAGGGATTGCAGTGTGATCATGCCCTACTCCAGGGTGGTGCTTTGTTTGTCTGTCTGCCTGCCTGCCTTTCTCTTTCTCTCCCTGATGAGAACACAAGACTTCTAACCAAAAAATTAAAATTAAAAAAGTAGAAAATGACAAACATAAAACCATTTCATTTGAAGCAAACATGTGGCCCATGCCAGGGCTTTCCGTAAAAGACAAAAATGCAGAAAATGTATTTCTTTTCATCTCTGGACTCCATTGGTACCTACCTCAGCAAGTTTTATAACAACTCTAACAACTTGGGGCCAGCAGGTGGTATGGTGGTTAAGGGTGCTGGACTTCCACATGGCTGACAACAGTTCAAGTCCCAGACCTGGTGGCTTGCTTTCTCACTTTCCACTCTGTCCCTCTCTGGTCAAATTAAAATAAGTAAGTAAAGTTCAATAAAATAATTCTTTATAAAAAAAAAGCCTGTAACAACTCATATAAACCTATTTTACTGCACATATTTAGCATATGTTAACACAGCACTGAAGAGTCAAATTTTCCAACTTATAGAAATGTAAGCTATTGGGACTAGCAGTTAGCGTAATGGCTATGTCGCTAAACTCCCATGTAGCCGACCATGGTTTGAGTCCCGGACCCAGTGGCTTAAACTCACACCAGGCACATATGCGTGCGTGTCCAAGATCCTGAGAGGATAATGGAGGAGAAAGGATTGTGGCATGGCCATCCCCCCTGGGAGGAGGGGGGGGTGATTTCTTGCTTTCTGTCTCTGTCTCTCTCTCTGTCTTTCTGGAGAGCGCAGGCGCCCTATAGCAAAAACCTCTCCAAAAAAAAGAAATGTAAGCTATCTAGTTTAAAATATTGCAAAAACATATTAAAGTGTTAAAAGAAAGTGAGTGTTTTACATAAAAACATGTGCATTTTCAAGTTCTGTTCCAAATATATTCTCTTGCTTTGGGGATAACTATTTTTTTTTTTTTTTTTTGGGGGGGAGAGGTTTTTCGCTATAGGGCGCGTGCGCTCGCCAGACAGACAGAGAGAGACATAGAGACAGAAAGCGAGAAATCACCCCCCAGGGGGGATGGTCACGCCGCAATCCCTTCTCCTCCATTCTCCTCTCGGGATCTTGGGCACGCACGCACACGCGCCCGGCGTGAGTTGTAAGCCACCGGGTCCGAGACGCGAACCACGGTCGACTACGTGGGAGTCCAGCGACATAGCCATTACGCTAACTGCTGGTTCCCGCGGATAACTATTTAGACAGTATTACACTATAGCTGAGATAGAAACTATAACAAGAAAACAACGAATACAGAGAAAAACAGAAGAGAATGTGCTATGAGCTTGAGCAAAAACATAAATAAAAACCATAACATATTATTAATAGGTTGTCTAGAAAGTCATGACATATTTTTCTGTTTTTCTATGCAAAAATTTGTCATGACTTTCCCAAAGACCCAACTGTAAACAGTAAATTCACCAACAGAGGAAAAACATACTTGTTTTCTAATACTTTTATCACAGAAATTCTACCAGGAAAGGAAAATTAAATCTGTACTGTAATGAAGTTCTGCATTCCAAACACTACAAAAATTATCCCCCTCAGCAATACTGTGAACCTCTAATAAATAAATAAGGCTTCTTTCTGGAGCTTACCCTGTATATCCATAAAATACTTTGGTGGCATTTCAAGACCACAACACAAGCTAGGGAAATACAGGACAGGTAATCTAAGTCTGTTTTTAAGTTCAACAGAGCTTAAAACTTTACAAAATGGGGCCAGCTCATGGTGTGGTGGTAAAGGCAGCTGAATGACACAAGACCCAGACCCTGGGGCTTGAAAATACACACTGGGCACACGTGCACGCATGGCCAAAATCCTGAGGAGAAATGGAAAAGGGACTATGGTGTGACTGTTCCCAACTATGGGGCGGAGGGGGGGTGGGGAATGCTTCCCGGCCCTAAGCCCCACTGAGTGCATGTACCCTCTAGCCAAAAAAAAAAAAAAACTTCTTGGGACCAGCAATTAGCGTCATGGCTATGTCACTGGACTCCCACGTAGTCGACCGCGGTTCGCGTCCCGGACCCGGTGGCTTAAACTCACGCCGGGCGCGTGTGCGTGCGTGCGTGCCCAGGATCCCGAGAGGAGAATGGAGGAGAAGGGATTGCGGCGTGGCCATCCCCCCTGGGGGGTGATTTCCTGCTTTCTGTCTCTCTGTCTCTCTCTGTCTGTCTGGCGAGCGCACGCGCCCTATAGCGAAAACCTCTCAAAAAAAAAAAAAAAAAAAAAAAAAAAAAAACTTCTGTAAAATGTAGAAAATAGTACGGCAGTTCCTCAAAGTAAACATAGAATCAGAATCAGCAAATGGTGTAATGGTTATGTCACTGGACTCCCATGTAGTCGACAGCAGTTTGAGTCCTGGACCTGGAGGCTTCAAACTCACAGCAGGTACGTGTGCATGTGTGCCAAAATACTGAGAAGAGAACAGAAGACAAGGGATTGCAGTGTGGCCATCCCCACTGAGGGGTGATTTCTCACTTTCTGTCTCTCTCTGGTAAGCGCACACACCCTACAGCAAATATCTTAAAAAAAAAAAAAAAAAAAAAAGAATTACCATAAGATCTAGCAATTCCACTTCTGGGTCTATATTCAAAAGAACTAAAAGCAGTGACTTTTAGAAATTTGTACATTCATGTTCAGAGCACCATTACTGACAACTGCCAAAGCAGTTGTCTATCAGTGGAAAAATAGAGAAACAAAATTAGTATGTTCATAAGTGGAATATTATTCAGCCTTTTAAAGGGAATTTTGACACATGCTGCAATGCAGATAAACTCTCAGAACATTATGCTAAATGAAAAAAGCCAGTCACAAAAAGACAAATACGATATGATTCTACTTAGATGAGGCATCTAAAATAGTCAAATTCATAGACAAAAACTACCAATAGAATGGTTGCTGCTAAGGACTAGGAAGAGGGAGAACACACATGTGTTTAATGGGTATAGTTTCAATTTGCGAAGATGAAAAAGTTCTGGAGATGGATGGCTGTAATAGTTGCACAACAATGTGAACGTATTTGATGCCACTGAAAAATTATTAAAATGTGAGCCAGCAGGTGGCATACTGGTTAAGGCACTGGACTCCCAGATGGTCAACCGTAGTTCAAGAGTTGGACCTGGCAGTTTAAAAACTCATACCATGGGGACCAGCGCCTTAACCATCACACCACCTGCTAGTCCCCAGTGTTCATTTTTATTATTAAAACATTCTTTATTTTTTACCAGTGCAAGGCATAGAGCGTTTCTATATAGGTTGAATTAACTGATCTATAGAAGTTACACAGCAACATTTTCTATTTTCTAGAAAGCCTTCCCTTTGTTTTTTCAAAAAATTATTTCATTTAACTCTATCTATCTATCTATCTATCTATCTATCTATCTATTTAAATTTGACCAGAGAGAGACAGAAAGCAAGCCACCAGGTCGAGGACATGAACCATGGTTGGCCATGTGGGAGTCCAGCGCCTTTAATTACCACGCCACCTGCCGGCCCCGAAAGCCTTCCTTTTAAAAGCACATTAGCTTCGATGGTCACTTAACTAGAGAATGAAAACATACTCCCAAACACACCCAAAAAAATGTATAAATTCTCACAAATCAATTAATTAAATCAAATCAATAACTACCAATTGCTGGAGAATAACCAAAGACGTTAGGTTTTAGAACTAGAAATTCTAAGAGGGAAAAGTACAAGAACAAAATTTGAAGCTGATATCCCATGACTCATGATCTTTCTGATACAATATTTAAGAAGACAATTCTCATGGCCTTGTGATAAACCAAATAAGAAAATGCAACTTAGTCCATTAAAGCATGATTCTATTTCATCTGATTTGTAATTTTTATGGTCTTCATCATGCCTTTCTGGTTCCCAGACTGGATTACAAAACATTTGAGATAATATCTAACCGACAGATTACCTCTGTAAAAGTAGTCTCCTATTTTTAATTTATTACAAACTTAAGACAACTGCGTGGCATAATTCACTAGCCCTATAAAGAAACGGTCTTAGACCAGCTGGTAGCTAGTGGTCAAGCTGGTTGGATTCAACATGGGCCACTTCGTAGTTAGAGTCCCAGGCCCTACAACTTGAAAAACATGTCAGGTGCATATGCATGAGCGTGAAAAATCCCAAAAGGAGGGAAAAATGGAAAAGAAGTGTAACCATATTCCATTGGGGGGGTTCCCCTCACTTCCCCCTCCACCCAGTCTCTCTCCAGCAAGCATATGTAATCTCTGGCAAATTTGAAAAAACAGAAAACAAAAAAGCAACCAGGCACTTATATGTGCATGCCTAAAATCCCAAAAGGAGATGGGGACAGCAAGCGTAGTAGTTATCCCACATGGTTAACTACGGCTCAAGTCCTGGACCTGGTAGCTTGAAAATCACACCAGGTACATGTGCATGCCCAAAATCCCAGGAAGAGAATGGACTGTGGTGTGGCCATCCCCCATGGGGGATTTCTCACTTTCCCTCTCACTGTCTCTGTCTCTTTCCAGCAAGAGCATGCACCCTATGGCAAAAAAATAAAATTAAAAAAAATTTTTTTTTAAACCCAAAAGGAGAAATGGAGGAGATTGTGGTATGACTATCATCCATGAGGGGTGCTTTCTCACTTTCTCTTTGTCTCTGTCTCTCCCTCTGGCAAGTGCATATACCCTCTAGCAAAATTTTTTTTTTAAAGTCTTTATTTCCAAGCTTTCTACATTGCCTACTGATTTTGGTTACTAAGAGTGGACATGTATTTTGAACTACATGTTCAAAATAGGCTAATATTAGATAAGGGTTCTTTTTTTTTTGAGAGCTTTTTGCTATAGGGCATGTGCACTTGCCAGAAAGCCAGAGTGAGACAGAGAGACAGAAAGCAAGAAATCACCACTGGGGGAATGGCCACGCTGCAATCCATTCTCCTCCAAGGGTTCTTGGGCACGCACGCACAAGTGCCCCGCTTGAGTTTAAGCCACCAGATCCGGGACTTGAACCTTGGTTAACTATGTGGGAGTCCAGTGACATAACCATTACACTAACTGCTGGTCCCCAGATAAGCATTCCTTTAAGATCTGCATCAAAACAATTTTCTAGGGCTGACCCAGCAGCATACAGGTTAAGTGCTATGCCAGATTCCAAAGGCTGACTATGACTAAATGCCAGTCCAGCAACTTAGAATCAAAACAGAAAACGTGCCAAGCACATATATGTGCGTGCCCAAACTTCTGATGGGATGGAGAAATGGAGGAAAAAGGACTGCAGTGTGGCCATGCCCCACAGGGAGGGTTCTCTCTGTCTCTCTCTGGAGAGGGCACATGCTCACCAACGATAAAAAAAAAAATTTTTAACGTTTTTCTTTCTTTTAGAACAATTTGGGGACCAGCAGGTGGTGTGGTAGTTAAGGTGATAGATCCCCACATGTCCAACCACTGTTCAAGTCCTGGACCTAGTGGCCTGAAAAATCATACCACATGTGTGTATGTGCATGCCCAAAATTCCAGGATGAGGATAGAGGAGAAGGGACTACAGCGTGATGATCCCCCCTGGTGCGGGAAGGGTAATTTCTCTTTCCCTCTCACTGTCTCTCTCTGGTGAGCACGTGCACCCTATGGCAAAAACCTTAAGGTGGGGGTGGGGAGAACTGAAGTTATCAGTGATACTGCCCATCACATAAAATAGAACCATGGCTGTAGTTTTCCAAGAATTTTGGTGAAAAACAGCTTAGAGTAATGGACCCAGCTGATGACATGGTAGTTAAGGTAACTGGACCCCACATAGCTGACCATACAGTTAAAGTCCCAGACCTAGCAGCTTGAAAAACACTAGGTATGTATGAGTGTATACTCCAAATGGAGGCAGGATTGTGGTATGGTCATTTCCCAAAGGGTGATTTTTTTCTCTCTCTGATTTCTCCAGTAAGCGCATGCACCTTAAGGAAACCAAGCACGTGCAAACTAAGGGAAAAAAAACAACAGGGGCCAGCAAGTGGAGGGTGGTTAAGGCACATGGTTGACCACTGTTTGAGATACAGGCCCAGTGGCTTGAAAATCACACTAGGAGTGGGTGCGTGCCCAAAATCCTGAGAAGAGAATGGAGTAAGGACTGTGACATTGCCAATCCCCCCAAAGGGTGATTTCTCACCTTCTCTCTCTTTCTCTCCGTCCCCCTGGTGAGCAAATGTACCCTGTGGCAAACAAACAACAACAAAAACAGACAAGAAAATAAAGGTTCTCTTTTCAGCTATCCATCCAGTAAGGGAGTAATCTAAGAAAAAATCACAGCATCCAGAAATGAGTGGATTTAACACAAGAAAGTGGCAAAGGAATTCCCTAGAATAGTGTTAAATAGAGATCCTAGGACAGTCATTAACAGGCCTAGTGAATCAGCCACGGTGGAGGAGGATGGAGAATTCCCTGGGTAGATGTTTCCTTCCATGGAAAAGGAAAGAGGGTCATGGGACCAGCAGGTGGCATGGTGGTTAAGGTGCTGAGCATTCCCACATGGCCAATCACAGTTCAAGTCCTGGACTTGGTGGCTTACTTTCTCACTTTCCCTCTCTCTGTGTGTGTCTCTCTCTGGCCAAAAGAAAATAAATGAATGAATAAACAAAATTTAAAAATAATTAAAAGAAAAAAAAGAAAGAAAGAAAAGAGGGCCAGCTGGCAGTGTGGAGGTTAAGGCAGCTGGATGCCACATGGCCTACTGTGTGGTTCAAGTTTCAGACCTGGCAACTTAAAAATCACACAGGTAGTGTATGTATGCCTGCCCAAAATCCTGAAAGAATGAGAGATAAAGAAGAGATTGTGGGGTGATCAGCCCCCATGTGAGTGATGCAGGGGGGGTAATTTCTCACTGATTTTTCTCCCCCCCACACACACACACATGAATGCATGCACCCTCCAGCAAATTAAAAAGATTTTTAAAAGGTAGGGCCAGCAGGTGGCATGGTGGTTAAAGGCGTTGGACTCCCACATGGTCGACTATGGTTCATGTCCCAGACCTGGTAGCTTGCTTTCTCACTTTCCCTCTCTCTGTCTCCGATCAAACTGGAAAATGGTAATAATAATAAATAAAGTTAAATAAAATAATTCTTTAAAAAAAAAAAAGTAAGAGATTACCAGTCAGAACATAGTGCAGATCTGCATAAAGAAATATTTGCACTTTGGACAAAGAATTAGGGATAAAATACTGTAGCTATACAGAAAATGAAGCAAATGTTAAAAAAAAAAAAAAAAAGGAAAAAAATACTAATTAATTACCACCAGGAAAAAAGTTACACAAAACAAGCTTTTCTTTTTTTTAAATTTGCTATTTGGCTCACTGGAGAGAGACAGAGAAAAAGAGAAAGAGACAAAGTGAGAAATCAGCCCCCAATGGTGGATGGCCATGCCGCAATCTCTTCTCCATTCTTTTCTCAGGATTTTGGGCATATGCGCACACACACACACACACACACACACACACACACACCCAGTGTGTCCTTTCAAACAGCGGGGTCCAGGACTCCAACTGCTGTCAGCCATGTGGGATCCAGCCGCCTTAACCTCCACACCACCAGCTGGCTCCAAAAAACTTAAAAGTTTTCAAAATAAAACTTTTAAATTTTGATAAAAACTAAATTATATAAGACTTTATTTAAAAAAAAAAAGTATACTATGAGATTATTTGAGATTCTTGAATCAGCAAACGGGAAAAGCGTGGGGTGTGATCAATGCAGAATGCCTGAATCAGTGATTGAGAGATTGGTGACTTTTTATCATAGTAATGACAAGATCCAGGATATGAATGTTTGACCAAGTAGTTGAAGACAATGAAGAGAAGATATAAAAGAATGGAGAGGCAAAACTTTTAGCTCAACTATCATTCCAGAGGCTGAAGTTGCCTAAAAATGATGCTATATGATTGTGCTGGCTCTTTTCCAGATCCACTTTTCCACCCTTGTCTACCATGTTTTCTGTTCCACTAGGCTGACCTGCAGAGACTTTATCAGCATGTTCCCTTGTGCCTGGCTTCTGGCCAACAGGGAATCCTAGCAGGAGATTAGGAGAAGAATAAGGTCAGGATAATCTTTCCTTGGAGTTTCCTCCCAGCAAGGTCATTTCCAGCTAGCTGCGTCCCTTCACCAAAAGGGACCATTCCTCTCACAGCAGCCAACTCCATACTTTTTTTCCTAGTTTAAGTAACCACTCCCCACTTACCCTTCCCAGTCTAAGGATGTTAATGATTTAGTTACAAATTACCACACCATTCTGTGTGGCACCATTATAATGGTATCTTCATAAAATAAACTTTCCTTGAACTATCCTGTCAAGTATGCCCATCTATTCCTCCTGAAACCCTTACCCTTAACAGTGATGATGCTGACAATTACGATGTAAGGCTGTAAGAGAGTAGTGCAAAGTAGGGACCAGCAGTTATCGTAATGGCTGTCGCTGGACTCCCATGTAGTTGACCACAGTTCGTGTCCCGGACCTGGTGGCTTAAAACTCACGCCAGGCGTGTGTGCATGCGTGCCCAAGATCCCGAGAGGAGAATGAATGAGAAGGGATTGCGGCATGGCCATCCCCCAAGGGGAGTGATTTTTCACTTTCTGTCTCTCAGTCTGTCTCTGCCTTTCTGGCAAGCGCACGCGCCCTTTTTTTCTCCAAAAAAAAGAAATGGTAAAAAAAAGAGAGTAGTGCAAAGCAAGGAAAGAAAACTGACAAAAGTTTAGATGACAACGGCTAATGTACTTTAAAATTCCAGGAGCTTTTCTAAACTCTTTGTAGAGATAATAGCTCATTTAAAAATCCTAACTATCCCATGTGGTAAGCAGAGATTTCTGTCTGGTTTATTTACAAATACCAACAGCCAGCACAAGGTAAGCACTGAAGTCAACCGATTTAAAATACACACAAAAAGCAGATTTAGTTGGGAAGAGCTGACTTTGGTAATATGATGTAGCATTTCTCCTATTTATACTTTAGAAAACTACATAAAGATCAGGAAATTGTGACTCCCTAGATAGATCACAAAAACTAAACAGTAAGTGAGACCATATGTGAAAGATTTTCTTGTGCAGCCTACAGTGAGTATTATTTCTTTAATTTCCCAAGAGGCAAACCAGGACTTGGGCCCCAATTTTTAAGTGTAATAAGTCATAAGTTACAAATTTTTAAACATTATGCACTTATAGCCTGGGGTGTGATTTAATGGCAAGCACCTTAAGTACCAGTACTGAGTTAAAATAAATAGACAAAAGGGAAGAGGGCAAATTAGAAAATATACTTTTGAGTATAAAATGCAAAGATGAAGGTAAAGGTGGACCTGTGTAAGTCTCTTTTTCAAAGTTCTTCTGAAACAATAAAATAAATTCTACACTTAGGATATAAGTCAGCAAGATCCTCAAGTATACACACTACCCAGAAGTAAAACACAGCAAAAGTTAAGAGTAAAAATTAAGGAAGGGGGGCCAGCAGGTGGCGCGGTGGTTAGGGGCGCTGGACTCCCACATGACAGTGATTGGAGTCCCAGACCTGGCAGCTTGCTTTCCACTTTCCCTCTCTCTGGTCAAAAATTTAAAAATAAACATATAAAGTTAAATAAAATAATTCTTTAAAAATTAGCGAAGGAAGCCTAAGAAGTAAATCAAAGAATGCATTAAGGAATGCAATAGACACAATACGCTGCAAGTAAACACCTCACTGGATGTTCACATAGTTACATGGAATAATCAGAGCAGCTATGATACCCATCTTATAAATGAGAGTCAGGGAAATAGCAAGGTTAAGAGGAACGATACAAAGCAAAATGAGAACTCCAAAGATTTTCTGGTATATTTTCCCTTTATATTATGTTGCACTCCAAAGCAAGGGGGAAATGCACATGTCTAGAAACAAGGGGAAATGCACATTCTCTAGAAACTCGAGAAGTTTCGAGAATGGACTCAAACTGGAGTGAAAATCGCCAAGAAACAGGACTATGGCTACGACTGGGAAGAAACTGCCAGATACAACACCTGGACACGGAAGGTGGGGAAACACTGGGGTCGAATTTGGCTGAAGAAATTTACAAAACGTTAAAGCACGGCCTAAGAAGCAATAGCAAGGACAGAACTTAAGAGAAGACTAGATCGATGCCACGAGCGAGAAGTACAGGACCTACAAATTAGATTCTACGGGGTGGGGAAAGGGCCAGTTCGCAACCGATCAGCTGCGACTAGTTTCCGAAAAGCCCAGAGGTAGCTTCCGAGCCCCACCCCACAGCAGCAGCTCCTCCCCGAGGACCTCACGAGGCCAACCGCCAGGCTCAGGCTCTCCCATCGAGCCTAACTCCCACCCCGCCTTGGGCCCGCGGCGCAGAACGGCCTCTGGGCCCCTCACCGAACGCTGTAGCTCCCCAAGCCAACACGAGGCGCGCTCCTTTCCGCTGGGATCTGGGTCGTGGTAAAGAGCCTGCACTGCCTGGTACACCAGCTGCAATGTCGGCTTTGCTCCTTCCATGGTGGCGGCGACAGTGGCTACAGCTACGCCTCTGGTTCTTCTCCCAAGCCTTCCCTGGTTGCTCCGCCTTCGCGCTTCCTCACTGTCTCGGCCACGGCCGCTCCCTGACTGGCGCCATCTCCTCCTCTTTGGCCGTTACCAGGGCAGAAAGGTTCCCCGTCGAAGTCGCCCCCTCGGAAACAGCAGTTAGGTTGTATTCGGGTTCCTGTCCTAATTTTCCGTCTTTCCACCGGACTCCTGAGTCTAAACACCCGTGTTGCCTCTTTACTCGTTGACTTGCCCTCAGAAGTCTTATCTCCACGCGACACGAACCACGCAGTGTACCTAAACCACGTTTACCCGGACCGGAAGCGGCTGGCACCGATACCTTTGGCACACTTCCGCCTAGTGCACTACAAACGGCCTCCTTCCCGGCACGCCTCTTCTTGTCTCTCCGCCCCCTCCCGGAAGTGATTCTGCCGGACCAAGAGCGGCGAGAAAGGGTATGGTGTATGGTGTAGTTTTCTAGGCTTCTCGCGTCCAACTGAAGCTTTGGAACCGGCATGTGTTCTATACCTGACCTACTCTCTCCCCTCCTTGGCAATGGATCCGGGTGTTTCCTCCCTGTTCCGACTTCCCGGCCCTCTTCGGAGAATCCTTTCTAACATAGGTAGTCAAGGCACGTCAATTCAACAGTCCGTAGAGTGTCCACTGTATTAGAGATCCAAAAATAACTTAAGACATGATTCATACGCTGACTGTAGTGGAAAAGATAGACATGTAATCAAATAACTGTCTCAGAACCCTGAAGTATGTGCTACATTGATATAGACCCCAAACACCTAGACTCTCTGTTCAGTTCCCCCATTTCTATAAAGTCCTTATTCCCAAAAGAAGTATTTCTACTGCTCCTGACATTCTGAACTCTAGAGCATTCTGCATACATCTACAGGGCCATTCTTGTATTCAGTTGTGTTTTTTTTTAATGTATGCCTTTCTTTCCAAATAAAAAATAAGTGGTCTGAGTTCTCAGTTCACAAAAGAAAAGAAAAATACTTGAATCTGCCCTATGCATGTGAAAGTGTGTCCCAACTTTGTTGTTAGTCATTTTCACTAGTAACTGCTACTGTTTAATGAATGCTTAAAATTTGTAAAACACTGTATTATGAGATCTCATTGAATCCCTTAACCTTACCGAATAAATACCCATTTGAAAGAATGAGAAATAATGTAATTTGCCTAGACAGATAATATAAAATGCCTGAGACTGCATCATTCTTTTTTTTTTTTTTTCCTGCTGTAGGACATGTACAATTGTTGGAGAGATACAGACAAAAACGGAAAATGAAGATGAGAAAGCACTCCCACCCCCAGGAAGGATGGCCCTGCCACAATTCCTCCATTCTCTTCCTAGGATTTTGGACACACATACAAGTGCCTGGTGTGTTTTTCAAACCACCAGATCTGGACTTGAACTGAGTAATTGGTGATAGGCATCCAGTGCCTTAACCACCATACTACCACCTGGCTAGCACCTACACACCTTGTTCTTGAATGAAAGTTAAGATTTTAACCCAGGGGGCCAGCCTATGACGTGGTAATAAAAGTGGATTCCCACATGGCTGACCATGGTTCAAGTCCCAGACCTGGTGGCTTGAATTCTCATGTCTCTCTCTCTCTCTCTGGTGAGCACACTATAGTAAATTAAAAATAATAATAGTAGGGGCAAGTAGGTGGCATGGTGGTTAAGGGTGGTGGACTACCACGTGGCCAACTGTAGTTCGAGTTTCATACATGGTGGGTTGGTTTCTCACTTTCCCTCTATCTTTCTCTCACTCTGTCCCTCTCTGGTCAAATTAAAAATAAATAAATAATTCTTTTAAAAAATCATAATAATAGTAAAATTGTATAATTCTTATATAAATACTTATTGAGAGAAAAAAATCTATTTTAATCCAGATTAGCTTTACTCCAAAGCCTGTTAAATTGTGCAGTCTTCATTAACCTGTGTGTTAGTTTGCTTCTGAATTATTATTGTCAAGGAACTTTTTTAAAACTTTTTTTTAATAATTATTTTACTGGGACCAGCAGTTGGTGTAATGGCTATGTCGCTGGACTCCCATGTAGTTGACCGCAGTTCAAGACCAGACCCGGTGGCTTAAACTCACACCGGGCACATGTGCATGTGTGCCCAAGATCCCGAGAGGAGAATGTAGGAGAAGGGATTGTGGCGTGGCCATCCCCCCTGGGAGGTGATTTCTTGCTTTCTGTCTCTCTGTCTTTCTGGCGAGTGTGTGTGCCCTATAGCAAAAACCTCTTAAAAAAAAGAAAAGAATTATTTAATTTAATTTTATTTATTATTACTTTTTTCATTTGACCAGAGAGAGAGAGAGAAAGAAAGTGAGGAAACAAGCCACCAGATCTGGGAATTAAACTGGTAGGCCATGTGGGAGACCAGCACCTTAATCACCATGCCACCTGCCAAACCCAAGGGATATTTTTTTTAAGAATTATTTTATTTGTTTATTTATTTATTTATTTATTTTTAATTTGATCAGAGAGTGACAGAGTGAGAGAGAGAGAAAGCAAAAAAGCAAGCCACCAAGTCCAGGACTTGAGCTGCAGTTGGCCATGTGGGAGTCCAGCACCCTTAACCACCATGCCACCTGCCAGCCCCTGACAAGGAAGTTTAACTGCCAACACCTTGATGAAAGTAGTGTTACCATACAGAATTGATATAATTCTAGACAACAATTGATATAATTCTAGAAGCTTGCCGTTTTATTGGGTTATTGGAAAAGTCATGACATTTTTCTGTTTTTCTATGCAAAAATGCATCATGACTTTACTGACAACTCAATAGTTAACTAATTCATTCATTAATGAAAGATTTGATAAGACCAGCTTGGTTTCTGCCCTCATGGAGTTTACAGTCTAATTGCAAAGACAAGCAATTTAACAGTGTGAAAAGTTATATGGATAACAGCAAAAGAATGATGTTGGATTGTTCACACCATATTTTTAAAATTGTTTCATTCTATTTTATTTATTCATCATTTAATTTCATTTGACCAGAGGGAGACATAGAAAAAAGTGAGAAAACAAGCCACCAGTTCCGGGACTCGAACCATGGTTGGCCATGTGGGGAGTGTCCAGCGCCTAAACCACCACGCCACCTGCTGGTCCCCACACAACATATTTTTAATGGGTCATAGGAAAAGAATTGAATGATACCCTTTAGAAAGATGGATTTTATGTTATGTAAATTAAATCTCAGCAAAGCTTTTTTTTTTAGAAATTCTGTGATTGGGAATTATTAAACATCACATAGATATTTGGCTAACAGAACAAAAATAGAAGTGACACTTAACCCAGGGAGGTTTGGGAATATCCCTGGAGAAATTAAGTCTAAACTGAGACCAGCCTGATTGATAAATAGAAAGCAATTAGGCAAAGAGCAAGTACTGTAATTTTAGGTAGGGACAACAAATGCAAAAGCCTGGAGGCTATAAAGAAAATGATGTTCCAAAGACTGGAAGAAGTCCACATTAGCTGGAAGATACAGTGAGCATTGGGTGGGAGCAAGAAAAGAGGCTAAACAGGGACTTCCTGTCCTTAAGCCCTTACCTAATACATAATAAAGCATAGCAAATATTATAAATAACTTACCTCTTAGCTCCTTAGTCTTAGAAAAGTCATTCTAGGGCCAACTGGTAGTATGGTGGTTAAGGTGGTTGGACTCCACATGGCTGACTATAGGGTTCAAGTCCTGGACCTGACAGCTTAAAAAACCTACCAGCACATGTACCTCTGGCAAATTATATAAAGAAAGAAAAAAACTAGGCTAAACAGATGGCATAGTGGCTAAGGTACTGGATTTCTACATGGTTGACCACAGTTCAAGTCCTGGATCAGGTGACTTGAAACATGCCAGGCACATGTGAATGCATACCCAAAATCCTGAGAGGAGAATGGAGGAGAAGGGATTGCAGCATGACCATCTCCCCTGGGGAGTGATTTCTCACTTTCTGGTTCTTTATCTCTCTCTGTCTCTCCAGTGAGCGCACATGCCCTACAGCAAAAAAATCTCAAAAAGAAAAAAGAAAGGAAAGAAAAGAAAAGTTATTGTAGCTGCAACACAGAATGCCTTGGGCTAGGAAGGTGACAAGGACAGCAACAAGAAACTATTCCATTAATCCTGGTGAGGAATGAAGATGGCCTAGAGTAAGGTGTTGGCAGTGGGGATGGAGACAGATATGAGGTGAGTTTAATCAAATGATGTAATGGTTACATCACTGAACTCCCATGTAGTCGACCATAGTTTGAGTCCTGGACCCAGTGACTTAAAACTCAAGCCACATGCATGTGCATATGTGCCCAAGATTCTGAGAAGAGAATAGAGGAGAAGGGATTGCGGCGTGGCCATCCCTCCTGGGGGCGATTTCTCACTTTTTGTCTCTTTATCCCTCCAGTGAGCACACATGCCCTATAGAAAAAAAAATCTAAAAAAAAAAAAAAAAAAGATGTATTTAAGGGACCAGCAGATGGCATAACGGTTAAGTTGTTAGACTCCCCTGTAGTTGACCACAGTTCAAGTCCTAGACTTAGCAGCTTAAAACTCACACTGGGCACATGTGCATGCGTGCCCAAAATCCCAAGAGGAGAATGGAGAAGGGATTACGACATAGCCATCCCTCCTGGGGGCAGGGGCGGGTAGTGATTTCTTGCTTTCTGTCTCTCTGCCTCTTCAGTGAGTGCATACACTCTATAGCAAAAGTGTTAAGTGATAAGTGTTGAGTGTCAACTTGACTGGATTAAAGGACACTCACTAAAGTAATAAAGCATGATTCTGGGTGTGTCCATGGAGGTGTCTCCAGAAGAGATTAATATGTAAACCTGAATAGGCTAAATGTGGAAGATCTGGGTGTGACCAGGCATGATCCTGTCAAGAAGGATCTGGGAAAAAGTAAACAGGAGACAAAAGGTCTCTTTTTTTTTTTTTGGAGAGGTTTTTGCTATAGGGCGCGTGCGCTCCCCAGACAGAGAGAGACAGAGAGACGGAAAGCAAGAAATCACGCCCCGGGGGGATGGCCACGCCGCAATCCCTTCTCCTCCATTCTCTTCTCCGGATCCCGGGCACGCATGCACACGCACCCGGCATGAGTTTAAGCCACCAGGTCTGGGACTCGAACCGCGGTCGACTACGTGGGAGTCCAGCGACATAGCCATTACGCTAACTGCTGGTCCCAATGGTCTCTTTTTTTAAAAAACAATTTTTTAAATAATTATTTTATTTAACTTTATTTATTTATTTTAATTTGACCAGAGAATGACAGAGTGAGAGAGAGAGAAAGTGAGAAGGTGACCCGCCAGGTCCAGGACTTGAACCATGTGGGACTCCAACACCCTTAACCACCATGCCACTTGCTGGCCCCCACATATGGTCTCTTTAGAGACAAAGCCACATACACTTCTCCTGTTTCCATAGACATCAGAACTCAAGGTTCTTCTGCCTTTGACCTCCAGGATTTGCACCAGCCCCTCTTCTCCCAGATTCTCAGGCTGTCAGCCTTGGTCTATGACTTACATCATTGGCTTCCCTGCCTCTGAGGCCTTCAGACTTGGACTGATCCATGCTACCAGAATTCCAGGAACTCCATCTTGTAGGTGGCCTCAGATGCCATAATCATGAGAGCTAATTCCTCACAATAAATCTATATATCTATATACATCCTGTTGATTCTGTCTCCCTGCAGAACCCTGACTATTATATATGGCGATTGTTGAGTTGCAGGGTATGAGGAAAGGGAAGAGAACTCAGGCTCTGAGATATAAAACCTAGGGGGAAAAAAATGACTTTTATGATGTTGGGGAGGGTTGCAAGGGTGATGATGATGAGTTTAACCTTAGTTAAATTGAGTATGAAGGCACTTCTTAGATAGCCAAGGCCAGCAGATTACAGCATGTGTGGGACCGAGTCCCAGGGGCTGGTTTGTAGACAGATTTGAGAGTTACTGGTGTCTAGTTAGTGACTGAGACAAAAGAATGACCAAAATGATCCAGAGGTTTATGGCCCAAGACAGGGCTTTGCAGATAAATCCTGTTTAAAGGATTGGTAGAATAAGTGGAGTTTAGAAATAGGCACAGAACCAAGAGAATGTAATGTCCAGGATGTATCTTTTCCATTGCCATAGGGCATGCGCATTCACCAGAGACAGAGAATAAAAGGGAGGGAAGCAGCCCCCAGTGGGGCATGGTCACACCACAATCTCTTCTTTTCTCTATTCTGTCAGGATTTTAGGTACATGTGCCTGCCATGTTTTTCAAGTCGTCAGGGCTGGCGTTCATACTGTGGTCGGCCATGAAGGAGTTGGCTCCTCCTTAATGACTAGGTTACAATGCCAGCCCTAGAATACAATTTTTTTGGGGGGAGAGGTTTTTGCCATAGGGCGTGTGCACTTGCTGGAAAGACAGAGACACAGAGACACAAAATAAGAAATCACCCCCCAGGGGGGGATGACCACACTACGATCCCCTCTCCTCCATTCTCCTCTGGGGATTTTGGGCACGCACACACACCTCGCGTGAGTTTAAGCCATCGGATCCGGGACTCAAACCGCAGTTGACTATATGGGAGTCCAGCGACATAGCCATTGCTCCAATTGCTGGTCCCCTGGAATGCATTTTGTTTGTTTGTTTTCATTTGTTTGTTTGTTTGTTTTGCTATAGGGTATCTGCACTCACCAGAAGAGAGGGAAAGTGAGAAATTATCCCCAGGGGGATGGCCATGCCACAGTGTCTTTTCCTGCATTCTCCTCTCCAGATTTTGGGCATGTACACACTTGCACCTGGTGTAATTTTTAAGTCACTGGGTCCAGGACTTGAACCTCCTAGTTAGTCATGTGGGATCCAGAACCTTAACTTCCACGCTACCTGCTGGCCCAGAATGCATTTATTTTCCAATTAACTAGAAAGCACATGTGCTTACTGGAGAAAAACACAGAAAGTGAGAAAGCAACCCCTGTGGGGGATGGTTATACTTTAATCCCTTCTCCGTTTCTCCCTTGGGGGTTTTGGGTATGTACACACACATGCCTAAGTGTGTTTTTCAAGCTGCTGGGTCTGGGATTTGAACCACAAAGTTGTCCATGTGAGATCCAGAAGCCTTAACCATCACACCATCAGCTGGCCCACCTAAAGTACATTTTTTTCAATGGGGTATGTGCACTCAAGGGCGACAGAGAGGGGAAGTGAGAAATGATTCCTTAAGGGGAATGACCATAATGCAATTCCTCCTCCTTCATTCTCTCCTCATGATTTTGGGCATGTACATACATGCACCAGTATGTCTTTTAAACCCCCAGGTTCAGGACTCGAACCTTAGAGTTGGCCATGTATGATCCAGAGCCACAACCCCCACAGCACCTACTGGCCTAATCTAGAGTACATTTTCAGCACCATCACAAAAATGTTCCAGAGAGGTCCAATATTGTTAGAATAAGAAATCTGAAATAGGGCTCAGCAGGTAATGTAGTGGCTGAAGCACTGGACTCCCACATGGCTGACAGAAGTTCGAGTCCCAGAGCTCATGGCCTGTTCTCACTTTTCCTCTCTGTCTATCTCTGGTGAGCACATGTGCCCTATAGTAAAATTTTAAAATAATAATAATAAATAAAATTAAATAATTTTTTTTCTTTTTGTAGAGGTTTTTGCTATAGGGTGCGTGCGTTCGCCAGACAGACAAAGACAGAGAGATAGAAAGCGAGAAATAACCCCCCAGGGGGGATGGCCACGCTGCAATCCCTTCTCCTTCATTCTCCTCTCGGGATCTTGGGCACGCACGCATACGCGCCCAGTGTGAGTTTAAGCCACTGGGTCCGGGACTCGAACCGCAGTCGACTACGTGAGAGTCCAGCGACATAGCCATTACGCTAACTGCTGGTCCCAAAATTAAATAAATTCTTGAAAAAATTTTAAATAAGGGGGCTGGCAGGTAGTGTGGTGGTTGAGGGTCTTGGACTCCCACATGGCCAACTGCAATTCAAGTCCTAGACTGGGCGGCTTGCTTTTTCACTTTCCCTCTCTCTCACTCTGTCCCTCTCTTGTCAAATTAAAATGCATAAATAAATAAATAAAGTTAAATAAAATAATTATTTTTTGTTTTTTTAATTAAACTTTATTTATTTATTTACTTATTTTAATTTGATCAGAAAGGGACAGAGCAAGAGAGAGGGAAAGTGAGAAAGCAAGCCACCAGGTCGGGACTTGAACCGTGGTCGACCATGTAGGAGTCCAGCGCCCTTAACCACCATGCCACCTGCCAGCCCCAAATTAAATAATTATTTTTTAAAAAAGAAAATTTTTGAAATAAAATATTTTCACACAAACACACAGACGTAAGTTCAGAAGAAGAGGGCTCTAATCCAATAACTGTGGTCTAGAAATGGTCAAAATACCAAAACCTCTATAACTCTGTCCTCAGACACAGTGCCCCAAGGAAAACTAGACTGGGGTCCAAAGTTTACTGGGCCCACCGAACCCTCAATAAATAGCCTCTACTCTTTTCTCCTATAAGCAAATGAAATACGTTTTCCTAAGTAGGAAGGGGGACTTGCGTGAAGCAAGCACTGCCTTGAGGACTACAATAGAAGTCTAGATGTGCCCTAGGGTAGCACTTACAACTGTGGCACCCTCAGATTACAATAGCAGGCAAAGCCATGGCCCCACAGAGTCCTCCTCTCTTGCCCCTTAGCACACACAGCATCTCCCAAGCTCTAGAGCGAGGTGAGTCATGCACTTTGGGGACAAGCCATACATGCAGTATGGCCAGGTCAGTGTTTCACCCCAGTATCCATTCCCTTCTTTAGATTGTTCAGCCTTCCTAGAGTCCCTTGAAGGAATTAATACTAAAAGAATTAATATTTATTAAACTAATTCAAATTGAATTTCTGTCACTGCCATCAAGTTTTGGTGAATACTCAGCAGGCTTCCATAGCAAAATACCAGAGACCATCTGGCTGAAACAACAGAAGTTTATTTCACACAGTTCTGGAAGTTGGAAGACCAAGACCAGGTTACCAGAATGATCGGGTTCTGGTGAGGGTCCTATTCCTAGCTTGTAGATGGCTACCTTCTTGCTATGTCCTAACATGACAGAAAAAAAATGTTTTTTTGGGGGGACCAGCAGTTAGCGTAATGGCTATGTCGCCGGACTCCCACGTAGTCGACCACGGTTCGCGTCCCGGACCCGGTGGCTTAAAATTCACGCTGGGCGCGTGTGCGTGCGTGCCCAAGATTCCAAGAGGAGAATGGAGGAGAAGGGATTGCGGCGTGGCCATCCCCCCTGGGGGGTGATTTCTCACTTTCTGTCTCTCTGTTTCTCTCTGTCTGTCTGGCGAGCGCACGCGCCCTATAGCAAAAACCTCTCAAAAACAAACATTTTTTTTTTTCTCTGCCTCTTCTTATAAGGCCACAGTCCTACTGGATGAGGACCCTACTCTTCTGACTTCATTTAACCTTACAGCGTCTACTTCCAGGGGGCCAGCAGGTAGCGGTTAGGGCACTGGAGACTCCCACATGGCTGACCATGGTTCGAGTCCTGGACCTGGTGACTTGCTTTCTCACTTTCTCTCTCTCTCTCTCTCACACACTCTCTCTCTCTCTCTTTTTGTCAAATTAAAAAATGAGTGAATGAATAAACTAAATTAAATAAGTAATTTTAAAGAAGATTCTACTTCCAGATACAATTACACTGAGGTCTGGGCATCAGTATATGAATTTGGGGGTTACATAATTCAGCCCATAGTGTCTGTCATTTCCTCTACTGGACTAGGAGAGCCGGTAAAGGCCCTCATCCTCTCCGTTAAGAATCAAGTAACATCAGACTTCTTAGCTCATAAATGATAGTAAAAGTCCAGGCAAAGCCATGACATCTGCATCTTGGAAAGAAATATGTTATGCTACACAGGAACACAATACCTTTGGGTTGGATTTCATGGCTCCCTCTGAGGAACAAGAAGTCACAATTTTTCCAGATAGTAAAAGGACCCTTGTAGGGTAAAAAGGTGTATGCACAAGAATATCATCTCAGCGTGGCTTGCCTTAGTGAAAAAGTAGAAATATTCTCAATATCCAACGATAGCTAACTGTTTAAGAACCTTAGGGCAGTACCAGCAGGTGGTGTGGTGGTTAAGGGCACTGGACCTCACATGGTTGACCACAGTTTGAGTCCTAGACCTGGCAGCTTGCTTTCTTACTTTCCCTCCCTGTCTGTCTTTCTCTCTCACTCTGGTCAAAATAAAATAAATAAAGTTAAATAAAATTGTTCCTTAAAAAAAAAAAAAAAAAGAACCAGGACCAGCAGGTAGCATGGTGGTTAAGGCACTGGACACTCGCACGTGGCCGACCACGGTTCAAGTTCTGGACCTGGTGGCTTGCTTTCTCATTTTCTCCCTTTCTCTCTCTCTCTCTCTCTTTGGTCAAATTAAAATAAAATGAATTAATAAATAAAATTAAATAATTAAAAAAAAAAGAACCTTGGAGTGTATGCATATGAGGCAGCCATTGAAAATCAGGCAGAAAGAATTAACCATTTCTTACATTTAACAATGGCTCTGTAGTTTTGCAGGAACAATGCCCTTACTTACTCAGAGATACATGCTAAGGTATTCAGGGCTTGATGTGGCATAATAAAGAACTTATCTATTCTTTGTCTCCAGTTTCCAGCGCAGTGACAGTGCTTCGAAAAAGTCTTGGAATTTCCAAATGATAGCAGCCGACTGCGTCCCTAGGTAGTTTTGGTATGAGAATTAGTCAACAGAAAAACCAACAGCATGATCACAGGGTTGGCACTTTGGACTGGAGCTCTAGGGGGATCTCTGGGAGGAACTCCAAGAGGGTAAGGAAGTAGAGATGAGTTTAGTCGCTTGGCCAGTGATTTAATCAATCATGCCTACATAATGACATTCCAACAAGACTGTGGACATTCAAGCTCTGTGGCATTTTCTGGTCAATGAACACACTGGTCTGTGTGCTGGGGAGTGATTCCATGAGAGAATGTAGGAATTCTGTCTTTCTTCTAGACCTCAACCAATGCATGTCCTTTATAGTCAAATTTCAATCAGAAGGATAGCATTTTCCTGAGTTCTGTGAGTCCTTCTAGCAAATTGTAAAGCATGAGGGTTGTTTCAGAGGGCCCCAAATTGTAGGGTGCCTGCCCACGATGTTCATCGATTCCGAAGAACACACTCGGAGGCCCAGCAGAGAAGGACGTGAGTGCACGTACTAGGAAAGCTCCACTGACGGCCGGGTGGGGGGTTGTCTGTGCTGTCAGCGAATGCAGGCTCAGGTTTTATACGCAAAGCACAAAGCATGCGTAAATCAAGTAAAGACAGATGTTGTTAGGGGCTCCAATACCAGATCAGCTTATCAATTAAAATCAGCAGGTTATGCCTGGGTTTGGTGTCTGGAGTAAACCCTCTAGTCTTGTGATGTTTACAGTGGGAGAGGTGTGAGGCATACCTCTGGGACAGCCCGGGCCACAACCCAGCTCAAGGAGATAAGGGAATGATCACGAGGGGTTCTTGAAGTCCAGCTGGGCCGGCAGCCAGGTCTGAGAAGAGTAGGGTGAAGAGGGAGACGGGAGGAGAGCTCGATGTATAGAGTTTAACTTCCAGGGGGAATACAGGGATTTGCAGTCAGTAGGCCTGAATTTGCAGCCAGTTGGTCAGAAGTGGCCTGCGGTGGGACCAACAGATGGCGTAATGGTTACATCACTAGATTCCCACATGGTTGACCATGGTTCAAGTCCCAGACCCAGCAGCTCGAAACTCAGACTGGGAGCGTGTGCGTACATGCCCAAATTCCCAAGAGAAGAATGGAGGAGAAGGGATTGCAGCATGGCTACCCCCCCTGGGGGGATGATTTCTCGCTTTCTGTCTCTTTGTCTCTGTGTTTTCAGAGAGCACACATACCCTATAGCAAAAATCTCTCTCCTAAAAAAGAAATGTGGCCTGGGGATCTCCTGAAGTGAGGCTGGCGTCTCCCGTAGGACTAAGCCCTAAAACACATGGAATCTGACACTGACTGGGTAAATAGCATCAGAAATGAACTAAGGTCCATCCAGTTTGGTGTGGAAACAGAATGGATATCTGTGATGTCATTGTTTTCAAGCATAAATAAGTAGATAAAGCAAATATGGCAAACTGTTGACAACTGTTATACATCAGGGATAAATAGGTATGTTTGCCATACCATTCTCTACTTTTCTGTGTGTTTGATGTTTTCCTGGCCCAGCTACTCCTGACTAATCAGCCCTCGGGGCACGTACCCTAGACCAAATTTCTCCAGCCATGCACCCTGAGACAGCTGTACACCCAGCACGGAACAAATCACTTTTTCTTCAATCAAACCCAATTGGAGACTCACGTGCTGAGGACAGCATCTGCCTTTGTCTGGCTCTCTAGCTCAGAAGCGTCCTGAGTCAGAGCCAGCCAGCTTTTCAGCGGATTTTACTTGCAAAGCAAATTCGAACTAGTAGGAGGGACTGGGAGTGGAGGATGGTGAAGAGGGATCCCACATTTCTATGGAAGAATGGGAGCACAAATTAACTGACTCCAGTCAAAAGGAGCTTTGCTTGAAGATTTTCTGAGGGACAATCTTGCTCTGCTAGGGTGGGCAAGCACTGAGTAGGCTTGGATTTTTTGAACATTAACAAAGTGAGATTCATTTCCAAAAAAGAAGTGCAGTATAGAGAACTCAGGAGAAGTAGGAAAACTGTATTCCATTGGGTGGAGTCACCGCTAAGCCACCTATGAACCTTTCCCCTTTATCATTCGCAGTCTTTCTTCCCCTGCTGAGCTTTTCTCTTGAAAAGTCACGTGGGTGTGGGACCAGCAGATGGCAGGGTGGTTACATCACTAGACTCCCACAGGTCCTAGACCTGGTGGCTTGAAAATCATGCCGGTGCACATGCATGCGTGCCTTAGATCCTGGGAGGAGAATGGAGAAGAAGGAAGCTTCGCTATAAAGTTGATGCCTGTTCTTGCTCTTCAATTGTAGCAGAATTCAAGTTGCTCTGATAGCTCTTTTCAAACTGCTATCTTGGCCTTTTCAGTGGTTCAGACTAGATTCTGTTTGAAGCTGTTGTAACCAGTTAGCACAAGTTTATTTTGGTGCAAACATTTTTTTTTGAAATCCATGCATAGCTTTCTCATCATATGCATTTTCCATGAGTTTTTTGAAGCCCTCTCATATATTTATTGACATATGGTTGAGTGGAAAAAATGGATTCTATAACCGTATGTTGTATGGTTCTAATTACATGTAAATTTGAAGGTATTTTTATATTTATGCATGCTTACCCGCCCAGAAGTTAGAAGGAACCCCTCTGTTCCAGGCAGATTTCCTGCCAAGGCCACAGACTTGAAATTCAAAACTATCCCAGTAAATTTTTTTTCTTTCTTTTTTTTTTAAAGGAAGTTTTTGCCTTAGGGCATGTGTGCTCGCTGAAGAGAGAGAGAGAGACAGAGAAAGTGAGAGGGAAAGTGAGAAACTACCCCCTAGGAGGGTTGGCCACCCTACAATCCCTTCTCCTCCCAGTATGTGGGGTAGCACAAACTCATGCCCAGTGTCAGTTTCAAACTACCAGGTCTAGGACTCGAACTGTGGTCGGCCATGTGGGAGTCCAGTGATGTAACTGCTACACCATCTGTTGGCCCCAATCCCAGTAAATTTCTGCCAGACAATGAAAAAATTAGACATTTTTCATTGTCTCTACTGATGCCTTTGGAGCTGCTAGCAAGGAGTCCCCTGTGAACTCACCTTGTAGGATGTTCTCAGAGGGGCCACTTAGAGCACTCATGAGTGATTACTGGAACTGTTTGGGGACTGTGTGGAAATCTCAGGGCGTGGTCACATGTGCGCACCACAGCTTACCCTCCCATGAGCTTTTTTTTTTCAGAGAGAGATTTTGCTATAGGGTGCGTGCATTCACCAGAGAGACAGAGACGGAGAGATAGAAAGTGAGAAGTCACCCCCTAGGAAGGATGGCCATGCACAATCTCTTCTCCATTTTCTTCTTAGGTTGGGGGGGGGGGAGGGCAGATAGCATGCACACGTAAACAACTGGTGTGAGTTTCAAGTCTCCAGATCCAGGACTTGAACCATGTTTGACCAGCCATATGAGAGTCCAGCGACATAACCATTATGCCATCTGCTGATCCCTCATTTTCTTAAAAAAGAATTATTTATTTTAATTTTATTTATACATTCATTTATTTAAATTTGACCAGAGGGAGACAGAGAGAGAGAGAGAGAGAGAGAGAGAGAGAGAGAAAGTGAGAAAGCAAACCACTAGGTCTGGGACTAGAATCATGCTCAGACATGTGGAAGTGTCCAATGCCTTAACCACCATGCCACCTGCTGACTCCTGTCCCCCCATTTTATAAAAGAATTATTTTAGGGACCAGCAGTTTGAGTCCCGGACCAGCGACTTAAAACTCACACTAGGTGCATGTACACGCATGCCCAAAATCCTGAGAGTAGAACAGAGGAGAAGGGATTGCAGTGTGACCATCTCCCCAGGAAGGTGATTTCTCATTTTCTACCTCTCTGTCTCTCTCTCTCTCTCTCTCTCTCTCTCTCTCTCTCTCTCTCTGTGAGTGCATGCACCATATAGCAAAAATCTCTAAAGAGAAAAAAAATAATTATTTTATTTATTTTCATTATTATTATATTTTAACTTGACCAGAGAGAGAGAGACAGGGAGAGTGAGAAAGCAAGCTGCCAGGTCCAAGACTCGAACTGTGGTCGGCCATGTTTCTAGCACCTCAAGCATCACACCTCCTGCTGGCTCCCCCAATTAGCTTTCTCTTTCCTTCTGTTGCTTCTTCTGCACAGCAGTAAGAGAACTTCCTTTATCTTGTGTAGAGGATTGAGAATGGAAATCTGACTTGAGGGACATTTTTGTTCCTTTTTGGCATATTCCTCCCCTTTAAAAACATTTTTTTCTCTTTATTCATGATAGAGCACATGCACGTTCATGTGAGAGTGAGATGGAGAGGAGCACCCTTCCCAGGTTGTGGGATGCAAGAACTTTCCAGAGACAGACAGATAGTCTGAGAGAGAAAGCACACTCCAATGTAGCATAGTCACACTACAATCCTTTTTCCTCCACTTCTTCCTGCCGTTGGGATTTTGAGCACATACACACATGTGCCCAGCATGTTTTTCAAGCCATCAGGCCAGGATTTGAACTGTGGTTGACCACGTGGGATCCAGCTCCCTTAACCGCTGAGCTACAGGGCTGGCCCTTACTGTTAATTTCCTACAACTGTGGTTTAGATTGCTAACTGCCTCTGACAAAATTCCCTCCTTTTTTTATTTTTAAAGAATTATTAATTTTATTTATTCATTCATTTATTTTAATTTGACCAGAGAGAGACACACACACAGAGAAAGAAAGAGAGAGAGAGAGAGAAAACAAGCCACCAGGTCCAGGACTTGAACCATGGTTGACCATGTGGGAATGTCCAGCTCCTTAACCACTACTCTACCAGTTGGGCCCCCAAAATTCCCTCCTTCTAACATAGCAGGATTGTTAGGCACGTGGCTAAGAATGAAGGCTACATTTCCTAGAATCCTTTGCAGCTAGATGTGGTGACATAAACCAAGTTCTGCCACCTGGATGTAGGTGGACTTGTTCTACAGAAACCTTCTAGAGCCTTCTTTAAAAGAAGCTGGTATGTGAAGCCCTTTTCTTCTTCATCCCTTCCTCCATCTTGTCAGCAGATAGGATGACCACATTTTAGACCATGGAGTGACTTTAGGAATGGAAGTATGCTTGGCAGAGCAATGATTTAGAACAGGGATTCTTTTTAAAAAAGTTTTTGCTATGGGGGGGCCAACATGTGGCATGGTGGTTAAGGCACTGGATTCCCACATGGCTGACCAGGGTTTGAGTCCTGGAATTGGTGGCTTGCTTTCTCACCTTCCCTTTCTCTCTTTCTCTGTCTTTCTCTGGTCAAATTAAAGAAATAATAATAACAAATGAAATGAAATAAATTAATTATTTTTAAAAAGTTTTTGCTATAGGGTACTGATATTCAATGGAGAGAGACAGAGAGAGAACGAGAGAGAGACTGAGAAATCACCCTCCAGGGGAGATGGCCATGCCACAGTGCTCTTACTTCCATTCTCCTCTTGGGATTTTGAGCACACACACACACACACACACACACACACACACACATGTGCACCCAGCATGTTTCTAGGCTGCTGTTGTCAGGACTCAAACTGTGCAGTTGGCTAAGATCCAGACACTGTCTCCGTCTCTTTCTCTCTCTGGAGATCACATGTGCTCTAAGGCAAAAAAAACGCTAAAAAGAAAAAAGATCCTGTGTGTGGGGGCAACAGGGGGTGTGGTGGTTGGAGTGCTGGACTCCCAATGGCTGACCATGGTTCAAGTCCTGGACCTGACAGCTTGCTTTCTCACTTTCCCTTTCTCTCTGTGTGTGTCTCTCTCTGTTCAAATTAAAAAATAATAAAAGTAACAATTGGAATAAAATAAATAAATAATTATTTTTTAAAAATCCTATATATTTTAGTCTGTGTATTCTTTTTCCTTCTTAGTTTTGCTATAGGGTGTGTGCACTTGCCAAGGAGAGACAGAGGAAGAGAGAGGGAAAGTGAGAAATCACCCCCCAGGGGAGATGGCCACACTGTAATCCCTTCCCCTCCATTATCCTCTCAGGATTTGGGGTATGCATGTACATATTCCTGATTTTCAAACCACAAGGTCCGAGACTCAAACTGCTCTGTTGGTCATGTGGGATCCAACACCTTAACCTCCATGCCACCTGCTGGCTCCTAGGCTATGCATTTTGAGACATTAGTCTGAGAAGGGCCCATGGCTTCAGCAGACTGCCAGAAGGGTCCATAGATTAGAATCAAGGTGAAGAGCCTCCCTGCTTTGAGAAACCTGGTGCCTGACACCACAGAGCGCCCTGTTAGCCCTCAACTACCTACTTCTGTTTGTCTGTTTGTTTTGAGAGTTTTTTGCTATAGGCCCCATGCGCTCACCAAAAAGACAGAGAGAGACAGAGAGACAGAAAGCGAGAAATCATCCCCCCAGGGGGATGGCCATGCCTCAATCTCTTCTCCTCTCGGGATCTTGGGCATGCATGCATACACACGCAGGCCTGGGACTAGACCCACAGTTGACTACATGGGAGTCCAGTGACGTAGCCATACGCCAACTGTTGGTTCCACTTCTGGCATTTTATAACTCACTTTACGTGTTTTAGTTTTCTTCCTATTACTGCCAAACCTAATCCTAACTAATATGCATGATAATTTTACTCATCTTAAAGTCTTGCAGGCACCAGGTAAAACAAATAGTTTAAGACCCTGCAGTGCCTCCAACTCCATGTTACAAGCCTTCACAGGCTGATGGTTCAGGGAGGAGTGAGTTAAATTTCTGATGAGAAAAACGGCTGGAAAAACCAGCTTTCAGAGCACTCAGTATACCGTTTCCTTCCCCAGGTTCACATAACAAATGTTCAAAGGCTCAGAATCCTTTTCAGTTCTGTACCATTAATCTGGCCTCTGCACTACCTTTGTATTTCCCCTGGGTAACAGGTTTGCCAAGCCCTAAATGTCTGTAGGTGCCATGGGAAGAAATACGCCACAAAGAACACTCACCAGTCAGACCTGTTAGCAGACGGGCCACCAGGAGCAGGTCCCTTTACAGAGGAGACTCTTAGGATGAAGCTATTTCCTTAAAGCCCAAGGGGTCTTTCAGCCCCAGGAATAGCTGCTTGCCCAAATTTTTGGCAAATCCTCATCTTTGTTCAAAAAAATAAGTAAAAATAAGAAAGCAAATAGGTACCCTTGCTTACCAGATGCCAGGCACTGATCTAAGCATCCTACATATATGAAATCATTTAATCTCATTCTATGAAGTAGGTACTATTATGCCCATTTTAAAACATTTGTGTGTGTGCTCACCGAAGAGAGAGAGACAGAGAGGGAAAGTGAGAAAACAACCCCCGAGGGATGGTCCTGGTACAATCCCTTCTCCATTTCTCCCTCCTTTGGGGATTTTGGGCATGAACACACACATGCCCGTGTGTTTTTCCAGCCACTGGTCCAGAACTCTGAACTGCACAGCCATGTAGGATCCAGCCACCATAACAACCATGCCATCAACTGACCCAGCCCTTTTTTTTTTTTTAAATTACAGAGTGTGTGGGACCAAGGACCAGCAGTTAGCGTAATGGCTATGTCACTGGACTCCCACGTAGTCGACCGCAGTTCAAGTCCCAGACCCAGTGGCTTAAACTCACGCCGGGCGCGTGTGCGTGCGTGCCCAAGATCCCGAGAGGAGAATGGAGGAGAAAGGATTGCAGTGTGGCCATCCTCCCTGGGGGGTGATTTCCTGCTTTCTGTCTCTCTGTCTCTCTCTGTCTGTCTGGCGAGCGCACACGCCCTATAGCAAAAAACCTCTCCAAAAAAAAAAAAAAAGTGTGTGGGACCAGCAGATGACATGTTTCTGTTGCTGGACCCCCACATAGCTGACTACAGTTTGAGTCCTGGACCTGGCAGCTTAAAACTCACATCGGGCGCTTGTGTGTGCATGCCCAAAGTCCCAAGAGGAGAATGGAGGAGAAGGGACTGCGGTGTGGCCATCCCACCTGGGAGGCGATTTCTTCCTTTCTGTCTCTCTGTCTCTCAGGCAAGTGCATATGCCCTGTAGCAAAAATTTCTAAAAAATAGTGTGCATGCACGAGAGAGAGACACCCTTGAGAGGGTCTCATCATTCCTAGAGCCGTTTCCTCAGCTCTCCAGCTGCTCAGGATCTTGGGTGCCTACATGTGCCCAGCATGTTTTCAGGTCTACCCAAGGATCCTCACTCGGCCACGTGACTTCTAGCAGTGCAGTTCAGCCCCCTATGCATGCCACCTAGGCGGAGCCATATCGTGCCCATTTTATCGACGGGACCACGGGGGCATACAGTTAATCCTCTTGCTTAAGTACAGAGTAGAAAAGCCAGGATTGAAACCCAAGCAGTCTGTCTCCTGAGTCTGTGTTTCTCTGTCTCTCTCTCTATATATATATATATTTACTTAAAAAAAACATTTGCTAATGGAGGCACGTGACTCACCAGAGAGAGACAGGGAGAGAGAGAGAAAGAGAAAGCATCCCCAAGGAGGGGTAGCCACCCTACAATCCCTCCTTGTGTATTCTCCTCTCTGGACTTTGGGCACATATGCACATGTGTTCCTCAAGCCACTGGGTCCAGGATTCGAACTGTGCAGTCAGTGAGATCCAGCCGCCTTAACCACCACGCCACCAGCCGGCCCAAGTTTGTGCTTTTCACCACCACAATACACCAGAGTTAAAATACTGGGGCCAGTAGGTGGCATGGCGGTTAAAGTGCTAGACACGCCCACATGGCTGACCACAGTTCAAGGCCCAACCTGGGGGCTTACTTTCCCCTTCTCTCTCTCTGTGTCTCTCTCTGGTCAAATTAAAATTAAATGAATTAAAAAATAAATACATAAAATAAATGGATGAATAAATAAAATTAAATAATTCTCTTGAAAAAAAAATACTGGGCTAAATTCTGCAAGGGTAAATACCCACCATCCTGGGATGTGGGCAGCCTTAGGGAGACGACCAGTGAACATGGCTGGAAATCGGGCATGCCCTGCAATGTGCACTGTGGGCTGGGAGACGCTGGAGAACACTGAGGAAGGAGAAGAGCAAAATATATTTCAGGAAGTGCCACTGGGGGGGAGCTTACGGGGTGAAAAAAATAGTGACATGACAAAGGCACAGCGACAGAGTACTACAGAGCGCTTTGTATTCTTTCATTGCATTTATTTTTCTATTAGCCAGTGGGCAGAATGATTTTGTCAAATGAAATTTTACACAGAATCCCAATACCTAAAACAAATGAAAGTGACATCTCAATAGTTTCAGTAAATCAGTACTAACTGTGGTACTTTCGTGATGACCTCAGTAATATGAGAGGTTGCGGACAATCACACAGTTCTTATTTCTTTTTTTTTAAGAGAGATTTCTGCTATAGGGTACGTGTGATTGCTGGAGACACAGAGACAGAGAGAGTATGAGCAATCACTCCTCAGGGATAATGGCCATGCTACAATCCCTTCTCATTTTCCTCTTGGGATTTTGAGCACCATGCACATGAGTTTCAAGCTCTGGGTCCAGGACTCAAAACACCGTCAGCCTGTGGAAGTGCAGCACCTTAACCGCTCCACCACCTGCTGGTCGCTACACAGTATCTTTTAAAATCCTGATTCACATTGTAAGAAGTTGCAAATAACAATAGTTTTTACTTTTTTTTCTTTTATAAAATAATTTATTTAATTTTATGTGTTACTATTATTATTTTTTTAATTTTGCTATAGGGCATATGCACTCATATCAGAGAGAGAGAAAGTGAGAAAGCAAGCCACCAGATCTGGGACTCGAAGCATGGTCAGCCATGTGGGAGTCCAGTGCCTTAACCACTTTGCCACTTGCCAGCCCCCTAAATTTTCTTTCAAACAGGTCACCTTGGAATAAAATATCTACAGAATCCTAAAAGCATCTCTTCAAAACTCTAGGGCACGGGACCAGCAATTGGCATAATGGCTGTGTTGCTAGACTCCCATATAGTTGACTGAGGTTCAAGTCCCAGACGTGGTGGCTTAAACTCACGCCGGACATGTGTGTGTGCATGCCCAAGATCCCGAGAGGAGAATGGAGGAGAAGGGATTGCGCCGTGGCCATCCCCCCCCCAGGGGGGGCATAATTTCTCACTTTCTGTCTCTCTGTCTCTCTCTGTCTTTCTGGTGAGCACACGCACCATAGCAAAAAACCTCTTAAAAAAAAAAAAAAAACAACTCTAGGGCTGGAGGCTGCATAGCACAGCAGTAAAACCTAAGCTCTGTGAGATGATCCTCCAGGGAAGAGTCCAGGTTCACACCAGGAACACCCTGTGTGCACACGTGCCCAGGACCCAGGGCTAGCTGAAATTGGGGGTGGATCCCTGTGCCAGGACCTTGTTAGGGGTGCTTCTCTCTTTCTCTCGCTCTTGGAAGAAAGAAAGAAAAAACAAACACATAAAACACCTCTATGATTTACAGAAACATTGAGGATAAAAACTTAATGGTGTGAGGTCAGGGTTCAGGGTCTTTTTTAAAAATTATTTTTAAAATGTTATTTATTCATTCATTTATTTTAATTTGACCAGAGAGAGAGAGAAAGCAAGAAAGCAAACCACCAGGTCTGGGACTTGAACCATGGTTGGTCATAGTGGGAATGTCCAGAGCCTTAACCACCACACCACCTACCGGTCCACAGTGTCTTAATTTAAGTCTCAGGGATGCTGCTAACCAGCTAGGTAACCTATCACTTGATCTGTGAAATTTTCTTTCTTTCTCTGCAAATTGAGCAGGTTGAACTAAACAAGAACTCAAAATTTAGTGCATGGAGCCGGTAAGCGGCATGGTGGTTAAAGGCGTTGGACTCCCACATGGCTGACCATGGTTCAAGTCTTGGACCTGGTGGCTTGCTTTCTCACTTCCTCTCTGTCTTTCTCTGATCAAACTGGAAAATAACAATGATAATAATAATAAATAAAGTTAAATAAAATAATTCTTTTAAAAAATTTAGTGTGTCAATCAGCACATGGGCATGGTGGAGGAGAGGTACCTCTCTAAAACAGATTTCTGCCCCACCCAGTAGTTCTAACGCAGTAAGTAGGGTAGGGCCCTGGAACCTGTGTTTATAACAAGCACCCAACTATTTCAGACGCTGGTGACACGTGGGCGTCATCCTAGAAGTAGGGCAGTCCTGGTCTTTCAGGTCGCTCTGGCTCTGGGTGCGTGATTCAGGTGGAGGTGGTTTGGAGAAGTCACTGAGCTGGAGCATAGAAGAGGAAACCGCTCAACGGCAGGGAAAATCATGGGAAGTCTTCTGAAAGCCACATTGTGTCAAAACCCTCTTTTAGAAAGCCATCGCGACCGCCCAGAAAAACAGGTTTCTGGCGCTGGTCTCCAAGCCCTCTGCAATGGCAACACTCGGTTTATTCTCCCCGGGCGCATAGGAACAGCCCTCCCGGATTCCCCGCCCCGGTGCCGAGTTCAGTACACCAGCGCCAAACGCACGGTGCGCAACGCCTCCCTGCTCCTGCTCCACAGTCTTTCCACTCCTCGGCTTGAGCCAGGATGCGACTGAAAAGGGTTTGATCAGTCCGGGGTCTGGTCCTCCTAGCCATTACTCCTGGGCCACCCCTCAAATCCTCGGAGGCGTCGCCACCCGGAGTCGTGGCCCCAGCTTAGCGTGGCCATGCCGCCCTCTGGCGGTGCAGAACGAACTCGTCCGGGCGAGGAGAATAAACGCTAGGGGCGGAAAGGGCCGCACAGACCCAAAGCGCTTCAGGAATCTGAGGCGGGAAAAGCGGTATCACCCGGAGGGCATTCTTCGTCCTGTCTTTTTTTACTTTTACCAGTCCTTTCTTCTTCTCCAAACCAGCCCTCCCTCTTAATCTTACCCTCTGTTGAAAACTGCGTTTAATGTAAAAATAGTAGTTTGCTGGGTGTTGTGACAAACTCTCTCGGGATCCATTTTCACTCCCTGTTACATCACCGCCTTGCTTCCTCATCCGGAATCAGAAGGGAAAAACTGAAAACGTCACCAGGGTACACGCCTTTCTGGTATTTTACATAAAGGCAGGTCTTGATCAAACTGCTGTTAGGAGGTTCCAGGATCTTGTGCTGAGAGCCTGGCCCACCAGCTTTGTTCTGTTCTGTGGTCACAAACTGAGCTTTAAGCTTGCCAGGGCTGGGTCACAAGAGGAGAAAGCAAAGGACATGACCAAAGCAGCCCAAGTCTACCAAATTATTACTATTTTTAAAAATAATTATTTAAGGCACCAGCAGTTAGCATAATGTCTATGTTGCTGGACTCCCACGTAGTCGACCGCGGTTCATGTCCCGGACCCGGTGGCTTAAAACTCACGCCGGGCGCGTGTACGTGTGTGCCCAAGATCCTGAGAGGAGAGTGGAGGAGAAGGGATTGCGGTGCGGTCATACCCCTGGGGGGTGATTTCTCGCTTTCTGTCTCTCTGTCTGGCGAGCGCACACGCCCTATAGCAAAAACCTCTCAAAAATTATTATTTAATTTTATTAATTATTATTATTTTAAATTGCTATAGGGTATGTGCACTTATCAGAGAGAGACAGGGAGACAGATACAGAAAGAGAGAGAGAGAGAAAAAGTGAGAAAGCAAGCCACCAGGTCCAGGACTCAAACCATTCAAACCATGTAGAAGTCCAGCATCTTAACCACCATGCCATCTGCTGGCCCTAAATTATTATTTTTTATTTCATCAACTCTTTTTTTTATTTAACTTTTTAGTTCATTGTCATTATTTTATTTATTTATTTTTGAAGTTGACCAGAGAGGGAGAGAGAGAAGGAAAGTGAGAAAGCAAGCTGCCTGGCCCAGGACTTGAACCACGGTCAGCCATGTGGGAGTCCAGCTGCCTTAACCACCACGCAACCTGCTGGCCCATATTTCATCAACTTTTAAAAAATTAATCGAACTATAACGAAAGTAGAAAATTCCATAAATCAGAAATATTCAGTTCAAATAATTTTCACAGTTACCACGCCTGTGTAAGCAGCCCCTAGATTGAGAGACAGAATGCTACCTGAGTTCTCTAATGCCTTTCTCAGGTCCCTTCCCAGTCAAAACTCACCTCCAAGGTAAGTTGAATTTTAATTTGTCAGAGGATGTATATGCTGAGGAACAGGGGAGCAAGAACGCACCCCTCATGGAGAATGGTCACTCCACAATCCGTTCTCTATTTCTCCCTCCTTTGGGATTTTGGGCATATGTGGTCATGTTTGCAGTATGTTTCTCAAGCCACCAGGTCTGGGATTTGAACCAGCATCCATCTGTCTTAACCACTAGCTGCGGGGTGGCCTGCCATTCCTGCCATTATTTTTCTCTTTTAGGTTTTTGCCATAGGGTGGAGGTCTCTGGAGAGAGACAGAGAGAGGGAAAGTGAGAAACTGCTCCCCCAGGGAGGATAGCCACAACCTAATTCCTTTTTTTTCCATTCTCTTCCTGGGATTTTGGGCATGTACGTGTGTGCACCTGGCATGATTTTCAAGCCACCAGGTCTAGGACTTGAACTCCGGTCACCCATGTGGGAATCCAGTACTTGCTGGCCCTGCCATTCTGATTTTTAACACCATGGGTTAATTTTGAATTTCAAATAGAAGAACCAAACAATAGGTACTAAAGAAAAAAAAAATTCCCCTAAAATATTTAGCATTGTTGAGCTAAAGTCAGTTAAAATGCAGGGGAGCTCTCTGCCTTTCCCTTTGAATGCAGGTCAGATGACTACAAAGACAGAAGTTCTTTCTACCCTCTTCCCTGCCTTACCACCCAAAGACAGAGTTGTAAGTTCTCTTTTATAGTACTTGCTAATGTGAACAGAGCTGGGCCCCAGAGCATAGCTGTTAAGAAATGGAGAGGAAACCAGATCCCACATGGCTGACTGGACTCAGCTCTGGTAGCTTGAAAAACACACTAGTCATACACGTGCCCAGAATCCTGATAGGATGGGTTACCGTGTGACTGGTCGTGTAAGGGAGTTTTTGTGCTCTCTCTTCGTAGCATTACAAAAGGTAGACATTTTTCGGCGAGCAGGTGACATGGTGGTTACTTGAACTCATCCCCCACAGTCCATCGCTCAGCTCCTCACTTTATGTGCCACCTGCCCTGCCCCAGATTGGTAGCAATTTGCCAGGTTTACCAGTTAGCTACTCTAGCACATAGTGCATTTGCTCTTTCTCATTTCCCGTTGATAAATATGTTCACCGGTAGATAGCATGGAAGGTGCTAGTATTAACTATAATAGCTGTCACAATGCATATTAGTGGGGCTGGCAGGTGGTATGGTAGTTAAGGGTGTTGGACTCCCACATGGCTGACCACGGTTCGAGTCCCAGACCTGGTGGCTTGCTTTCTCACTTTCTCTCTCTTATTCTCTCTCTCACTCTGTCTCTCTCTGGTCAATTAAATAAAGTTAAATAAAATAATTCTTTGAAAAAGTGCATATTAGCCCAGGAGAAAATACCCCTTAGGGCTGTAGCTATTGAAAAAATACACTGACACTTTCCTGACACCAACCTCAGTACCAAATTTTTTTTTTTTTTTTTTTTTTTTGGAAAGGTTTTCGCTTTAGGGCGTGTGCGCTCGCTGGACAGACAGAGAGAGACATAGAGACAGAAAGCGAGAAATCACCCCCCAGGGGGGATGGTCACGCCGCAATCCTTTCTCCTCCATTCTCCTCTCGGGATCTTGGGCATGCGCACACACGCGCCCGGCATGAGTTTTAAGCCACCGGGTCCGGGACTCGAACTGCGGTCGACTACGTGGGAGTCCAGCGACATAGCCATTACGCTAACTGCTGGTTTCCAGTACCAAAATTTTAAAAAAGAATTATTTATTTATTTATTTCTATTTGTTATTATTATTTTTTAGTGTGACCAGACAGAGACAGAGAGAAAGGAAAATTAAGAAAGCAAGCCACCAAGTCCGGGACTCAAATGGTGGTCGCCTGTGTGGGAATCCAGTGCTTCTAACCACCACACCACCTGCTGGCCCCCCAAAATTTTATAAAACTATCTGGGCCAGCAGGTGGCATTTTGGTTAAGGGTACTGGACTCCCACACAGCCGACCTCGATTCGAGTCTAGGACCTAGCAGCTTGCTTCCTCACTTTCCCCCTCTCTCACTCTGTTCCTCTCTGGTCAAATTAAAATAAATAAATAAATAATATTAAATAAAATAATTCTTTTTTTTTTTTTTTTGAAGAGGTTTTTACCACAGGGCGCGCTCGCCAGCCAGACAGAGACAGAGATAGAAAGCGAGAAATCACCCCCCCGGGGGGATGGTCATGCTGCAATCCCTTCTCCTCCATTCTCCTCTCAGGATTTTGGGCACGCACACACACGCACCTTGCGTGAGTTTTAAGCCACCGGGTCCGGGACGCAAACCGCGGTCGACTACATGGGAGTCCAGCAACATAGCCATTACGCTAACTGCTGGTCCCTAAATAAAATAATTCTTTAAAAAACAGTATCACCTTCTTACTGCAATCCCAACTATGGGTCTTGCTAGCACATGCCTTTTTGAAATGTGGGGTAACTGGCTGCTGGAAAAATAGAAATAAAATTATTGAGTGATGGCACAGTGAATTCAAAAGTATGAGTTTCAATTCAAAGGCACAGGGGTACAGAAAATGAACATAATATTGTTAAAGTATAGATTTTTAAAAAGTAACACAAACTTGGGACCAGCACTTAGCATAATGGCTATGTCGCTGGACTCCCACGTAGTGGACTGCAGTTTGCGTCCCAGACCCGGTGGCTTAAATTCATGCTGGGCGTGTGTGCATGCATGCATGTCCAAGATCCCAAGAGGAGAATGGAGGAGAAGGGATTGCGGCGTGGCCATCCCCCCGGGGGGTGATTTCTCACTCTCTGTCTTTCTGTCTCTCTCTGTCTTTCTGGTGAGCGCACATGACCTATAGCAAAAACCTCTCTAAAAAATAAAAATGTAACACAAACTTATACAAACATAAAATTAACATGGATCAAAGATTTGATTCAACTCATTAATTAATGAAGGAACCAATAATGTTTTAAAACCAATTCAAATGATAATTTAACTTATAGAGATTTATATTTTCTACTGAATATATTTTTTTCTTTTTTTAGCTTTTTGCCGTGGGGCACTTGTGCTTGTCAGAGAATGACAGAAAGAGACACAGAGATCTTGGGGTGGAGGGGTGAGATGGCCATGCCACAATCCCTTCTCCATTCTCCTCTCAGGATTTTGAGCATGTAGATGCACACAACCAGCATGATTTTCAAGCTACTGGGTTCAGGACTCAAACTATGGTTGGCCACATGGGAGTCAGCACCTTAACCACCTATGCCACCTGTTGGCCCCAGATAAAGTATTTTTAAAGTTCTGTGAACAGAAATAATTTGCATTAATATGGACAAGAGGCATTCGTACCTGTGCTAATTCTCTACAGTTTAACTTCTATGCCTACAGAGCATAAAACAGTCTGCTATTAGTTCCCTATGGCTGCTGTGACAAATTATAAGTCAGTAGCTCAAAACAATACAAACGCATTATCTTTCAGTGCAGCTGAAGTATCTTACAGTTAGAAGTGAGAAATCCACTTGCCTGAACTCAAGGTGATTCAAGGGAAGAACCCATTTCTTTGTCTTTTCCACCTTCTAGAAGCCATTCGCAATCCTTTGTTTACGGCCCCATTCTTTCATCTTCAAGGCCAATATATATATTTTTTTCCAGTTTGCATCAGCCCAGGCTGTCTGCTTTCATTGGCCTACCTCAGTCTCTGACTGACTCTCCTGCTTCCCTCTTTCATGTATAAGGACTCGTGATTACGTTGAGGTCACGGGCTGATCCAGGATAATCTCCCATCTTGAGATCTATCGATGGTGCAGGCTCCTATAGAATCAGAGAATGCCCACAGTCCTCTACACTACACCCTGCAATCCACGGAAAGAACACTCAATCATCTCTTTTGCCCTTTTCCCATCCTTGGACATTTTTTTCTAACAATCCAAAGGCTTATAACAAGGCGATTTTGTAAAATAGAAGATACAGGCCATCCCTAGGAACCACTATCTACCTGAACAAGGAAGTAGCTGCTCCTTTCGTAAGGGCATGGCCACTTTACCCCTACCCAACCGACTGGACTTGTTTCCCTTGACCTCTGCAAGCATTTCCATTTTCCACCCCTGGTTACTGACTGCTCAGATTCCCCTCCTTCCATCCTAGAGGGATGGGAACAGAGCAGAGACATTTAGTCCATGAACTGGGCAAGAAAAGGAGACAAAGAGGGAAAAGAGGCATACAAATCGGACACAGACAATCCTTAACCACTTTATAATTTTGTGTAGACCTGGCATTGTCCCAAGGCTGGGGCAGGAAGCAGATACAATGGAGAGTGTAGTGACGATGTTTTCCACGCTGCTCTTTCCTCCAAACTCATTTGACTCTGATGGAATGAAGAAGAGCCAAGAGTCCTCCCATAACCGAGTCTGAGATGGCTTCATGCTATTAATTAAATGGTCACAGCGAATGAGAAGTAGCTGGCCTCTTAATTAAGCCAACAATTTTCAAGCTACTTTTGCTCCAGTCTCCATTTAACACCAAATTTTCCTACTGGTTAGTTAGTTGCATAGTTCATCTCTCCTGAGCAAATTTGCCTGCACAAATGGCAGTTAACAAATACCTGAAGAGAAGCTGCCTGATGGAGGCCAGAAGGTCACGTCCGTCAAAGCCAGAGCAATTCATTCCTTCCCTGAGCAAACACGGATGGAGCCTCTGCTGGCTGCAATGCACCAGGCCTGGTTGTGCTGGAGAGACCAATAAACCCACAGTCCTGCCTCTCAGGAGCTCTCACTTCAGTGGGTGGAGAGGTCAGGGTGAAGTTGCATGTCCAAAAACAAAATCAGGAAGAAGATAATTCCAGAGTGAAAGGGAAGAAGCTTAGAAGGCACAAAGATGTGGACACAGAGGGTGTGCTCTTGGCTGGGGACTTCAGGTAGGAAGATGAGGCGGGAGCTAAGGGTGAAAAGAACAAGGAGAGGTGAGACTGCAGAAGAGGAAGAGGTCCCAATTAGTGTATTTGTGCCTGCAGTCCTGGGTTAATTGATTACCTCCTATGCACCGAATACTGAGTCAACCCCTATTAACCAGCTTGTACTGATTAAGAAATGGCTCTTCTCTCTTGCAGCCAGCAGGTGGCGTAGCAGTTACATTGCTGGACTCCAACATGGCCGACTGCAGTCTGAGTCCTGGACCTGGTGGCTTGAAATTTAGGCCAGGTGCATTCCCAAGATCCCAGGATGAGAGTGGAGGAGAAGGGATTGTGGCATGGCCATCCCCTATGGGGGGTAATTTTTCACTTTCTGTCTCATTGTCCCTGTCTTGTTCTCTCTCTCTGGCAAGTGCATGAGTCCTAAGGTAAAAAAGGAAAATAAATAAATAAATAAAAGGCTCTCCTCTCAATAAGCCAAAGTCTAGTGAGGGCAAAGTTATAATGCAGATAAATACTTCCGGTAGAGCAGGTAAGTGGGAAACAGAGGTGTGCTTAAGTGCTAACTAAGCAAGAGAGCCATGAAATTGGCTCACAGGAGTAGAGAGAGGAAGGAAGGCCCCTTAGGAGGTTTTGCAAAGGAGCCATGTAATTAGTAATATACTTGTTGGTCTGTTAGACGTAGAAGATAAGAGGAATGAGGAGAGGACAACTCAGTCTCCTCTGAGAGTCTGTGCTTATTGTGCTTATAGATGCTTTAAAGGCACAAATTCATCACGTGCAGCCTGACTGATTATGTTCTTAAGCCCAACCTCCAATGCATCAGGACAATCTGAGGCCAGATTCGAAGGCTGGACAAATTCGTTTCTTCCCGTCTGTTCCATTCACTTGCCTCCTGTTTTCTATGCTTTGGACTGCCTTCTCCTGGCCCTGCAGCTCTGCAATTCAGCCCAGGATCTGGTCCAACTTTTGACCTTGGACTCATTGGCTACAGCTTTCTAAGTTGCTGATTCTGTGAAAGGCCTTGGGGTCATATCAGCCGCTTCCACCAGTTACTCAGTAACTAGCTTGTAAACTCTGAGATTCCCAGTCAGGCAAGAAGAAACAGCTTGGAGGCAGCCTGCGTTTGCTCTGCTCGGCTAACTTGGCATTTAAAGAAAGTTTCTCCTTCCAGAGGCAAATTCCAGCTTTTACTGCCAACAGAACCAACAGTTCTGAGCCTGCAAGCACCGTTCTTACAGTGCTGGCCCCTCTGGGTGCTGACTGGTCCAATCCACAGCGTCTTCTCCCTCCTCCCCAACACTGCACCAAAGAACCTAGTTTCATGGCATACAGCTTTGGCTGCATAATTTTTTGACCCTTCGCGTCTCAAATTTTGGGAGCAAAGAAAACTGTAAAACAATTTCTGCTTTTCCTGCCCCACTGCAAACCTATGAAATGCTTTGTGCCCTTCCAGTAGCCAGAAAAACCCTGCATAGAATCCACTCTGCTGGATTTCTCATGGAACCATTTGGAATAAAAACGATCCTCTTAAGCAAGGGTCATTTGCCATTTCAACTAAAGGAGTTAGTTGGCTGTCTTTCATGGAATTCTGCTTCCTGATTCTGAATCTGATCTCTGTGCTAGGGAAGATTGAGCATAATGATGCCATAAACCAGCTCAGCTGCCCAAGAGGATGGTCTTATAGAAATAGTAGTCCTGGGGCGGAGGCGGGGGGGGGGGGGGGGGGGTGTGAAGACCAGCAGGTGGCATGGTGGTTAAGGCATGGGACACTCCCACGTGGCCGACCACAGTTCAAGTCCTGGACCTGGTGGCTTGCTTTCTCACTTTCCTTCTCTCTCTCTCTGTCTCCCTCTGTGTGTGTGTCTCTCTCTGGTCAAATTAAAATAAATGAATGAATAAATAAAATTAAATTTAAAAAATTCTGAAAAAGAAATGGTAGTCCTCAGTGTGGCAAAAAGGCTGGCTACCGGCCTACACTTGCTCACCAGTCTGGCCAAGACCTGGACCTGGCCGAGGCTTGTCCACAAGACAGAGGACAACTGTAACTGTGTGAGTGACCATAGAGGGGAGTGTCATTATGCTATAGGGTGGTGCATACCCCTCCCCAAATAACATGCCAGTTTCAATCCTATTTATACCCTTCCCTTTGTCTTCATGCCTGACCAGTTTTCTGCAGAAATTTATCCACCGACCAAGACACAAAAGTGTCAAGAGTATTGAGACGTTATATTAATCAGCACCAGTGCAGTGGCCCCATATACCAACACACTGAGACTTTCAGTCCTGGTGAATATTAATACCAGACACATTCTAATACATGCACACACAAAGGGGAGATGGGTAACCTTGGCAGAGAATTCTCACTCTACAATCCCCTTCCCACAGCCTCCAGCTCATTGGAATCATGGACACCTGTGCACCTAACATTTTTCAGGTGGATTTAAGATCCAAATCTGGGGCCAGCAGGTGGTGTAGTGGTTAAGGGTGCAGGACTTCCATGTGGCTGACTGCAGTTCGAGTCCCAGACCTGGTGGTTTCCTTTCTCACTTTCCCTCTCTCTCACACTCTGTCTCTCTTTGGTCAAATTAAAATATAAATAAAAAAATAAATAAAGTTAAATAATTAAAAAAAAATCCAAACCCATGGTCAGCCATTTGCCTCCCAGCACTGCAGTCCAGGGCTGCTTCCTGCATCACCTACTGGCGTTTTTCTCACCCTCTTGTCATGATAACACTGGGGCTTACGTGTTGCAAGGTTCCAGGGCAGTGCCAGGTACGTGATCTGTGCATAGCCACCTGCACACTCCCAGTCACACCTTGCTTTCTGAACCCTGCCTTCATCCCCTCCAGCCCAGGCCACTAGTCAAAAACAGGTGTTTTGGGGATAAATAACTCCTGAGTGGCTGTCTTCCATCACCTCATGCCTGCTGCTCATATTTATGTACTGGGTAAAGCACTTTTTTCTTTTCTTTCTTCTTCTTCTTCTTCTTTTTTTTTTTTTTAATACTGTAGGCTCCTTTTTCTTTTTTTTTTTCCTGGTACATGCACGAGAGACAAAGTATCTTCCAAGACAGAGAGAGCACCCTCCAGTGGGGGACATTCTGTAATCCTTTTTCCCCTCCATTTCTGGTCAAGAACACACACACGGGGACCAGCAGTTGGAGTGGTGGTTAAGGCGCTGGACACTCCCACATGGGCAACCATGGTTCGAGTACTGGACCTGGTGGCTTGCTTTCTCACTTTCTCTCTCTCTCTCTCTCTCTCTACCTTTCTCTGTATCTCTCTCTGGTCAAATTAAAATAAATGAATGAATAAATAAAATTAAAATAAATAATTCTTTTTAAAAATTAGGAAAAAAAAAAAGAACACACACACACACACACACACACACACACGCACGCACACACAGATACCTCGCATAGTTTTTCAAGCTGCCAGGGCTGAGATTCAAACAATGGTCAGCCCTATGGAATTCAGCTACCTCTACACAGTGCTTAATTGTTGTACTATGGGGCAGGTCCTGAGTGGGGGCTTTATAAACAGTATCTATCTTCATTATCATTATCCTGTGTGAATGTTCCCTACGGTTTATAGCTTCTGAGTTAAGAACCATCTTTCTTTCAATTGTCAGTCAGGCATTCCTACCTTAATGTCTTGCCCTGACCTCAAATTCAACATAATTAAAACTGAACTGGCAGGTGGCATGGGGGTTAAGGCAGTGAATTCCTACATGGCTAACCGTGGTTTTGGTGGCTCGCTTTCTCACTTTCTCTCACCTCTCTCCCTGACTCTATCTGGTCAGATTAAAAAATAATAACTGGGACCAGCAGATGGCATAGCAATTACGTCATGGGACTCCTATACGGCTGACCATGGTTAGAGGCTCAGACCTGGCGGTTTGAAATACATGCCAGGCGTGTGTGCGTGCGTGCCCAAAATCCCAAGAGGAGAATGGAGGAGAAGGGATTGTGTTGTGGCCATCCCTCCTGGGCGGTGATTTTTCACTTTCCCTCTCACTATCTCTGTCTCTCTCCCTCTCTATAGCAAGCACATGTGCCCTAAGGCAAAAACCTCTAAAATAATAGTAGTGATATAAATAAATAAAATTAAATAAATAATTCTTTAAAAGTCTATAAAAAAAATAAACAACTGAACTTCTTCCCTTTAAATCAGGTTTTTCCTTCTGACTTTCCTATTGTTGTTACCAATCTCTCAGTCTTTCAAATTAAAAATCTGAGAGCCTTTGTTCTGAATCCTCCCTTATGATCATCTCTCATGTTGAATCAGTTACTTGGTACTTTAGATTCTTTTTTTTTTTTTTTTTTTTAGAGATTTTTGCTATAGGGTGAGTGCACTCGCTGAAGACAGAGAGAGAAAAACAAGAGATCACCCACTAGTGGGGATGGTCACACTGCAATCCTGTCTCCTCCATTCTCCTCCTGGAATTTTGGGCATTCATGCACACATGCTCGGTGTGTTTCAAGCTGCTAGGTCTAGGACTCAGTCATGTAGGAGTCCAGAGCCTTAACCACTATGCCACCCTTTGACCCCTACTTTAGATTCTTTTTTTTTTTAATTTTATGTATTCATTTATTTATTTTAATTTGACCAGAGAGAGACACATACACACACATACACAGAGAGAGAGTGGGTAAGTGAGAAAGCAAGCCAACAGATCTGGGACTCAAACCATGGTTAGCCATGTGGAAGTGTCCAGCGCCTTAACCACCATGCCACCTGCTGGTCCCCTAGATTCTTTTTTTTTTTTTTAAGAGATTTTTGCTTGGGGCCGGCAAGTGACATGGTGGTTAAAGGCGCTGGACTCCCACATGGCCGACCACGGTTCAAGTCTCAGACCTGGTGGCTTGCTTTCTCACTTCCTCTCTCTCTCTCTCTCTCTGTCTCTCTCTGATCAAACTGGAAAATAATAATAAATAAAAAGTTAAAATAAAATAATTCTTAAAAAAAAGAGATTTTTGCTATAGGGCATGTGTGCTTGCCAAAGAGACAGAGAGAAAACAAGAAATCACTCACCAAGGGAGATGGCCATGCTGCTATCCCTTCTCCTCCATTCTCCTCCTGGGATTTTGGGCATTCACACACATGTGCCTGGTGTGAGTTTCAAACTGCTGGGTCCAGGACTCAAACCATGGTTGGCCATGTGGGAGTCAGAGCCTTAACCACTATGCCACCCTCTGACCCCTACCTTAGATTCTTAACAAATCCTTCTCCAATCCAGCAGTTCTCTACTCAGCTTGTATGGCAGAATCACTTGAGCAACAGTTTTAAAATACAGATGTGAGTTATGCCTGAGACAGCCTCCCTCATCTGGTTGTGCTGATTATTCGCTGCTCAAGGTGAAGTGGGTGGATCCACCCAAGCCCTTGGCCCTGGAACTACTTTTAATGGAAGGAAGGATCCCATTCTGAACACATTCAAAAGCACTGTGTGGGCTAAGAAAGCCCTCGCCATCCTTCTAAAATTCAAATTCAGCAGGCCTAGGCATTTATATTTTAAATAGTTCCAGTGAAGTATATAAACTTTACCCATAAATAGCTATTGACCTTTCTGCTTTTTTGAAATACTGCTCTTATACTTGTTCCTTCTATGTATGTTATAAATCCAACATTGTTATAATTATTACTTTTAAAGAGCCTGAGAGGAGAACAAATATGTATTTACAAAATTTGCTATATAAACCTTCTTATTTACCCTTCCTGAGTATTCTTTGCTATGGAATTGAGTTACTACCTGGTATCGTTTCTTTATTCCAATACAGCTTTGCTTCGACCTGCCTCTTTCATGGTGTTATTGTCAAATATGTTGCATTTTTACATGTTATGGGCCCAATAACACAATTCTATATGTAGTATTTTATGCAATTGCCTTTGAAAAAAATGATAGAACTCAATACCATAACATTTATCCTTGGATAATTATTGATAACTAATGATCATTTTTTTTCTTTTTTTTTTTTAAGAGGTTTTTGCTATAGGGCGCGTGCGCTTGCCATACAGACAGAGAGAGACAGAGAGACAGAAAGTGAGAAATCACCCCCCCCGGGGGGGGGATGGCCGCGCTGCAATCCCTTCTCCTCCATGCTCCTCTCGGGATCTTGGGCACGCACGCACACACGCCCGGCGTGAGTTTTAAGCCACCGGGTCCAGGACTCGAACTGCGGTCAACTACGTGGGAGTCCGGCGACATAGCCATTACGCTAACTGCTGGTCCCAACTAATGATCATGTTTTCATATGTTAGTTGGCACGTATCATCTCTGGAGAAGTGACCATTCAGATCCTCTCTCTTTTTTTAATTGCCAAAGGGACACATGCACTCACCAGAGAGATAGTGAGACAGAAAGAGAGAGAGGGAGAAAGCACCCTCCAGTGGGACATGGTCATGCAACAATCTTTTTTCCTCATTTCTCCATCCTGTTGGGATTTTGAGCACACATACTCATGTATTCAGTTTTTCAAGTTTCCAGGGTAGGGATTTGAACCATGTCAGCCATGTAGAATCCAGTTCCCTTTGACCACAAAGTCATAGGGCTGACCAGATCCTTTGTCCATATTTTTCTAAAGAATTTTAAATTTAATTTTATTTATTAGGTTTTGTTTTTCAATTTGCTATAGGGCACATGTGCTCACCAGAGAGAGACAGAGAGAGAGAGAGAGAGACAAAGAGAGGCAAAGTGAGAATGCAACTTGTCATGTTCAGGACTAGAACTGCAGTTAATCATGTGGGAGTTCAGCACCTTAACCGCCATGCCACCTACTGGTCTCCTTTGTCCATTTAAAAAAATAATTACTAACTTTATTTATTATTATTATTATTATTTTACCAGAGAGAGAGAGAGAAAAGGAAAGTGAGAAAGCAAGTCAACAGGTCCAGAACTCAAACTGCACTCGACTGTGTGGGAGTCCAGAGTCTTAACCTCCATGTCACCTGCTGGCCCCTTTTGTCCAGTTTTAAATCAGGTTATTCATCTTCTTATTGTTGAATTGCAGGAGATATTATATTTATTATGTATATGCTTTTAAAAGAATTCTTTTATTCTACTTTATTTATTTTAATTTGACCAGAGAAGGATGAGAGAGAGAGAGAGAGAGAGAGAGAGAGAGAGAGAGAGAGAGAGAGAAAGTGAGAAAGCAAGTCACCAGGTCCAGGACTCGAACCACTGTCAGTCATGTGGGAGTTCAGCGCCTTTAGCCACCATGCTACCTGCCACCTACGTATGTATATGAATGTACGTGAGTATAACATATATAAAAAGCACACACACACACACACACACACACACACACACACAGTGAGTTTCTCAGGTTGCCAGGCTCAGGATGAAAACGTCGGTCTGCCATGTGGGATCTGGGTCCCCCTAAACAGGGTTTAACCACTGTGCTACAGGGCCGGCCCAAGGCAGTTTCTATTATCTGCATTATTCCTCTAATATGGGTCATAGTTTTTGTTTCTTCGTATGTCTCATTTTTTTTTTATTGTCAAGTGGATGTTTTAGGTAATATATTATAGCAATCATGGACGCCAATTTCCTGCCCAGAGGATCGTAGATATTTTTGTTGCGTTATTGTTTGTTTACTCGCTTAAAGACTTGGCAGAACTAATTTTGCAAACATCGCTTTTTCTGCAGCGTGCAGCTTCCAGTGACCCTGCTTAGATAGTTCTCTCTTGGTTTTATCGTTTAGCCTGGCTGCCTAGAATTGCCATGGATTGGCATAGCCCCTTATTGGTCAAAGGTCGTACTTAAGGTCTCTTGGCCGGTTATATTTTTACCCTTTATCACTGGACGTATGGTTGCATCGGAGGCTGCTCTCATAGTTCAGAGTTGACTTTTTTGCCCCATGTTTAGCCAGGCCCTAGTAGCCTGGAAGTTCGTTCTCTAATTGCTCATGTTAGAATGTGGCGTTGGGCATGCCCACAGTTTTCCTGGCTGCTCAGCTGAGTGTGATTTTATTTTATAGCTTGGCTTCCTAGGAGTCACCCTACACACACTCCTTCACCTTCCTATCCTCCATCAGAATAACTTATTGTACATTCTGTGTTTTGGTCAGGGTTCTGGTTTTTTGTTTTGTTTCATTTTATTTTTTTAAATTTTCATCTTAATTTTTACATTTTAATTTTTAAAATACTTATTTATTTATTTAATTCCATTTGTTGTTATTATTTTTCAATTTGACCAAAGAGAGACAGAGAGAGAAAGGGAAAGTGAGGAAGCAAGCTGTTAGGTGTAGGACTCGAACTGTGGTCAGCCATGTGAGAATCCAGCACCTCCAACCACCACACCACCTGCCAGCCCCATCGTTTTGTTTTAATTTACCAGAGTTCACGAGCACACTCACACAAGGGGGAGAGAGAGAATAACCTCCCAAACAGGTGTGGTCACACCCCAATACTTTTGCATCCTATCAGGACTTGGGGCATACACACAAGTGCCCACCGTGTTTTTCAGGCCGCTGGGGCTGGGATTCTAAGTGTGATTGGCCATATGGGATCCAGCTCTCTTTGTATAGGGTTTAACCTCTGTGCTGGGTCTGGTCCCAGAGGTTTTATAAGGCCTTTGTGCAGATGAAGCTTCTGTCTTATGTTAACAGGCCTGTGTGTGGCTTTGGGAATGTTCTGAAGTCTGCCCCACGCAGACAGTCTTCCTGACTATTAGAGTTGAATGTGCTTCCGGGGGGCTCTGCTTTCTCTTTCCTTGGTTCTCTATTGAATTTCTACTGGTTCTGCCATTTTGCTGTATCCTGACGCTCCCAGCCTCCTCTTAATTGCTCTACTTCTCGATCTCTGTTGTTTTCCACAACACCCTTAGGCAGAGTTCTCCAGGCTCTCTTCCAGTAAAGCCTGTCCTCAGGCAGAGCTCTAAAGCTCTTTGTCCTCCTGGGCTGCCTTTCTTCCTGGGGGGAAGCTCTGCTCCACTGCATGAGAGCTAGGGGTGGGGCCCACTTTCCCTGAGGTGACATCAGGCTTATGAGTGGGGAGTGGAGGACAGGAGCAGAAGCCACTGCCCCTCCAGGTATAGAATTTGCACTCGCCCACTGGCTGAAGAGAAGGAGGTGGGGATAAAGCCCAGCATTATCAGCCTGCTATGCCTAGAACGGGTTTCTGTTCTGGGGGAGCAGGAGGGATCCTTAATGGAGAAGAGCTTCTGCAACAGAGGACTGTGGGGGGATAAGAAACCCCAACCATCCGCACGTCCCAGGGTAAAATTGCAGCCCCAGTTCTAGAACCAGCGGGGATCTTTTTGTTAAGAATAGCACTCTTAGGTAGAGCTTCTGTAACAAGGAGCCAGGGAAGTAGGGTAAGGGAACCCGCTCATGGCTCAGTGACATAGGCTGGTTGTTCTCACCAAAATACGGATTTTCCTTGAATGATAGTCCCCATAGCTCTACTTCTTCTATTTCAAGAGATTTTATGCAACTGTTTTGTTTCATTTTCTAATTTTTATTAGCTAATGTTCTTTTGCCAGGGACAGGGTCCACCTGACTCATTACTCTGACATTCTGGAAGTCCTACCATTTATGTTTTGCATTTAGAACAATGCCTGTCATGGCAACTGCTCAACAAATGATAACTGTGTTGAATCGTTGTTTCCCACCATTTGTCCCTGACAGCAAGCCTGCCTCTGAGCCCGACAGCATTTACGAGGTGCTGCTCTGTGCAGGTAGGTGCTACCTTCTGTGCGCGGGCGCTGCCTCCTTGGTTGGGTCGTGAGATGCTCTCACACTTTTTCATATTCCCAGCACAACTGGTACTCAGTAAACATTTGTTACATGTAAGAAAGACAGAGCAGTATGAAGAGCAGAGGAACAGGGGTCAGCAGGTGGTGTGGGGGTTGAGCACCGGATTCCCACATGGCTGACTGCAGTCCAAGTCCTGGACTTGGCAGCTTGCTTTCTCACCTTTTTTGTCTCTCTCTGTCTCTGTCTCTCTCTGGTGAGCACATGTGCCCTATAGCAAATTTTTTAAAAAATAGCAATAATAAATAAAATTAAATAAAAATAATTATTTAATTAATAATAATAATGATAAAAAGAATAGCCTGTATGTGACGACAGTATAAATGATTCCCTTGATGCATCCACTCAATAAGTTATTCTTTATTTTTTTAAAATTTTCTATTGGCCATGCGCACTTGATGGAGAGAGACAGTGCGAGAGATAGAAGGTGAGAAAGCATCCCCATGGGATGACAATGCTGAAGGGACTCAAACCACACAGTCAGCCATGCGGGATCCATCTGCCTTAATTGCCACACCACTGGATGGCCCTAAGCCACTCTTCAGTAACTGTTTTAGGATTTTTTTTTTTTGCCATAGAGCATGTGTGCTCACTGAAGAGACAGAGAGACAGAAGGTAAGAAATCATCCCCCATGGGGCATGGCCACACCACAGTCCCTTTTCCATTCTCTTGTTGGGAGTTTGGGCACCCATGCACACATGCCTGGTGCAAGTTTCAAGCCACTAAGTCTGGGACTCGAATGAACACGGTCAACCACGTGCGAGTCCAGTGCCTAAACCACCATGCCACTTGCTGGCCCAAGTCATTCTTTTTTTGAGAATAGTTTCATTGACATGTAACTCATATGTAATACAATTTACCAATAAGTGTATGCAAGTCAATGCTTTTGGTATATCACAATTTCACAACTGTCATCATAGTTTTAGAACATACGATGACCCGGAACCAGCAGTTAGCGTAAAGGCTATGTCGCGGGACTCCCACGAAGTCGACCGCAGTTTGAGTTCCGGACCCAGTGGCTTAAAACTCACGCCGGGCGCATGTGTGTGCGTGCCCAAGATCCCGAGAGGAGAATGGAGGAGAAGGGATTGCCGCGTGGTCATCCCCCCCTGGGGGGTGATTTCTCGCTTTCTGCCTCTCTATCTCTCTCTGTCTGTCTGGCGAGCACATGCACCCGATAGCGAAAATCTCTCAAAAAAAAAAAAAAAAAAGAAAAGAAAAAAGAACATACAATGACCCTCCCGTTAGTAATCATCCATTCCCCATTTCCTGCAAGCTCCCATCCCTAGGCAGATCTACTCACTGTCTCCTTGGATTTGTCTGCTCTAAACATTTATATAAATAGAACTGTACAGGGACCAGCAGTTGGCGTAATGGCTATGTCGCTGAACTCTCATGTAGCTGACTGTGGTTCAAGGCCCAGATCCTGGGGGTGATTTCTCGCTTTCTATCTCTCTGTCTCTCTCTCTGTCTTTCTGGCGAGCACACGTGCCCTAAGCAAAAAAACCTCTCCAAAACTAAAAAAATAAAAATAAAAAATAAAGATCCCAAGAGGAGAATGGAGGAGAAGGGATTGTGGCATGGCCATCCCTGGGGGGCGGGGGGGAGTGATTTCTCGCTTTCGTCTCTGTCTCTCTCTGTCTTGCTGGCTTGCCGTATAGCAAAAAGCTCTCCAAAAAATAACAAAAAAGAAAAATAAATAAATAAATAGAACTGTACAATATGTGACCCTTTGTGACTGACTTTTTTCACTCAGTAGAATGTATTCAAGTTGTAGCATGTTTCAGTACTTCATTTCTTTTTATCACAGAAAAAGATTTCACTTATAGATATATCGCATTTTGTTTATCTGTCAGTTTGACAGACATTTAAATTGTCTCCACGTTTTGGCTATTATGAATTATATTGTTGTGAACTTTCATGCACTCATGTTTGTGTGGGCATTTTTTTAAAAGAATTATTTTATTTTATTTTATTTTGACCAGAGAGGGACAGAGTGAGAAAGATAGAAAGTGAGAAAGCAAGCCACCAGGTCCAGGACTCAAACCAGAGTCGGCCATGTAGGAGTCCAGCATCTTTAATCACCATGCCACCTGCTGGTCCACATGTGGGCATGTTTCTCTTTCTCTTGGAATACCTAGAGGTGGAACCTAGGGGTGGAACTACTGGTTGAATTTGATGCTTAACCTCTTAAGGAACTGCCATACTGTTGGCCGAAGCAACTGCGCCATTTTACACCCCTACCAGCAGCATCCAAGCGTTCCAATAGCTCCATGTCCTCATCACCGTTTCCTTGGTACTGTCTTTTTTTTTATAAGCTATCCTAATGACAGTGAAGTGGTGGTTTATTACATTATGGTTTTGATTTGCATTTCCCTGGTGGCTAATGATGCTCAGCATCTTTTCAAGTGCTTATTGGATGTATAAGCATATATGTTCAATATCTTCTTTGGAGAAAAGTCTATTCATCTTTTTCCCATTTTTAAAATTTGGACTATCTGTCTTTTTTATTACTTAGTTGTAACAGTACTTAATATATTCTAGATGTAAGTTTCTTATTAGATATATGATCACAAATTACTCTCTTTCTGAGGGCTGTCTTTACACTTTGTTCTTTTTCTTTCTTTCTTTTTCTTTTTATAATTGTGAGAGGGTCTGTGCACTCGCCAGAGAAGGAGAGAGGGAGAGAGAGAGCACACAAAAGCACCCCCATGGGGCATGGCCATGCCACAATGCTTTCCTTCATTCCTTTTTTCTGAAAGGGTTTTGGATACATATGCATGTATGCCCAGTGTAGTTTTTCTTTTTTAATTTAATTTTATTTATTCATTCACTTATTTTAATTTGAGCAGAGAGAAACACAGAGAGAGAGGGAAAGTGAGAAAGCAAGTCCCGAGGTCTGGGACTCGAACTACAGTCGGCCATGTGAGAGTGTCCAGCGCCTTAGCCACCATGCCACCTGCTCGTCCCTCCAGTGTAGTTTTTTTCCTTTCTCTTTTCTTTTGGGAGAAATTTTTGTTATATAGGGCTCGTGTGCTCTGCAGAGAGACAGAAAGCAAGAAAACACCCCCCAGGGAGGAAGGCCACGCCACAGTCCCTTCTCCTTCCGGGACTTTGGGCACACGTGCACATGTGCCTAGCATGAGTCTCAAGCCTCTGGGTCCAGGACTTTAACTGCGGTCGCCATGTGGGAGTCCAGTAACATAACCATTATGCCATCTGCCAATCCTCCCCAGTGTAGTTTTTCTTTTCTTTTCTTTTTATTCAGAGGTTTTTTTTTTTTTTTTTTTTTTTTTTTTTTTTTTTTTTGTTATAGAGCATGTGTGCTTGCTGGAGAGACAGAGAGAGAGAAAGAGACAGAAAGCGAGAAGTCACCCTCCGGGGTATGGCCAAGCTGCAATTTCTTCTCCTCCATTCTCCTCTCAGGATTTTGGGCACACATGCACATGGACCCGGCGTGAGTCCACCATTGACTCTGTGAGAGTCTAGCAATGTAATTATTATGCCATCTTCTGGTCCCATCCCAGTGTAGTTTTTCAAGTTACTGGAGTTGATAGTTGAATCACAGTCAGCCACGTGTGGTCCAACTCCCGTAACCACTGAGCTATGGGGCTGTTTTTTTTTTTTTTTTAAGTTTTATTTCTTTCTTTCATTTATTTCATGAATGAGAGGTACAGAGACAGAGACAGAGAGGCAGAACTCCAACAGGGTCTTCACATCATGATCCACCCTGTCTTAGCTAGCCAGGATCATAGGTACATACACACCCGGCATGCTCAGAGAGGTCTCCAGGCTCAAACCAGGAACCTTCCCATGTGTGTCAGCCCCACGGAGCATTGTGGTATCACTGCACCTGTGCAGCCCCTCTTTTCACATTCTTTTTTTTTTTAAAATAATTTATTTAACTTTATTTATTTACTTATTTTAATTTCACCAGAAAGGGATAGAGTGAGAGTGAGAGAAGGGGAGAGAAAGAAAGCAAGCTGCCAGGTCTGGGACTTGAACTGTGGTCAGCCATGTAGGAGTCCAGCACCCTGCCAGTCCATATCATTATTTTTTAATTTGACCAGAGAGAGACAGAGAGAGAGAAAGTGAGAAAGGAAGCCACAAGGTCTGGGACTCAAACCATGGTCGTTTATGTGGAAGTTCAACCACTTCGCCATCTGCCGGCCCCTCTTCGCTTTCTTGATGGCATCTTTTGATGAACAGATCTTTTACGTTTTGATGATCTCCAATTTATTTTTTCAAGAATTATTTTACTTAATTTTATTCATCATTATTATTATTATTATTTTAATTTGACCAGGGAGACAGAGAGAGAGAGAGAGATAAAGGTAGAGGAGTTGGACCATTACATTTTGTATTATTATTTTTTTTTGAGAGGTCTTTTCTATAGGACGAGTGCACTCGCCAGAAAGACAGACAGAGACAGAGAGACAGAAAGCGAGAAATCATCCCCTGGCGGGGGGGGGGGTGGTCACACCACAATCCCTTCTCTTCCATTCTCCTCTTGGGATCTTGGGCACGCATGCACATGTGCCCAGCGTGAGTTTAAGCCACTGGGTCTTGGACTTGAACCACGGTCGGCTACATGGGAGTCCAGCGACATAGCCATTATGCTAACTGCTGGTCCCACATTTTGTATTTTCTATTATGTACATGAAATACTTTTTTTAAAAGAATTGTTTTATTAGACTTTATTTATGTATTTATTTATTTTTAATTTGACCAGAGTGAGAGAGAGAGAGAGAAAGTAAACCGCCAGGTATGGGACTCAAACTGTGGTTAGCCATGTGGGAGTCAAGCGCCACTAACCACCACACCACCTGCTGGCCCATGAAATACTTTTTAAAATAGAAAACAAAGTAAACTTTAATATTTAGAAGAAAAAGATGTATATAGGATAAAAGACAGGAGAGAAAGATTCCAAATGCTAGTAAACGATGCTGTGCCAGGACAATAAAGTCATACGTGATTGTTTTCTTTTTCCAATTTCCCCCCCAAACTTCTGTAAAGTGGTTATATTTTTTTGAGAGATTTTTGCTGTAGGATGCATGCGCTTGCCAAAGAGAGACAGAAAGCAAGCTGTCACTCCCCAGGAGAGACGGCCACACCACAGTACCTTCTCCTCCATTCTCTTCTCAGGATCTTGGGCATGCCCGTATACACGCCATGCGTGAATTTTAAGCCGTTGGATCTGGGACTCAAATCATAGTCGACTATGTGGGAGCCCAGTGATGTAACCGTTATGCCATCTGTTGGCCCAGATTACATCATTTTCAAGTGGGCTGGCCCCATAACCTAATGGTTAGGGAAATCAAATCTCACATGGCCAACTGTAGTTTGACTTGTGGCTCTGGTGGCTTCAAAAAAAACACTGGGGGGGGGGTGCAGCAGGTAGTGTGGTGGTTAAAGGTGCTGGACTCCCATGTGGCCGACTGCAGTATGAGTCCCAGACCTGGTGGCTTGCTTTCTCACTTTCCCTCTCTCTCTCTTTCTCTCTTACTCTGTCCCTCTCTGGTCAAATTTTTAAAAATAATAAATAAAGTTGAATAAAATAATTCTTATAAAAAACAAAAACAAAAACCAAAACCACTGGGCGTGTATACCCCAAGCCCCAACAGGATGGAGAAATGGAGGAGAAAGGATTGTAGAATGACCATGCCCCACTGGGTGAGTTTTCTCTCTCTCTCTCTGGCAAGTGCATACTCTCTCTGGAAAGTTAAAAAAAAAAGTGCGTGTATATATGTACATATTATATCATATATATATATATATATATATATATTTTTTTTTTTTTTTTTTTTTTTTGGGAGAGGTTTTTTGCTATAGGGCGCGTGCGCTCGCCAGACAGACAGAGAGAGACATAGAGACAGAAAGCGAAAAATCACCCCCCAGGGGGGATGGTCACGCCGCAATCCCTTCTCCTCCATTCTCCTCTCGGGATCTTGGGCACGCACGCACACGCGCCCGGCGTGAGTTGTAAGCCACCGGGTCCGAGATGCAAACCGCGGTCGACTACGTGGGAGTCCAGCAACATAGCCATTACGCTAACTGCTGGTTCCCTATTTTATTTTATATATGTATGTAGGACAAGGTGGGTGACAGAGTGCTGACCTGGGACAAAAATTCAGAGCTGGCAAAAGACCGGATAGAAAGTCGCCCTGTTGTGATGTGTATCTGGAAGCTCCTGAGACTCAGTGTTTTGGCTAGTAATTAGAATTCGGATTTACTTAATGAAATTCTGGTCTCTTTCTGTGATTCTGTTTTAAGCTAAGTCATGATGTCCTGGGGCTGGGGAGTGGGGAGGGCTGAGGGCTGAGGATGAGGAGCCTCTCTGTAAGGGCATGGGGATGGTGTGGGGAGCAGCACAGGCAAACAAATCCAGAGGAGTTTTCAGAGGATGCCAAGGTGCCATTACCAGCATCAGGTGCTGGGAGTGTCTGCGGCTGGGCCAGGATTTAGGAGGAAAGGAGAAGATCTCAGAAACAAAATAACATGAAAGTCAGGGAGCCTGGCAAATGTGATTTGCCAGATTGTTGTGGGAACGAAAATTGCAGGTCTGTTTATGATGAGGACGGCACTACTGGCCCAGGGAAGGCCTGATTTGCCAGGCTGCCCACCAGTGCTTCCGACCTCACCAGGACCCAGCCTCCTTTGGAAATTTTAGAATAAGACAAAAGGTCTCCTATTATAGGCCTGATGTTGGATTCAGAAACAAATTTGCTCCTAATTTAATGGTATAGTTTTTGCCAAGCTGGATCCAACGTCCCCTGTTAAAATGTAAAAATAAGAGGGACCAGCAGTTAGCGTAATGGTTATGTCGCTGGATTCCCACGTAGTTGACCGCGGTTCGTGTCCAGGACCGGGTGGCTTAAAACTCACGCCAGGCACGTGTGCGTGCTTGCCCAAGATCCCGAGACGAGAATGGGGGAGAAGGGATTGTGGTGTGGCCATCCCCCCTGGGGAGTGATTTCTCACTTCCTGTCTCTCTGTCTGGTGAGCGCATGAGCCCTATAGCGAAAACCTCTCCAAAAAAAAAAAAAAAAAAGAAAGAAAGAAAGAAAGAAAATTTTTAAAAAATGTAAAAATAAGGGTCTTTGAAAAGTTCAAGGAAAATGTGTATTAGGAAAAAACTATATACGGATTTCAATTTTTATTTTGCACCAAAATAAACTCTTACTTTAATTACATTTCTCCCATGAACTTTCTGAAGTCCCCTCGTATGTATTCAGAGTGGTAGGAAATGTGGACAATAAGCTTTAGCAGCTCTCAGGACTGTAGTCCATAAATTAGTTTAGGAACAAAAACACACCTTCCTGAGAGGACAAACTACAGATGGGTTGGGTCGGGGCATTGTTATTGATAGTGGTGGTGATAATTGGTGGTTTCAATTTTGTGTGTGTGTTGGGGGAGGGGCAGGTTGAAAGGAGGGTCCATAGACAAAGCCGTGCAGAGTGACATCATGTCTCCTAATCCTTGCTCTCAAAGAAAACAAAATCAGGTGAGCGAGACAAGATGAACCTCTGACACCCCAGGTTCTCCAAGCGGTCAGTGGAAATGGAACTAAGAGCCAGGATATACTGATGAGTGTTGTCATGTAGAAAGGAATGGAGACCTTTTACCTCTCCATTAAGCAGAGCACTTGCTGGAGGAAAAGGTTGTAAAGAGAAGGTTGACATGTCCAGTCTCTACACCACTAAATACCACCTACCACCCGGCCTGTCCTGCCAAGCCTTTCACTGGCCAGGTCTCCAGGAAAATGCCAGGGTTCCACTGACCTTGTGATCTAAGAACCAATCTGACAACTCATGGGGCCAGCAGATGGCCTGGTAGTTGGGGCTCTGGACTCCCACACTTGGTCAACCACAATTCGATCCTGGACCTGGTGGCTTGAAAGTCATACCAGGCATGCGCCCTATGGCCCCACCCCCTAAAAAAGCAAATCTCTAAGAACCAATCTGACATCTGCTTGCACCTCTTCCCACAGATGGCAGAGTTTCCTGATCTATCGAGAGGCCAGCCCTTCGTGAGTGGCACTTGCCTTTTAGTTAACCAATTCACTGCCAGCAGAGGTGGGCCTAAGGAGGGTTCGGAGTCTAGGGAAGGGCTGTACCTAGCTTTAGGTCCCAATGGCGCTCCTGATACGCTGGACAGGGGCTCGTCCCTGTGCTACTGAAGTAATGGCTGGGCTTATAGAAACATTCCAACTTGCTTATAAATCAGTCCCCTCAGACCCTATAATTTCCCAAGCCATAAAACCTCAGAGCTTTCAAAGCCTTCAGAAAATAGCAAGGCCACATCCCCAGGAAGCGTAAATGCTGCCATTTTACAAAAGAAGAAAACTGAACCACAGAGAGATTAAGGGGCATGTCCAAGTCTCATAGCCACTTAGTGGCAGATTGGAATCAGGGACCTGGGTTTCCACTCCCACTCGGGGCTGGTTCCCCTAGAACCTGACCTCTGCTCCCTTGTTATTTTTGGCATAAGAAAGAAGGATTATATTCTTGTCTCTAGAAAAGCTTTGCTCTTGGATTAAATTCTGATTTTCTTGTCTCAAAGCTAATTAAAAGCTACATAAAATTTTTCTCTGCTGGATTTGACGTTTTTAAAAAAATGAATCTGAAGAAAAAAATAGCAAATCTGGTATCCTAATGAGATAATGAATGCGCAGGCTGTCTGAAGGAGGCACAGCCCTTCAGTGCTTTTTCAGATATAAGGGACAGTGTTACGCTCTTGAAAAAAAACGGATAGGCCTTAGTGGTGTAGGGGCCGGGGGCAGGGCCTGGGAGAGATCAGAATCACAGACAGTGGGAAGCAGGGTTTTCTCCAGAAGGCTGACTCATTTCTTGGTTGTTTCTAGTGAGCCAGATTTCGTAGGGTTATTTCCTACCGTAGTGGGGAGGTGGCAGTGTGTTCTTTCTGGGGTGAAAAGCTGCCCACAGTGTGAGGGTAGGTCACCTGCCTCAGCTCTGCCCAAGCTAGTTGTGGTTACTGTGTTAACTGTGGTTAGCTGTTTGCACAACCAGCTCCCAGCTCCTCCTGTAAGAGCCACACAGCACCTTGGCCTGCTGGAGTGCAGGAAGGAGGTCGCCAATAATTACCCAGGTAAAGACAGAGCCCATAAAAGATATAAAAACAGGCCTCCTCGGGGCCAGCAGGTGGTATGGAGGTTAAGGCAGCTGGATCTCACATACCTAACTGCAGCCAGGGCTTGAAAATCCTGACAGGCACTTGTGTGTGTGTACCTCCAAATCCTGAGAGGTGGCCATCCCTCCTGGGGGTGATGTCTCACCTTCTTTTCCTCTGGCAAGCTCAGTCACGCTCTACAGGCCTCCTAGAGCTCATTACCTCATGGTGATCATGCATGCGGGGTCATTTCCTAAGAGAATATGAATTTGTTAGTGTTCACAGTGCCCAGCTGGGATGGGATGGTGTGCCAGCTAGTGCATTTTCAGTTGCAAGGTGACTGGAAATCCATTTTAATCTGACTTGGGCAGAAACAAAAAACAACGATTTTATTGACTTGCATAACTGTACAGTCTAAGGGCAGAGCTGATTTCAGGCATCATTACGTCTTTTGGCTCAAACAACTTCATCAGGTCTTGGTTTAAGTCTGTCTCTTAGCTCTAACTCTCCTCTTGTCTTCTCTTTCAGGATTCTTGTGGTGGCTCCCAGTGGTGGCAGGTCACCCATAACAGTGGTTCCAGCAGGGAAGTTCCAGAGAGGGAATTTCCTTCAGTAAGGTTCCCCTCCCACACCAGGCTTCATTCTGACTAGACCAACCTGGATCACGTGTCCATAGCTGTGCTCTGATGAGCTGGAACAGAGTCCAGTGCCATAACTCCGGAGTCTAAGGGTAGATCTCCCACGGTTTTAAAGTCCTCTCATAACGTTCTGTTTCAGCTGTATTCTGTAGCAGCCTGGGCTCCATCTATAATGACCAGTCATCCTGGTTTGCCCCTGACGGTCTCAGTTTTTGTTTTGTTTGCTGGTCTTTAAGGATTTTTGTAATAGGGCATGCTTATTTACCAGAGAGAGACAGTGAAGGGAAAGTGAGAAATCCCCTCCTAGGGGTGGCTACAAAGAATCCCTTCTCCTCCATTCTCCTCCTAGGATTTGGCATGCACACATACACACTTGGTATGATTTTCAAGCCTCCAGGTCCAGGATTTAAACTGTGAAGTCAGCCACTTGGGAATTCAGCATCTTAACCACCATCCACCTGCTGGCCCCCAACTGTCCCAGTTGTTTGTTTGTTTATTGTTTTAAGAATGATTGGGCGATAGGGGGTGTGGTGGTTGAGGGTGCTGGACTCCCACATGGCAGCTTTCTTTCTCACTTTCCCTCTCCCTCTCTCACTCTGTCCCTCTCTGGTCAAATTAAAAATAAATAAATAAATAAATAAATAAATAAATAAATAAAACAATTATTTTTAAAAAGAATTTTAAAAATTCTTAATTTTATTTGCTATTATTATTTTATTTTTTTTTTACTTTGACCAGAGAAAGAGAGAGGGAAAGTGAGAAAGCAAGTCACCAGGTCCAGGAATCAAAACGTGGTCAACCATGTGGGAGTCTTAGTACCTTAACCACCATGCCACCTGCAAGCGCCCTGTTCCAATTTTAACACGTAAGTCCCAGGAACCTGCTCTGTCCCAGACAAGCCAGGTCTATCTAACCACTTGCTAATTTAACTAATTTTTTACAAATGGCTTCTCTGCCTTTGCTGCTTTCTTTAACATCAAGAATGTTTTAAAATCTCTTTACGCTTTCTTTTCCTTTGATTTTCAGACTTGACCTCTTTCAAACCATTGGTCAAAACATACTCTGACAAACATTAAATTCCACATCAAAGTAGACACAAACCATCTTTTCTAAAAGAACTATTTCTTTTTAATTTTATTTATTCATTTATTTATTTTAATTTGACCAGAAAGAGACATACAGAGAGAAAAAGAGAAAGCAAGCCACCAGGTCTGGGACATGAACCGTGGTCAACCACGTGGGAGTGTCCAGAGCCTTAACAATCATGCCACCTGCTGACACAAAAAATCTTAATGCTCACTAAAAATTAACTTCAAAATGACTGTATGAATAAAGGCATGATTATCAGAAGATAGTTCAAACAGTAATTACAGAATTATTTCCCCTCTTTTGTAAAAATTCTAGGGGTCAGCAGGTGGTGTGGTGTTTGGGGCACTGGACTCCCACATAGCCAACTATAGTTCAAGTCCTGGACCTGGTGGCTTGCTTTCTCACTTTCTCTCTCACTGGAGAGCACATGTGCCCTATAGAAAATTTTTAAAAGAGTGGTAATGGTAATAAATAAAATAAAATTTAAAAACATTCTAGATAATGTTCATGGTACTGTCTTGGTCTCTGGAAGCATTTACCATCAGACCTGTTTTTGTGAAATTTCTGTGTTTGTGTATGTGCATGCATGTGTCCAGAGAATACTCTAGAGGACAATGGTCTTCCGGGTGGTTTTTATTTTCTTGTTTGTGGTCGTTAGTATTAAAAAAAAAAAAATACATACATCCTAACTGTATAATAATGTGAAATTCTTTTTTTCTTCTTCTTTTAAAAAAGCTACTGGGGGCCAGCAGGTAATGGGGGTGGATGGGGTGCTAGACTCCCACATGGCTGACCGCAGTTTGAGCCCCAGAACTAGTGGCTTGTTTTTTTGTTTTCCCTCTCCCTGTCTCTTTCTGGTGAGCATACATGCCCTACAGCAAACCTAAAATAATAATAATAATAATAATAATAATAATAAATGATTTAAAATAAAAATAATAGAAAATAATTTAAAATAAAAAATTTAAAAATTAAAATTGAACATTTGTAATTAAAATTTTTAATTAAAAATAACAAAAATAAAATAAAAATAAATTTATTATTTAAAAATAATAAAAAGTATGGGACCCGCCCTGTACCATAACAGTTAAGGGAGCCAGGTCCCACATTGTCATTTGGTTTGAATCTCAGGCCCAGTGGCTTGAAAAACATGCAGAGTTTGGGGCCAGCAGGTGGCATGGTGGTTAAGGTGCTGGACACCCCCACATGGCCGACCATAGACACTCCCACATGGCTGACCATGGTTAGAGACCTGGATCTGGTAGCTTGCTTTCTCACTTGCCTCCCCACCCACCCCCTCCCCATGCATGTCTTTGTTTAGTCAAATTAAAATAAATGAATAAATTTTTTAAAAAAGAGGAAAAAAAAAAAAAAACATGCTAAGCTTGTGGAAATGCATGCCCCAAATTCTTTTTTCTTTTTTTTTGGAGAGGTTTTTCGCTATAGGGTGCGTACGCTCGCCAGACAGACAGACAGAGACATAGAGACAGAAAGCGAGAAATCACCCCCCAGGGGGGATGGTCACGCCGCAATCCCTTCTCCTCCATTCTCCTCTTGGGATCTTGGGCACGCACGCACACGCGCCTGGCGTGAGTTGTAAGCCACCGCGAACCACCGTGAGTTGTAAGTCGACGCGAACCGCGGTCGACTACGTGGGAGTCCAGCGACATAGCCATTACGCTAACTGCTGCTTCCCCTATAATTATTTTTTTAAAAAAGAAATAGGGCAAATATATGGTTATGAGCTTACTAAGCAGAGATTCTGGGTGGTTTAATGTTTTAGTTTAAGTTACTAAAAATGGCTTTGTGCTTTGTTTGGTTAGTTAACTGAAATCCGGAGTATACTACAGATGCCGCCTGGTCATATGGCTCCGTTTCGTGTAGATATTGGATCGTTGGAAAAGTCATGATGCATTTTTTGCATAGAAAAACATGGGAAATATGCATGAATTTTCCAAAGACCCAATAAATTCTTTACCCTAATAAACTATGTTAATTTATATTCTCTCATCATAATTAACAGCCAGATGCTAAGTTATCACAGTTACAGGCTTCATGGCTATAGCTGAATGGGTTCCTTTCATCTGTTTAGCAAAGTTTATGGAATACCTACTGCTTGCCAGTGTTAGAGAAATATGGGAGGCGGGGATGGAAGACATAGTCCTCATTTTTTTTTTTAACCATAACCTTTTCTTTTTTATAAATTTTATTTATTCATTTATTTTATTTTAATTTGACCAGGGAGAGACACACATACAGAGAGAGAGAGAGAAAGTGAGAAAGCAAGCCACCAGGTCCAGGACTTGAACTGTGGTCAGCCATGTGGGATTGTCCAACACCTTAATCACCATGTCACCTGCTGGTCCCCCATAGTCCTCAGTTTTACAAAATACATAGTTTACTTGCTTTTCAATCATTGAGAAAAAAATCTATGAAATTATGTCTTCAAAAATAACATCTCAATGAGAAAAAAAATCCCTGGGAATTAGAGAATTTCAGAATCGTAATGACCATATTCCTGCAGACATTTCGATAATAAATGTTGTCTGGATAGCGGTAAGTGTATAGTTGTAAAGTCTAAATGTCACCAAGCAAGTCCAGTGTTTGATTACATCTATGATTGCCTTTCTTTTCCTACCATCATCAGCATAGCCATCGGCACAAGCTTCAAATGTATTTCCATTACCTTCTCACCTGTCACTATGATTAAAAGAGATCAGAACCGTGGAAACAAAGTAGCGGTGGATTGAAAGTCGGCTTTTTCTCTGCCCATGAAGTTTGCTCTTGAAAGTGATCAGGTAATAACCAAGAGTAGTTTAATGTAATGAAAACAGTCTCATAAATTGTTTCTACCATATGTAAAATGTGTTACGAATACTTGCAGTATTGGAACAACGCCTGAAATCCTGCTTAGATAGAAAGTTAAGAATGTAATAATGGTGTCGCCAGCAGGTGGCGTGGTGGTTAAGGCTCTGGACTCCCATGTGGCTGACTGGTTCCCCTGGACTCAGTGGCTTGAAACTCATGCCAGGCACATGTGCATGCATGCCCAAAATCCCAGGAAGAGAATGGAGGAGAAGGGATTGTGAGGTGGCCATCCCTGTGGTTTTTCACTCTCTCTCTCTCTGTCTTTCCAGTGAGCACATGAACCCTATGGCAACAATCTCTCTAGATAAAGAAAAAAAAAATCATGCCAAGTGCATATGTGTGTGTACCCAAAAGACCAGGAGGAGAATGGAGAAGGAATTGCCACATGGGCTTCCCCCCAAGGAGTGATTTCTTGCTTTTCCTCTCACTGTCTCTCTGTGTATCCCCTGCACACACTCTATGGCAAAAGTCTTTTTTTAAAAAAAAATGTAATAATGAACTTTCTTTCTTTCTTTCTTTCTTTCTTTCTTTCTTTCTTTTTCTTTCTTTTTTTGGGAGAGAGGTTTTTGCTCTAGGGCTCGTGTGCTCACCAGAAAGACAGAGACAGAAAGCAAGAAATTACCCCCCGGGGAGGATGGTCATGCCACAATCCCTTCTCCTCCATTCTCCTCTTAGGATCTTGGGCACCCACACACATGCGCCCGGCATGAGTTTAAGCCACCGGGTACGGGACTTGAACCGTGGTTGACTACATGGGAGTCCAGCGACATAGCTATTATGCCAACTGCTGGTCCCTGGACTTGCTTTCTCACTTTCTCCCCCTCTCTCTTTCACTCTGTCCCTCTCTGGTCAAATTAAAATAAATTAATTAATTAGTTAAATAAAGTTCAATAAAATAATTCTTTAAAAAAATGTAATAATAGGACCAGTAGCTGGCATTGAGGTGAGGTGCTGAATCCCACGTCCAATGCTAAACATGCTTCTTTATATTCTTCAGCTTCTTCCAAATCTTTTTCATTTTCTAATATCTGCTGAAGATCTGTATATGCAGCTTCCAATCTGCGCTGGCAATCTGGGATCATCACCTGGGACTTTCGTAGGCTCTCTGCCTGCTTTTTAATGGCATACTTTTCCCCATCTTCAGCTTTCATTTTTTTCAATCTTTTCTTCTTGTTGTTTTGCTTCTTTTTCATACATCACTTTTTTTTTGACCTGTTGCTTCACCACGCCGGTCTTGATCTTGATCCGCCTCACGCAAGGATCAGCCATGGTCCCTGGAGCACTAGGACGCCGTTAACATAAAGTTTTTAAAAAGTCATCTTTTTGAAACCAGCAGGTGGCATGGTGGTTAAGGTGTTGGATTCCCACATGGCCAACCGCAGTTTGATTACCAGACCCCATAGCTTGAAAATCACACCAGGCACATGTGTGTGCGCATGCGTGCACCCAGAATCCTGAGAGAATAGAGAAGGGATTGAGGTGAAGCCTCAGTCATGCCCCCAGAGGATAAATTCTCACTTTCCTTCTCTCTCTCTCTCTGTCTCTGTGTTTCTCCAGGGAGCACAAGTGCCCTATTGCAAAAACCTACAAAATAAAATAAACCTTTCTTTTCTCACTTAAGCCTGTTCTTTTGATTTACATGATTTGATTTAACCAGTTCGAATTGCCTTTGCCTATTATTTTAAGTAGTTCTGCTCTTTCATTTTGTTGTCCTTTTTAGCGTCAATTTTGCAATACAACCTACTTGAACATGTATAACCCTGATGGCAAGAAGACATGCTTCTTTCCCTGAGGCCAGTCTGGTGCCAGTTGCTCTAGTCACCCTCTCCTGCCACTCCTTCCTCATACCCTGCTGCTCCTTTCTCAATGTTCCCATTGGCCGCTTCCCATCAATCAAACGCATCACATAGTGACATGCAGTCAATGACAGACCACATCCACAGTGGTGGTCCCATGAGGTTGGCATAACTTCAACACGTAGCCTCGGTGTGTGGTGAGCTATGCCATCTAGGTTTATGCCAGTGTGCTCTGGGATGTTCTCACAATGACAACATTGCCTAAGGATGCATTTCTCAACTGAGTTAAGCAGCACCTCTGGGCTATCGTGCACTTTCTCTGGCAAAACCTTCCTCATTCCTCTTCTCTCTAACTCTTCCCTTCTCTTTCATCCTACTGCACTTTCCTCCTCCTCCAAGAGAACTTTGCTCTCATTTCCATTATATTTATTGCATCATGTTTTGCTATTGTATTAATAAGGATTATTTGGTTGAAAGAAAGAAAAACTAACTGAAACTAGCTCAACAGGAAATTCATTAAAAGAATAACAAGGAAACTCCTGGGACTCAAGTGCAAGTAGCCAACTAAGCCCAAAGAATTGTTCCAGGAAGGGGACTGTCTCTCCAGCAATCTCTCCGCAATGACTCTGCTCTCCAACTATCTCTTTTTCCTGCTTTTCTCTGGATGACTGATTCCTGCTCCTGCTGAAAATCAGCTTTCATGGCTCTTTACTACCCATGGCAAAAAAAAAATAATAATAATAAATAAATAGGGAACCAGCAGTTAGCGTAATGGCTATGTCGCTGGACTCCCACGTAGTCAACCGTGGTTCGCGTCCTGGACCCGGTGGCTTAAAACTCACGCCGGACGCGTGTGTGTGCGTGCGTGTCCAAGATCCTGAGAGGAGAAGGAGGAGAAGGGATTGCGGCGTGACCATCCCCCCCGGGGGGTGATTTCTCGCTTTCTGTCTCTATGTCTCTCTCTGTCTGTCTGGTGAGCGCACACGCCCTATAGTGAAAACCTCTCCCAAAAAAATAAATAAATAAAGTACATATGTATGTATATACACATGTATATCTATTTGGCAAGGGAAGGAATTGATGGGCCTGTTTGAGGTGAGGACTTGTCTAGGGTGGTGTGAGTGGTAGGTTGGCAGAACCACATGGTAAAAGCGGCAAGCACCTCTGTGAATGGGATGAAGCCGTCAAGGTAACTTGGGATGTGGCAGATGGTCTGAAAGTTCCCATTAGATTTGCATACATGTCTGATTCCCCAGCTAGACTGTGAGCCCAAGCACAGTGAGAGTGGCTCATCTTTGCATGCCTTTGCCAAGAAACAAATATTAATTGCATGAATTTGTAACAATTCTTGTGTGAGCTGGGCTCACACACATACATTAACTTATTGAGTTAATATATACAGACATGTTCGATAGGCATTCTAACACATAATAAATACTTTGTGGCAGACACTATTTGGGATTCCTAGCCATAAACTCTCTCCTTTCTTTTCTTTCTTTCTTTTTTAAAAATTTGCTCATTGGAAAGAGAAGGAGAGAGAAAAGGAGATGATCATGCTACAGTCTCTGCTACTCCATTCTCTTCTTGGAATTTTGGGCATGCACACATACACATCCAGTGTGTCTTTCAAGCAGTAGGGATCTGGACATGAACTGCACAGTTGGCCATGTGGGATCCAGGCACCTTAACTACCGTGCCACCTGGCCGGCCCCTCTCCTTTTCTTAAAAAGGTTTATTTAGGGGTTGGCAGGTGGCATGGTGGTTAAAGATGCTGGACTCCCACATGGCCGACTGCGGTTCAAGTCCCAGACCTGGTGGCTTGCATTCTCACGTTTCCTCTCTTTCTCTGTCTCTCTCTGATCAAACTGAATAATAATAATAAAGTTAAATCAAATAATTCTTTAAAAAAAAAGGTTTATTGGAACCAGTGAGTGGCATGGTGGTTAGGGCACTGGACTCCCACATGGCAGACTGTGGTTGGAGTCCCAGACCTGACAGCTTGCTTTATTCTTTCCTTTTCTCTTTTTCTGTCTCTCTCTGGTCAAATTAAAAAATAATAATAACAAATAAAATAAATAGTCTTGTTTAAAAAGATTTTTTTTGTCTTTATAAGAGGAAGTTTTTTGGTAATTATTTACCTTAATAGTTTCAGAAAGAGGAACAGATTAGCTCAGTCCAACGTGATTGGCAGTTGGCAAAATCTAGTGAAGCAAGTGTTCTGATTACTAAGGATTTAATTTGGATTCTTTTACTACTTAGCCATTTAACACGTCAAACAGAATTCAGAATAGAAGCATCATCTCTTTCCCTTTCACTTTAATACTGCACCTACCTCACTTCGGTATGGAAATATCTTCATTAAATATGATTCCCAGAGGAACAAGTTCCCTGGAGAGTGTAACACTAGGACAATGCACAAAAGGAAAACTCAAAATAAAACTCTGTATGATAATTTACTAGTCTAAGGAAACAAAACTTTCCAATATTTTAAGAAATAAATGCAGTTACAAATGCACTAAGAGGTCTATAAGAAGAGGTTTTGGTGTGCTAATAGAAAATGGCCAGCGATTTACAAGCCACACAAGCAGGGTGCACCTAGCCCAGCACTGTTTCCCATGTGGATCAGGTTGTGTTACCACTGCACCACCTGGCTACCTCTCCTCTTCTTTTTTTTTAATAATCGAACCCCAGCTTTTTCCCGTCAAGGAAGTAGTACATTTAGTTAACAATATTTATTGTCCTCCTAGAGGGGGCAATGCAACCTGGTCTGGCCAATGAGATATTGGCACAAGTTGCTGGTGAAGCATCTGTGAACACTTTGCAAAAGGAACAAACATGTCTGGTTTGCACCCTTTGTTTTTCTCTTTCCATATCTGGAGTGTGGATGTGATGCTTAGAGGTACAGCAGCCATCTTGTGACCATGAGAATGAAGATATTCCCACAGTGGGGTAATAGAATAGGAGCCTGGCTCCTTGAGGATGTTATTTTTTAATTAAAAAAATAATTATTATTTATTTAATTTGATTCATTATTATTTTTTAAATTTTGACCAAAGAGAGAGAGGAAAGTGAGAAAGCAAGCCACTAGGTCTGGAACCTGAACCATGATCTGCCATGTGGGAATCCAGTGCCTTAACCACCATGCCACCTGCTAGCCCCCAAGGACATTATTACTATTATAATTATTAAGAGATTTTTGCTATTGGGAGCATGTATTAGCCAGAGAGACAGAAAGGGGGAAAATCACCCCCCATGGGGATGGCCATGCCACAACCCCTTCTCCTCCATTCTCCTCTTAGGAGTTCTAGATGTGTGCACATGCACCCAGTGTGAGTTTCAAGGCAGGTCTGGGACTTGAACCTCAGTCAGCCACGTGGGCCTCCAGCACCTTAACCACTATGCCACCTTCTGGCCCCTCGAGGGCATTATTAAATCATGAGTGCAAGGGCCTAGCCTGGATAGCCCACTCCACTCCTAGACATCTTGTTGCCTGAGACGAAAAGCAAACAAAAACAAAAACTTACTTTTTGAAGCCACTGCACGTTGACTTTTTTGCTACCTGCTGCTGATCACAACACTTATTAACTTTAAAAAAAAAAGAATTAAACTGGGACTTTTTTTTCCCTTTCTTTTAATTACACAAGTTATATTCTTATCTAAGAAAAGATCCTAGGTTCTTTAGAGAGAGTTTTCAAAGAATTGTCCATAGATGATCTGCATCATAATCACGCAGGCTGCTTGCTTAAGGTAAATTTCTAGGCCAGCAGGCGACACAGTGGTTAAGGCATTGAACTCCCACGTGGCCAACTGTGGTTTGAGTTCTGGACTTGGCGACCTGAAAATCACTCCAGGCATGTGTGTTCATGTCCAAAATTCCAGGAGGAGAATAGAAGAGAGGGGATTATGGAGTGGCTGTGCCCCCTGAAGGGTGATTTCTCACTTTGCCTCTCATTGTTTCTCTCTGTCTATGGTGAGCATACATGCCCTGTGGTTTACAAAAAAAAAAAAAAAAAAAAAAAAAAAAAAGAATAAAGGTCAATTTCCAGAACTGGCGCTGTGGCACAGCAGTAAGCCCTGTGCCAGATCCCACATGGCCCTGGCAGCTTGAAAAGCATGGAGAAATGGAAGAGAAAGAGTTATGGTATGACCACACCCCACTGGGAGTGCTTTTTCTCTTTCTTTCTCTCTCAGTCTCTGTGAGCATGTGCAACCTTTGGCAATTTTTTAAAAAGGAGGGTAAATTTCCAGTGTGCTAGTTCACCCAACCTGATCTCCTAAGCATCAGAATCACTGGGGCTAGAACCTGGGACTCTGCCCTTTCAACAAACTTCCCAAGTGATCCCTGTGACTGGAAATTTTTAAGAGCCACTCATAGGGGTTGGCAGGTGGCATGGTAGTTAAGGGCACTGGACTCCGCGGTTCAAGTCCTGGACCTAGTGGCTTGCTTTCTCTCTTTCCCTCTCTCTCTCTCTCTCTCTCTCTCTGTGTGTCTCTCTCTGATCAAATGAAAATAAATAAATAAAATAAAGCTAAAAATAAAATAATTTTTTTGAGAGTTTTTTGCTATAGGGCGCGTGCGCTCGCCAGACAGACAGAGAGAGACAGAGAGATAGAAAGTGAGAAATCACCCCCCCGGGGGGATGGCCATGCCGCAATCCCTTCTCCTCCATTCTCCTCTCGGGATCTTGGGCACGCACGCACACGCGCCCGGTGTGAGTTTTAAGCCACAGGGTCCGGGACGCAAACCATGGTCGACTACGTGGGAGTCCAGCAACATAGCCATTACGCTAACTGCTGGTCCCAAAAATAAAATAATTGTTAAAAAAAAAAACAACTACTTACAAAGAATCCAAGCAAATTTGAATCATTTGCTGGGCAGCAAGGTAAATGTAGCTAGTTTTTGGTGTTTTTATTTGTTTTCATTTTTCCCAGTTCAGCACCAATTCCTACACCTACTGACCTTAACTCAAGTATAGTCAAGGAGGACCCAGCTTCCCTCTGGAAGAGGAATACACTGTCAAGCATCAGTAAGAGAATTTAATTTCCTATGTGGTTTCAGCACATATTCTGCTTTCTTTATTAAGTTTATTTTAACTAAATTTGCTAAGCTTTCTCTAAATGTGTCATAATACCCCTACGCCCTTTCTTTTTTGAGCACTGCCAATCATATCCCATTTCATATATGCAATTGTTCTCAGTATGATATTCCAATTGTCTAATAAATTTGAAATGAACACAATCCAATATAATTCTGATTTAATATTCCCTTAGTTTAGGCTTTCTTGAGTTATTAATTCTTTTAGACTCAGATTAATCTTAGCCAAATTCATATTTCCTCTTGAACTAAAAATTATTATTTGAGAAAAAAAACATAGGTAGAGGGACCAGCAGTTGGCGTAATGGCTATGTCGCTGGACTCCTACATAGTCGACTGCATTTGAGTCCTGGACCTGGTGCCTTAAATTCATGCTGGGTGCATGTGTGTGAGTGCCCCAGATCCCGAGAGGAGAATGGAGGAGAAGGGATTGCAGCTTTCGGTCTTTCTCTCTCTGTGTTTCTGGCGAGCGCTTGAGCCCTATAGCAAAAAACCTCTCCAAGGCACTCATGCATATGCGCCCAGTGTGAGTTTAAGTCACCAGATCCGGGACTCTCAACTATGTGGGAGTCCAACAACATAGCCATTACACCAACTGCTGGTCCCAATAGACACAATTTTTAAAACCTCAAATCTAGGGGGACCAGCAGGTGGCATGGTGATTAAGGCGCTGGACACTTCCACACAACTGACCATGGTTTGAGTCCTGGATCTGGTGGCTTGCTTTCTCACTTTTCCTCTTTCTCTCTCTCTGTGTCTCTCTCTGGTCAAATTAAAGTAAAATGAATGAACAAACATGATCAAATAAATAAATTTTAAAAATCTTAAATTTGAGCACGATCACAGGTCACTGATTAACATCAGGGAGCACTAACCAATATTAGACCTAAACTATTTTGACTTTATTTTGGGGGGGTATCTCATTTCTCAAAGCACCCCAAAGTATATTCTCCTCACTAGTCATTATCCTATCCTCAACTCCTATCTTATCCTGACTACTCATCCTTATTTATGCTGTTTCCTCACTGAAGTTAGCCAAACCCAACTTACTTTGTGAAGCTTTATTCAATTATGCCACTCATTCTGCTAGCTTTCCTTTCTTAATTCCTATACTCCTATCATTACTGCCTGCTTATTAAAATTTTCCCAAAAAGATTTTGGCATGACAGTCTCCAGCTAAAAATCCTTCAAGAGGGGAACCAGCAGTTAGCGTAATGGCTATGTCGCTGGACTCCCACGTAGTCGACCGCGGTTCGCGTCTCGGACCCGGTGGCTTACAACTCACGCCGGGCGTGTGTGCGTGCGTGCCCAAGATCCCGAGAGGAGAATGGAGGAGAAGGGATTGTGGTGTGACCATCCCCCCTGGGGGGTGATTTCTCGCTTTCTGTCTCTATGTCTCTCTCTGTCTGTCTGGCGAGCACACGCGCCCTATAGCGAAAAACCTCTCAAAAAAAAAAAAAAAAAAAAAATCCTTCAAGAGCAGGCCCATCTGGTAATGCAGTGGTTAAGGTGGTTGGCATAATTGAATGGAGCACACACCCTAAGGCAAAAACCTCTAAAAAAGGAGAATTATTTAATTTTAGTTATTATTATTATTTAAATTTGTTGTAGGATGTGTGCTCACCAGAGAGAGACACACACAGAGAGAAAGAAAGGGAAAGTGAGAGAGCAAGCCTCCGGGTCCAGGACTCAAACCTTGGTGGGCCATGTGGGAGTCCAGTGCCCTAGCCGCTGCATCACCTGCTGGCCCTGAACATTTTTTTTTTTTTTTTGCCAATGAAAATAAAACATATTCAGGGCCAGCAGATGACACCAGCCTAGCCAATTGGGATCACCTCATTATCAACCATCCAAGCTTGGCCATCACTGCTGCTCTCAGTCTCGTTATGTCACTGGACCCCCCATGACTAACCACAGTTTCAGTCCTGGACCCCGTAGCTTGAAACTCAGCCTGAACTATGCGTACGTGTCCAAGATCCCAGGATGAGAATGGAGGAGAAGGGATTTCGGCTGTAGCCATCTCCCCAGGGTGGCGGAGGGTGGGGGATCATTCCTCACTGTCCCTCTTACTGTCTCTGTCTCTCTCTCTCTCCCCAGCAAGCACATGCACCCTATGGCAAAAACCTCTAAAAACAAAAAGAACACATTCACTAAAGAAAATATGGGGGGTGGGAAGTAATATGAATAAAAAGGAAACATTATCTTACCAAATGGAGATAATTATTATTTATATCATGATGCATTTTCTTTTATACACATTAGAACATAATTTTTTTTAAAAATGCCAGGGGACTGGTGCACTTACCAGAGAGACCAAGAGAAAGGGCAAGTAAGAAAGCACCTCCATGCAGGATGTCCATGCTGCAATCCCCTTGCCTCCACTTCTTCCTCTCAGGGATTTTGAGCACACACACTCACACTCACACTCACACACTCACACTCACACACAGACTCCCCGCATGTCTCAAGTTGCTGGGTCTGGGACTTGAACCATGCTGTTGGCCATGTAAGATCCAGTTGTTTTAACTGCTACAGGCTGGCCCCATAATTCTTTTATTTATTTGTTTTTCTTGGCAAATAAAATTGTATTTACAGTGTGCATTTTGTTTTTTTAAGGTTTTTGCCCGTGCTCTTGCCAGAAAGAGACAGAAAGAGGGAACACGAGAAATCACTCCCTGGAGGGATGGCCATGCTGCAATCTCTTCTCTTCTCAGGATCTTAGGCACACACACACACATGCCCAACTGACTGGGTCCGGGACTCAAATTGTGGTTAGCCATGTGGGAGTCCAGAGCCCTAACCACCATACCATCTGCTGGCCCTGTTCATCATGTTTTAAAACACATTTTTCTTTTTTTTACAAAATTGTAATTACTCTTTGTCTAGTTTTATATTGATCTAAATTCTTAAATTTATTTAATTTTATTTACTATTATTATTTAACTTGCCATAGGGTACATGTGCTCACCAGAGAAGGGACCAGCAGTTAGCGTAATGGCTATGTTGCTGAACTCCCATGTAGTTGAACGCGGTTTGAGTCCTGGACCCGGTGGCTTAAAACTCACATCGGGTGTGTGTGCGTGTGTGCCCAAGATCCCAAGAGGAGAATGGAGGAGAAGGGACTGAGGTGTGGCCATCCCCCCTGGGGGGATTTCTCACTTTCTGTTTCTCTTTGTCTCTCTGGCGAGTGCACGCACCCTATAGCAAAAACCTCTAAAAAAAAAAAAAGAAAAGAAAAATAAGAATTATTTATTTAATTTAATTTTTTATTCATTTATTTTAATTTGGCCAGAGAGAGACACTTAGGGAGAAAGAGAGGGAAAGTGAGAATGCAAGCCACCAGGTCCAGAACTTGAACCATGGTTGACCGTGTGGGAGTGTCCAGTGCCTTAACCATCATGCCAACTGCTGGCCCCTATTATTATTATTTTTTAATATTTTGCTATATTTGCTATAGGGCACATATGCTCACCAGAGAGAGACACACACACACACACACACACACACACACACACAGAGAGAGAGAGAGAGAGAGAGAGAGAAAGAGAGAGAGAGAGAGAGAGAAGAAAAGTGAGAAAGCAAGATGCCAGGTCCAGGACTCTAACTGCAGTCTGCCATGGAGTCCAATGTCCTAACCACTACACCACCTGCTGGCCTTCATGGATGACCTTTTCAATGATATATTTCAAACCATCCCAGACTCATTTGCTTCTCTGCACTTCACAGTATTTGTAGTTCTTTTTCATTTTTTTTTATTTTTAAAACTTTTTTATTTTATTTTATTTTTTTGCTATAGGGCGCGTGCGCTCGCCAGACAAACAGAGACAGAGAGACAGAAAGTGAGAAATTACCCCCCGGGGGGGATGGCCACACCACAATCCCTTCTCCTCTGCACTCCTCTCGGGATCTTGGGCACGCACGCACACGCGCCCGGCGTGAGTTTTAAGTCACCGGGTCCGGGACGCGAACCACGTTTGACTACATGGGAGTCCAGCGACATAGCCATTACGCTAACTGCTGGTCCCAGTATTTGTAGTTCTTATTATGGGCTTTCTCAGCGTATTTTTATGTATTTTTGGAAAGAAATTACCAGCCTAGCCAATTGGGCTCACCTCATTATCAGCCACCCAAGCTTGGCCAAAACTGCTGCTCTCAGTCTCGTGCCTCGTCTCCTCCTGCCCTGCTCTACCTTAGCCTTCTCCTTCCTAACACTCCCAGTCCACACCTTGTCACTGTTCTTTTTTTCATACACCTTTTTTTTTTTAAAGAATTATTTTACTTTATTTTACTTATTTATTTATTTTAATTTGATTAGAGAGGGACAGAGTGAGAGTGAGAGAGAGAAGGTGAGAAAGCAAGCCGCCAGGTCCAGAACTCGAACTGTGATCAGCCATTTGGGAGTCCAGCACCCTTACCCACCACGCCACCTGCCGGCCCTGTCTTCATACACCTTTTGACTAATGTTGGCTCCAGCAACAGTGTTCTTTTTTTCTTTATAGAAATATTATTTTAATTATTTTCATAAGCACATATAATAATATTAAATATAATCTTACCGTTAAAAAATGCTACACATCCCACCACATCCGTGCAATTGATTTCATTTTCATCTGTTCTTTAGCTTTGTTGAAATTTACACTTTTTTTTTAAACTTATAATGAAAATGTGGGACCAGTAGTTGGCGTAATGGCTATGTCGCTGGACTCCCATGTAGTTGACCGCGGTTTGAGTCCCGGACCTGGTGGCTTAAACTTACACAGTGCGCATGTGCATGTGTGCCCAACATCCCGAGAGGAGAATGGAGGAGAAGGGATTGCGGTGTGGCCATCCCTCCTGGGGGGGTGATTTCTTGCTTTCTGTCTGTCTGTCTCTCTCTCTGTCTTTCTGGTGAGTGCACGTGCCCTATAACAAAAACCTCTCAATAAAAAAAAAAAAAAGAAGAAGAAGAAGAAAATGCTTATATTATTGGGCCAGCAGGGAGCGTGGTGGTTAAGGTGCCGGATTCCACACGGCCAACTTCAAGATTGGAGTCCTGGACCCAACCATGCTGGGCATGTGTGCCTACATGTCCAAAATCCTAAAAGGAGAATGGAGGAATAATTTTGACGTGGCCATTCCCCTGTGGGGTGATTTCTCACTTTCTTCTCTATATATCTCTGTCAAGTGCACATGCACCGTAGCAAAACTAAAAAAAGAAAAAGAAAAAGCTTATATTGTTAAAATTTTACTTATCTTCTTTCTTTTTTTCAAGAGATTTTTGCTATAGGTTGCATGTGCTCACCAGAGAGACAGAAAGCGAGAAATCACCCCCTGGGGAGATGGCCGTGACACAATCCTTTCTCCTCTATACTCCCCTCTGGATTTTGGGCATGCATGCACACATGCCCAGCCTGTTTTAAGCCGCCCGGACTGGGACTCAAACCACTGACGACTACGTAGGAGTCCAGTGATGTAACCATTACTTCATCTGCTCATCCCAAAATTTTACTTATCTTTAAATATTCTTTTGGAGTTCCATTTTAAATGGCCACGTCGTATATTCCAAAGAATTGGAACACCTTCTCAGGACCTGAAATAAACTGAAATTATTCCCTGTTGATCGGATAATTATATTCTTTATTCTATAATCTGGTTTATTATTATAATGTTTAATTGCCATAAAATAATTGTGCATGTTTATGGGGGCACAGTGGTTTTTCAGTATACGAATACAATGTGTAATGATACAATCAGGGCAATAACATTCACTGTTCAAACATTTATCATTATTTTGTATACAAGCTATTACTTGTACTTCTTGTACTGTAAATTTTTCTCCAAGTTAGTGTATGTATTTTCTATATTATAAATTTTGTAAAAATAATTATTTTATTTATTTATTATTATTATTATTGTTATTTTAAATTTGCTATAGGGCACGTGTGTTCAGCATTGAGAAACAGAGGGAGAGGGAAAGTGAGAGAGTAAAATGCCAGGACCGGGAGTTGACCCATCGTCAACCATGTGGGAGTCCAGCACCTTAACCACCACGCTACTTGCTGGCCCCATATTTTCTGTTATTTTAAATGGCTGCATAATGTTCCAAAATGAGGAATAATTTTTAAAAGTTTTAACTTCTATTTTGAATTTTTATAAAGTTTCCATTCTGAATAGTTAATATACTTTATGCCACAAAAATGAGAAAATAAAAAATTAAAAGGCTCACAGTAAAAATTTAAAAAAAATCTCTTTTCTCTTCTCAGTTCTCGAGTAGGTAGCGTCCTTTCTTAGTGTCTTATATATCCTTCCAGAGTTTATTTAGACAGGAGCAAGCAAAAACAAATGTCATTTCTTATTTTTGTCTTTCTCTCTCCCCTTTCAAGCAGAATATATTAGGTACATTGTTGCACATTTTGCTTTTTTCACATCATGTCTTAGAGATCCTTCCACCTCCGTACATGGAAAATTCATTCTTTGTTCTATGGCCGCTGGCATCCTACTGCACGGGTGCCATCCTGGACTTCCACACGATGGACATGTGGTCATCACTTTCACTCCGGTCCCATTTCTACCTGTTAACTCCAAAAGCTTGTCACACCCATTGCTCACCTCAGTACAGTTTTACTGGCTTTTTGTCTCCACTACAAACATCTCAGGCCTGCCATCTGCCAAGAGAGAACTTTCCCTTCACTCCAATTATAAAGTGAATATTCCAACATGTGTACATTTCTCACCAGTCCAGTTCACCTAATTCATTTATTTTTAATTTGACCAGAGAGATAGAGAGAGAAGATGAGAAAGCAAGCCACCCGGTCCGGGGCTCAAACCATGATCAGCTATGCGGGAGTGTCCAGCGCCTTAACCACCATGCCACCTGCTGGTCCCCTGTTATTGTTATTTTTAAAATTTGACCAGAGAGAGAGAGAGAGAGAGAGAGAGAGAGAGAAAGAGAGAGAGAGATTGAGAAATGGAAAGTGAGAAAGCAAGCTGCCAGGTCTGGGACTCGAACCACAGTCAGCCATGTGGGAGTCCAATGTCTTAAACACCATGCCATCTGTGGGCCCTACCCCTTCACTTCTTAACCTTTTGTAAAAAACATCTGCTGGCCAGCTGGTGGGACTGTGGTTAAAGCGACCAGACCTGGTCAAGTACCAGACCTGGCAGCTTTAAAATCATGCTGAGTGCATGGGCATGTGTGCCCGAAATCCAGAGTGGCCATCCCCCGTGGGGGGTGCTTTCTCACTTTCTTTCTCTCTGTTTCTCTCTGGAGAGAGGATGTACCTTATAGCAAATTTCAAACAAAACAAACAAAACAAACCTTCTTCTTACCCTCCCTCCTTCACACTAAAACCGGTCACCTATCCTGTTAATGGCCAATCTCCCAGTAACCTGACCTTGGCTCCCTTTTTCTATCTTCTCGTCTGATGCTCCTGTCACCTCTACCACCACCATAGCTGAGCTCTAGAGATCCTGTTTTTCTAATGGCTTCAGACCTATGCTCCCCCATCAATCTATTATTCTGCCTATTACCCCTACATCAAACGTGAACTTCTAATTATCTGAACTATGCGTGGTGGACTCCTAACAAACTTTTCTCTCTCCAACCTCTTTCCAACTCTAACCAAAATTAGGTCTTGCATCATTTCCTTCTTCAAAACTTATTTGCAAATCAATTAGCTCCCCAGTATCATGCTCAAGATCTCCCCCAAGATATGCCACATATTTCGGCATTGGTCACTGTTATCTTCCACTATGGTGGTAAACACACTCTTCTGGGACCAGCAGTTAGCGTAATGGCTATGTCGCTGGACTCCCACGTAGTCGACCGCGGTTCGAGTCCCGGACCCGGTGGCTTAAACTCACGCCGGGAGCGTGTGCGTGTGTGCCCAAGATCCTGAGAGGAGAATGGAGGAGAAGGGATTGCGGCATGGCCATCCCCTCTGGGGGGTGATTTCTTGCTTTCTATCTCTTTGTCTCTCTCTGTCTGTCTGGCGAGCGCACGCGCCTTATAGCAAAAACCTCTCCAAAAAAAAAAAAAGAACACACACTCTTCCACCCAAAGCTCTACGCTTATTTTTCACTAAACACGTGGTGTGCTTTTGTACCTCCAGGCTTCAGGTAACCCTTTTTTCCCCAGCTGGAGCCTGGTGGCTTGCTTTCTCTCTCTCTCTTTCTAGTGAGAGTGTGCCCAGTAGGAAAGTAAAAAATAATGATAAATAAAATTAAATAATTCTTTCTTTTTTTAAAAAAGTCTATAACCCAATAGTGAAAATTTGGAAATATTGGGACCAGCAGTTAGCGTAATGGCTATGTCACTGGACTCCCATGTAGTCAAATGCGGTTCGCATCCTGGACCCGGTGGCTTAAAACTCACGCTGGGCGCATGTGCATGCGTGTCCAAGATCCCAAGAGGAGAATGGAGGAGAAGGGATTGCGGCGTGGCCATCCCCCCGGGGGGTGATTTCTCGCTTTCTGTCTCTCTGTCTCTGTCTGTCTGGCGAGCGCACGCGCCCTATAGTAAAAACCTCTAAAAAAAAAATTGGAAATATTACTGACAATCCTCCCATCCCAATTTGTTACCGTCTCATTCCCTCTCCCTATCTTCTCAGAGTTTTGGTCTACGTGCAGACGCCATTTTGAACTTGCTGACCTGACACACACAGGTTGAGTGCAGTGCTGGTGGTTGAGACTGTGCTGGCTACCATAATAATAATAAATAATGGGAACCTCAGGCAGGGACTTGATTCCAGCATCATTAGCTGCATGACTTGGGGCAAGTCGTTTAATCTCTCTGAGCCTCTGCTTATCATGAAATGGGAAGAGTCCCAGCCAGGATGTTGATGTGAGGATTAAGTGAGATAACGCATGTAAGATCACTTACACAGCTGGCACAGGGAAGGACTCACTAAATGCAGTAATGTTTTGCTTTAATAGAACATAAAACCCAGTATGGAAATATGATAACTGCCCAAACAATGATAATACATTTGGTGGAGGGTTAGTGAAGACATCTTGGCAAGTGAAATTAGGGGAGGATGAGACTTAGTATAGCAGATATGCAGGTTAAGCCACCAGGTCCAAGACTAGAACCACTGTTAGCCACATGGGAGTCTAGAGCCTTAACAACCATACCAGCTGCTGGCCCCAAGGGTTATAGACTTTTTAAAAATAATTACTTTAGGGTACCAGCAGGTGGCATGGTGGTTAAGATGCTAGACACTCCCACATGGCCAACCAGGGTTCAAGTTCTGGACTTGTTGGCTTGCTTTCTCACATTTTCTTTCTCTCTCTGTGTCTCTCTCTGGTCAAATTAAAATAAATGAATGAATAAATAAAAATGAACTATTATTTTAAAAATAATTACTTTATTTATCTGTATTTATTTATTTTAATTTGATGAGAGAGAGACACACACACACAGAGAAAATGAGATAGCAAGCTACCAGGTACGGGACACAAACTTCGGTTGTACAAGTGGGAGTCCAGCACCCTAAACTACCATACCACCTGGGCTATAGACTTTTTGAAATAAGTACGTAGGGCCATCCAGATGGCTAAGGCGGCTGACGATGCGGCCCTGGACCCCCAGCTTGAAAACCAAGCCATGACTGCCCCAAATCCTAAGAGGAGTATAGGGGAGAAGGGATTGCATCGAGTTCCTGCCCCTTGGCGGGGAGGTGCTTTCTCACTTGGTCTGTTTCACTTTCTCTCTTTCTGTCTCTGTCTCCACAGCGAGCGCACATGCCCTATGGCAAATTAAATTTTTTAAAAAAGCATTTAAACTATGTAGTTACTGAACAGGATTGCATCTACTCTTAAATATTCTGCAACTGTAATGTGTAGGTTCTATTTTGTCTCCCTGATTTTATTGTCACTTCCCGGGGATTACCTCTGTTCTCTTGTGTTTCGACAGCTTTCAGCACATTGCTTGACACACGGTGTGCGTACTTGTTGAATTCAATGTACGTGAGTCTGCTTATGAGCACGGCAGCTGGGTGGAGGACGTGGGTGTGGGGCGCAGTGTGCATTCTTTCTCCTCATTCTTTTTCCCTTCAGCAGCTGCAGCCTGGATGCTTTCCTTCTTGGGGTAGGAGGCAGAACCACTGACCCTTTAACAAGTTGTCCCTCACAGAACAGGTGTCTCCCCAGCCGCTCGAAGGAGAGGGATGGCTGCATACTTAGTGACATCAGCCGCTGACCAATGAGAAGTCAGGCTAGGGCAGCCGCACCAATGGGCGGCGGGGGGCGGGTCCGGTTTCCTGGGAGCCGGGCGGGCCGGGCTGGTCCTGCAGCCGCCGCGGAATCTCCGCCGCTAGCGCTGCCAGCGGCGGCTCCCGCGGCTCCGGCGACTCCTGGTGGCTCCGGAGGAGGCGCCGTCTCTGCGTCCGCGTACCTCTTGGACGCACGGCTCTGGCTCCTGCCGCTACCGCGCAGCTCCTCCACGGCCAGGGCTCGGCGGTGGCGCGGCTCATGCCCCCGGGTGCGGAGCGCGCAGGTGGGCCGGCCGCCGCTGGGAGATAGGCCCCCGGGGACGGCGGCAGCGGGACCATGGCGCGGAGACCCGGGGCGCCGGCCGCCTACGGGGAGGAGTTCACCTTTGTCAGCCCGCTGGTGAAATACCTACTCTTCTTCTTCAACATGCTCTTCTGGGTGAGTCTTGGGGGTCATGGGGGCACCTGGGCTGCAGGGTACCCTGGAGGGCGGAACGGACTGCCCGCAGCGGAGGAGGGGGCGGCCCGGGATGCCGGGTGCAAAGGTGAGAGTGGTGAGCGGCACTGCCTAGTTTTCTGGGCTGACGACACTTTGGGGGAATTCATTCTGGGAGGGATCCCACAGTGACGCCGTGTCTGGAGGGAGTGTTGGGGGGGATATGCGAGGGATTCAGTTAAGATTTATGGGTAGTCGCTAGGTTTCAAGTGAGGGTCTCTGTGCGGCCGAAAACACGGGTTTGTGGGCAGGTCCGGGTTTTCCTTTTGGCCGAAGGCAGACCCACTGGTGCATTCACGATTAGGGGTTTTCAGGCCTGGGGGTTGAAGGCCCCGCTGGCAAAGAAGAGGAAGGGGGAAAAAAAAAAAACGCACCCACTGTTGACCTCAGAGAAAATGGATTAAGGGGCTTCATCTCTTCCTTTCGAATACCTCTGGTACCCCCCTCCCCACAACTCCCACCCAAAGGCTGAGAAGACAGGCATGGCCTCTGAGTGTGGACTGTGTTTCCCTTATCACGACTGCCCCAAACTTTGCTCCACCTTTCTCAAGACCAGACTCCACCCCTGGATCCTGACAGTTTTCAGCTTCTTTAGATAGGACCCTGTGTTAGACTGGAAGGCCAGAGGTCCTTGCAGAATCTTCCGTTTGGAGATGGAAAAGTGAAGAAAAGTATTGGATTGGGGCTCCAAACATCTGGATTTTTCATCCCCACTCTGCCATTAATGGTTGGCTTGAGTGACCTGGACAAGTATGTTCACATCTGCAGACTTTAGTTCCCTCCACGGTAAAATCAATCCCAATATGATCGGGACTGGCAGAAATACCCTGCCCGAGCTGATAGTTCAGCTGAACCAGATCGTCAAATGCAAGCTCAATCCTGTTTCACGTCTAGAGGGTCTACGGGGAAATCTTTTCCCCATCTCCCCAGTTCTCTTCCCCCAGCTCCCCAATTCTCTGCAGCTCTTACCACAGCAGAGCTTCTGTTGTGGGAGCCCCTCCTCGCCCACTTCTGCCTGAGACCCGAAGTTCAGACTTGCAGGAGAGAGGAATCGTGAGTCTAAAAGATGTTTCCTGGGAGAGGGAGCCGACTAGACATCTAAGCCAGTCGCTGGGAAGGTTTCACAAGGGCCGCGGTGTGAAGTGCAGACACAAAGTACCTAAGTGCTAGCCTGTTGGGACAAATGAGAGAAATCCCAGAGGGTGGCAACAACAGCTCACTCTCAGCTATCGTCGCACTCCTGGGAAAGATGAAGTTTGGGCTCCTGTCAAATTCTCAGTTTTAGAACTGCAAAAAAAAAATTTTTTTTAGAAGGCATCCTCTAAAGCCTTGTTGAACGTCCTCATTTTACAAGTGAAATATAGAAAATTAAAGCACAGAGATGTTAGATGTTTTGTCCAAGGCCCCACAGCTGGTTAGCAGGCTTGGTCTGGTGAGTTTTCTACCGAGCACAGTTCCTCTAGGGAAAGTCCGTGGTCCAGAGGGCCTCTTCTGCGGAGGTATTGGTAATACCGGTTGTTAACTAGCCAACCCAAGTTCCCATAGCCTAGGTTCTGCTTCGGTTGGAGGCTAAGGAAGAACAGAACTTCCCCACCACTGCTGTGCCAGGGCTGGGAGTGTGCCAAGGGAAACCCCCCACCTAGGGGCAAGTACCAATGAGGCCTCCTACGTGGTCATGGGTATGCCAGGCCAGTGACATGCCCTCCTCAGAGCTAGCACTAGCACCCAGCGATCTTGGTCCCGTCCTGACTTCTATCAGCCAAGACTCCATCTCCTTTGGAGCCACTGGCACCTCACCGTTATCTGTGCTGCCTGGCGACAACAGCTGGGTGCATCTGTTACCCTTGTAGTTTGTGGTCAGTTTCTTAGACTTCCCCAACCCGCCCATCCCGCCCCCTCTTTTATGAGACAAATGACTTTGGGAGGTTGAGGGGGGAGTTTGGTTTCCATAGATCCATTTACCATGGTCAAAAGGCTTTATTCTAGGTCAGAGGACCTGGCTAAGCGAAGCTGGCACCACCCCAAATTAGAGCAGAGCCCCTTCTTGGCCCTACTTTAGCCTTATAAAAAGTCAGAGGCTCTAGAAATAGCACATCGGAGGACAAGAGGCTGCGCTTCTTTTTGGCACCAACTTACTGTGTGACCCTAAGCCAATGTATGTGTCTCTCTGTCCTTAATCTTTCTTCTCTAAAGGAGAAACATCTTTCTGCCTGTATGAACTATTTAAAGATGAATGAATGGCTTTGGGACTGTTTTCTTTCTCCAAGACCTGGGGCTGGATCTAAGGATGACTTTTTCTGTGTCCTGGTATCCCTGGGACACTGCCTTTCCTAGGGGACAGGATTTTCCGGTGTTGCTGAGTGTCATTACTTCCCCCCCCCCCCCCCCCCCCCCCCCCCCCCGGCCCAGACTGCAGACGCGTTCTGCACAAGTGCAGCCGGCGAGGGCTGCTTTTCCAGACCAGGGGTCATCTTATCCCCCTTCAGGGACTGGTTACTTTACCTTCTTTTTACAGGCTCCCATCATCCTAGTCACATTCCCCTCTTCCGCCCAGAAAACACCCACGGATGGGACTGTCATGCCCACACCCTCTGCAGGCAGAGTGCGTGCTCTGGCCAGCTGTGGGGGATGCTGTGTGGGAGTGGTGTTTGTGTCTGTGCCTGGAACACATTAGGAAGGTTGCCAGCATTGTCTGGGCTCACGGTGGTGGTGGTAGCCACTACCTCTCCTGCTGCTCCAGGAGCCCTGACTTTGGGCTATTTGGAGGCTGACTCAAAAAGCTACTGATTCCTTTTTATTTATTTTTTTTAAGAATTATTTTTCTTTAACTTTATTTATCTATTTTAATTTGACCAGAGAGATACAGAGAGTGAGAGTGAGAGAGAGAGACAGAGAAAGTGAGAAAGCAAGCCACCAGGTCCAGGACTTGAACAGAAACCATTCTTCCTGTTCGTGTTTCAAATCTCACTTTCTTTTTGGCCTGGGAGTTTCGATTTCCCCCCAGAAATCATGTTGCTGGGTTACTGTGTGCTCGAGTAGTTGTTCCAAGATCCCAGAAGTTGTATTTAAATCTTTTGGTTAAGAAGTAACTGCCAGGGCAGGCAGGTGGCATGGTGGTTAAGGGCACTGGACTGCCACATGGCCGCCCGCCATTTGAGTCCTGAATCTGGCGGCTTGCATTCTCACTTTCCCTCTCTCTTTGTCTCTCTCTGGTCAAATTCAAATAAATAAATGAATAAGTAAATAAAGTTAAATAAAAAAAATAATTAAAACAAAAAGTCATTGCCCTGAGTGAGTCCCATAGCCCACTGGTTAAGAGAGCAGGATCCTACATGACTGACCGTGGTTTGAATCCCAGTCTTGGCACCTTCAAAACCATGCCAGGCACATGTGTGTGCATGCTCAGTATTCCAGTAGGATGGAGAAATAGAGGAGAAGTGATTGTGGTGTGATCATGCCCCACTGGGAGGGTGCTTTCTCTTTCTTCCTCTCTCTGAGTCTCTGTCTCTAGCAAGAACACATATCTTCTGGCAGTTGGGAAAAAAAAATAACTGGCCTTCCTCACCTCCCTGAGTTGGACAGCTCTGTGCAGAGAAGACAGCAGGGCGGTACATGCTTTATCAGCCCTGGGCATACGCTGTCAGGAATATTATCAGTGCCGCCCACCTCCTCCCTTGCTACTCCCTTTTTTCACTGTGGGCAGCAGTTGGAGTGGCTTTTGAGCCAAGCAGAGCCCAGAAGCTCAGTCTCCAGCCACAGACCTCCCCCAAGCTTCCATGGTGGCCATGTCTCAGGGCTCCCGTGGCACCTCATACATGCTCCGATTGTGCACTTATCTCTAGACTTCAAGGCTCCTAAGGGTTGGGACTGCCTTATTTATGTCCAGATCTGCAGTGCCCAGCTGTGTCTGGCAGAAAGTGGGTGCTTATTGAATGTGTATTGACTGGGTCCTGTGCCCTGGCACTCTGCTCTCAACCAGGTCAGAAAAAATGGCGCCATCTCTCCCCCAACCCCTAGCCGCAGCATCTTCCTCAGAGCCACACTTATTTGCTATCTGTGCACCTGGGTCTTTTCACTGCCATGGAAACTTCTGTGGACCCCGATCCAGATTTTTCCCTAGACCACTGGTGAGGATTCAGCCCACTCTTCTGTCTAGGACCACTGTCTAGAAACGTCTTGTAGACTCATGATTCCTCTTTCCTGCAAGTCTGAACTTCAGGTTTCAGAGTCTGAGAGTCCCCAGGGCACTCGGAACACCCCAGACCACTTGCAGCACCATCTCTTATCACAGGGCTCAGAAGCCATGAGGAAGTGACCAGGCAACAAGCCTGGCAAAAACCCGCCCTGAGTGTTCCTGCCCCTCAGGCCTCCCACCCCCACACGTACTTCTGAATGCACTAGGAAGCAGAGCCCACCCATCTCCTTTGGCTACAGACTGGGTTGGCTTTAATAAATGAAGAAGCCAATTTTTAAAAAATAATTATTTATTTTATTTTGTGTATTATTATTCTTCAATTTGACCAGAGAGAGACAGAGAAAGAGAGAGAAGGAGAGTGAGAAAGCAAGCCGCCAGGTACAGGACCTGAACCGTGGTTAGTCATGTGGGAATCCAGCACCTTAACCACCACGCCACCTGCCGGCCGCAGGTTGTTTTTTTTTTTTTTTATATAAACAGCAGCAACAACAACACAACCCCAAAACATCAAAATTGAAGTTGAGAACCATATCCTTGGCTGTGCAGGTCACACACATGCCTTTTTAATTCCCCTCATAGTCAGTTTGCCTTGTACCAAGTAGAAAATCAAAAACCTCAAGCAACCTTTAAAAAGAATAAAAGGGGCCAGCAGGTGGCATAGTGGTTAGGGTGCTGGTCTCCCATATGGCTGACCACAGTTTGAGTCCTGGACCTGGCAGCTTGTTTTCTCACTTTCCCTCTCTCTCTCTCTCTCTCTCTGTCTCTCTCTGATCAAATTTAAATAAATAAGTAAATAAGTTAAATAAAATAATTCTTTAAAGAATAAAAGAAAATATAGTACCTCTCAGAGCCTTTTTTTGTAGAATTCTTTTTTCGTTATTTATGATAGAGCTTGCACACACACACACAAGCAAGTGTGTGTGACAGAGAGAGATAAAATAAGCATTTCCCATAGGGTCTGGTCATGCTCTGATCCTCTTCCTCCAGCCTAGCAGATTTGGGGTACTCACATGCATCCCCAGTGTGTTTCAGGCTGACCAGGCTGGGGATTCGAACCATGGCCACCATATGGGATCCATCTTCTCTTGAGCAATGCATTACCACTGCACCATGGAGCTGGCCCACCTTTTAGAGTCTAGAAAGCAGGCTGGTCTCTTTAGGGTTATGAGGTTATGCTATCAGCCCTAGTGGATTTCCCTCCCTCAATCATAACCTTGGAGGGCCAACACCAGCTGTGACCCAAGGGAGATACCGAAGGCTTGGCCCCAGACAAGAAAGAGCCCTGTGGACTCCTCCACTCCAGCAGCACAAGGGGATCCAATTTAGACGGAGGAGCCAAGAGCCAGTTTCATGCAGATAGTGGCCACCTCAGGAGCCCAGAAACAGCCGGGCTAGGATGTCCACAGAAGGACCAGCACCTGCAGGTCCTGGGCAGTGAGAGAGGCCTTACTGAGAGAGAGCCTGGTTCAGGTCGAGCCGGCTGTAACTTCTGTGCTTCATCCTGTAGTGAGGACAGAAAGGACCCGGAAATCGGAGGTGGAGCTCTCTTCCTCCCACTGCCCTCAGAATAGGGATGGGGCTTTGATTCCCACAGAGGGACCCACTCTGCCTCAGCTGTCCTTCTCCATTTAGAAGAAGAAGGAAAGAGATTCTAGGGTGGAGGAGTGGACTACCACTGCTTATGGACTGGGCTTTAGCACGTGGTCAAACAAGGCCAGGCTTTTTCTCGGAGGCTGCTCCAGGCTGGTGGGCCTTTGTGCCAGTGCCCTCTTCCCCGTTCAGAGTGCTGTTCCAGGAACTTCCCTCCATGCAGCCTCCTGGGTCCTGCTAGCCCCGTCCCCTCCCACTGCTATCTTCCTTCCCCTGCCTGAGCCCTACCCAGTTTGGAGATTATCAACTCTTCCCCAAGAACATGCAGGCACCTCATGTGATGGCCCAAGGTGAATGCATGGGACCCTGGGGTTGCTGGGAGGCAGAGGTGCGAAGGCAGCCATGTGGTCGAGGTTACAGGGCCTTGGGGACATCTGGACCTAGTTCCTGTCCCACTCCAGCTGCTCGACTACTGAGTGAATGGGAAAGTTGCTTGAATTCTCTCAACACAGTTCTATAAAATAGAGATATCCCCCTCTTGAGGTTGTGGTCAGAATTAAATGAGATGGCAGATATAAAGCGCTTTGCCCAGTGCCTGGCGCTAGCACTCAGCAAAAGGTAACTACTGCGTTGTTGGAAATATTAGTAGCTTCCAGAGGTCACCTGCAGGGGGTGAGCCTGGAGAGCTGGGGTAGGTGCTTTTCAGGGAGGAGGGAGAGTGGCGAGTAGATGGGGATTGAGTCTAGAAAAGGGCCAACTTTGAACCTGGAGAGCCTTCACTCACGTTCCCATCGTTTGCCAGAGGAGTTGAGAATTAACCATGCCATTGTATGTTTTGTTTCCAGAGAAGTTTCATGCATATGCTAGGAATATGGCTGCTGTCTCTGAGGGCCTCCCCTGGACTTGGCCTCAGTGCCTGTCATACCCCTTGATCTTGCGGTGCAGCCCAGTGGAAATGGACCTCTGGTGCTAATTTGCCTGTAATTACTGGCATCTGGGCTTGAGAGGCAGGCGCACAGCCCTGGCTCAGGGTCTCCAGGTCCTGCGGCATTTCCTTTCTTGTTGCCGATGGCCCTGAAGCAGTCTTAGGGGCTAGAATACAGGTTTTTCCTCACAAACATCAAGTCAGGGCTGTCTTTCCCCAGTTTTTTTTTTCATAAGGTTTTTGCCTTAAGGTGTGTGAGCTCACCAGACAGAGAGAGACAAAGACAGTGAAAGGAAAAGCGAGAAGTCGTCCCCCAGGGGGGATAGACATGCTGCAATCCCTTTTCCTCTGTTTTCCTCCCAGAATCTTGGGCTTACATGCCTATGTACCCGGTGTGATTTTTAAGCCACTAGGTCTGGGACTTGAAACGTGGTCAGCCTATAGGAGTTCAGTGACAGTGACATAACTGCTACGCTATATGTTAGCATGCCCCCCCCCCAATTTTTTTTTTTTTTTTTAAAGAGGTTTTTGCTATAGGGCGCATGTGCTTGCCAGATAGAGAGACAGAAAGCGAGAAATCACCCCCCAGGGGGAATGGTCACGCCACAATCCCTTCTCCTCCATTCTCCTCTCGGGATCTTGGGCACGCACGCACATGTGCCCTGCATGAGTTTAAGCCACCGGGTCTGGGACTCAAACTCGGTCGACTACATGGGAGTCCAGCGACATAGCCATTACACTAACTGCTGGTCCCTCCCCCAATTGTTTTTAAAGAATTATTTATTTTTTATTTTATCATTATCTTTTTTTTTTTTTTTTTTTTTTTTTAAATTTGTTACAGGGCACACATGCTCACCAGAGAAAAAAAGAGAGAGAGGAAGAAACTGAGAAAGCAAGCTCCCAGGTCCGGACTCAAACTGTAGTCAGCCATGTGGGAGTTCAGCACTCTAACCACCACCACCACACCACCTGTTGGCCGCACCCAATTTTTTTTTTAGTTTTAATTTTTTTTATGTTTTTGCTATGGGGTGCATGCACTCACCAGAGAGAGACAAAGTGAAAAATCATTCCTCGGGGGGGATGGCCATGGTGCAGTCCTTTTCCCTCCATTCTCTCAGGATTTGTGGCATGTGTACACATGTGCCTGGCATGATTTTCAAGCCACCAGGTTTAGGACTCAAAGTGTGGTTAGCCATGTGGGAGTTCAACACCTTAACCACCATGCCACCTGCCAACCCCACTTCCTAACTTCTTTTTTTTTAAAAAAAGAATTATTTTTATTTAACTTTATTATTTTAATTTGACCAGAGAGGGACACAGAGGGAGAGATAGAGAAAGTGAGAAAGCAAGCCACCAGGTCTGGGACCCGAACCGTGGTTGGCCATGTGGGCATCCAGTGCCCTTAAACACCATGCAAACTGCCAGCCCCCTCCTAACGTCTTTATAGGCTTATTTATGTCCTCCTCAAGAGAGAAACAGTACCCCCAACACAGTCCTGATGCCGCGATCCACCCCAGCCCTCAGCCAGCCCTGGCACATACCTGCCCACCCTACTCAGGGAGGTCTCCAGACACAAGCCTGGATCTTCCCCACGTGGGCCAGCCTTGCAGAGCATCATGTTTGCATCACTGCATCACACTCTGACCCTGTCTTTTCCTAATTCGCTAGGAAAAAGGCCAAGATAATGGGGAGACTTTTCTCTATTTTCTGTTTTCTTCACGAGCGTCAGTAATTTAGCTGCTCATCTACCAGCAAGTGCTAGCAGAAGGCAGAGGAAGAACAAGTAGCAAACACATATTATGGACATTAGGAAACAACTTATTTCCAGTATCGTCTGTTTTTTAAGTTGTCAGAGGGAGCCAGGTCCCACATGGCCAACCAGGGTTCAAGTCTTGGCTTGAAAAACATCCTGGGCATGTGTGTACATGCCCTGGAGAATCGGAGGAAAAATGGTTGCAGCCTGAACAGGAATCCATTGGAGAATTCTCTGTCTCTTTCTTTGCCACTTTCTTTCAAGTGTGTACACATGCCCTCTGGCATTAAAAAAAAAAAAAAGAAAAAGAAAAGAAAGAAAGAAGAAGAAAACTACCGATAATAGGCAGGCTCCATGGTACAGCAGTAATGCACTTCTCAAGAGAGACTAGAGCCCACTTAGTGACTGTAGTTTGAACCCAGTCTGGTCAGGCAGAGGCACCCCAGGCACACATACCAGTGCCAAAGAGCCACAGGCTGGAGACTGGAGGGAGATCTCGCCCTGGGGATGGCACCTCTACCCCTCTTTCACGCATACGTTCTGTCATGGGGAAAAAAAAAGTGTTTGTTTTTTTTTTTTATAATATAAATTCCTTTATATTTTCCCTGAAAGAGAGATGGAGGGAGAAAAGGGAAGAGAAAAAGGCATTCCCAGCAGGTCTCCACACCATGACTCCAGCTCAGTTGGTGTGGGTCATCGGCGTGTGCACTCAGCGTGCTCAAGGAGGGCCCACGATGCAAACCTGGGCTCTGTCCATGCAAGTCCAGTTGAGTTATCCCTGTGCCATTGTCTGGTAGCCCCCCAAAATGTCTGCGACTTGAAAGACCAAAAACAAAAGAAGATTAAGGAGAAAAGAACAAAAACTAGGAGACTATTCCAGGATAAGGAAGACTTAAAAAGGCAGTGCATTATTTTAAAGAACTATTTATTTAATTTTTTAAAGAATTATTTTATTTGAGGGGACCAGCAGTTGGCGTAATAGCTATGTCACTATGGCTAGTCGACCGTGGTTCAAGACCTGGACCCGGTGGCTTAAACTCACACCGGGCCCGTGTGCGTGCGTGCCCAAGATCCCGGGAGGAGTAGAAGGGATTGCAGAGCGGCCATCCCTGCTGGGGGGGGGGGGGTGATTTATCGCTTTCTGTCTCTCTCTCTCTCTCTCTGTCTCTATGGCGTGCGCACACGCCCTATAGCAAAAACCTCTCCAAAAAAGAATTATTATATTTGACTTTATTTATTCATTTTAATTTGGCCAGAGAGGGACAGAGAGAGAGAGATTGGGAAAGTGAGAAAGCAAGCCACCAGGTCCGGGTCTCAAACTGCAGTAGGCCACATGGGAGTCCAGTGCCCTTATTCACCACGCCACCTGCCAGCCCCTATTTATTTAATTTTTCATTTTTTTGAGAGATTTTTGCTATAGGATATATGTGTTCACTGTAGAGGCAGAGAAATAGAAAGTGAAAAATCACCCCAAAAGAGGAGGGCCACACCACCATCCTTTCTCCTCCATGCTCCTGTTGGGATTTTAGGCATGCATGCACATGTGTCTGGTGTGAGTTTGAAGCCACCAGGTGTAGGACTTAAACTGTGGTCGGCTTCATGGGAGTTCAGTGCCTTAACCTCTATAACACCTGCTGGTCCTTATTGTTATTTTTAAAATTTGCTATATGGTACACATGCTCATCACAGAGAGACAGAGAAAAAGATAAGGAAAGTGAGAAAGCAAACTGCCAGGTCTGGAACTCCAACCACAGTTGGCCATGTGGAAGTCCAACCACCACACCACCTGCTGGCTCCAACAGTGCATAGTTCTTGTTTGGATCCTGGATTAGAAAAAAGGAAACACAAAGAAAACTGAAAAGGACATTATGGGGATAATTGGGGAAAGCTAGGTATGGGTATAAGATAGTGGTAATAGTATATTGAAATTAGGGGTCAGCAGGTGGCATGGTAATTAAGGTGCTGGATTCCCACATGGCCAACAATGTTTTGAGTCCTAGACCTGGCAGCTTGCTTTCTTACCTTCTTGCTTTCTTACTTTCTCTTTCTCACTCTCTCTCTCTCTGGTAAGTACATGTGCCCTATAGCAAAATTTTAAATAATAATAAATAAATCATTTTAAAAGTAGTATATTGAAATTAAAAACATATTATAGTATGTCAAAAGCTATAGTGCATAAACCAACAGAGAACTGCGGCTTCCTGGTGCTCTCTCACTAAAGAATTTTAAGATTGGGCCAGCAGGTAGTGTGGTGATTAAGGTGCTGAACCCGACATGGATGACTGAGCAGTTCAAGTACTTCATCTGACAGCCTGAAAAACATGCTGTGTGCATGCATGAACAAAATCCCGAGAGGACAGTGGAGGAGAAGGGGATTATGGTGTGGACATCCCCTTGGAAGAGGTGATTTCTCACTTTCCCTCTTCTCTGTCTCTTTCTGTCTCTCTCTGGCAAGCTCACATGCCTTACAAAAAAAACTTAAAAATTAAAAAAAGAATGTTAAGATCTGCTACTGTAAGCTTTAGAGTGACAGGAAGGAAATCACCCCAATTTAAATTTGTAAAACTGCATGCAAGTGAACCCCTCTGTCTCTGGGGAGTGCAAGCACCCTATGGCAAAAAAAAAATCTAAAAAAAAAAAAAAGTAGATTTACAAAACTACCAAATTAGGAGTGACATTTGTTTTTAGACTTCATTTGTTTTTTTTAAGGTTTTTGCCACAGGGCATATGCATTTGCTAGAGAGAGAGAGAGAAAGACAGCAAGAGGGAAAGTGGGAAATCACCTTCCTGGGGGGGATGTTCACATCCTAGTGCCTTCTCTTTCACTCTCCCTCTGGGATTTTAGGCATGAATACACATGCATCGGGCATGATTTTTCAAGCTGCCAGGTTCAGGATTTGAACCATGATAGGCCATGTGGGAGTCCAGGGAGGACTCCAACCACCATGCTACCAGCTGGCCCCAATAGATTTTTTTTTTTTTTTTAATTGTAATTGCTAGAGGGTGTGTTTACTTGACTTTCTTTCTCTCTGTCTCTCTGGTGAGTACACATGCACTATGGCAAAAATCTAAAAAACAAAAACAAAATGTAGGTTTACAAAACTACCAAATTGGGGGTGGCTTTTTTTTTTAAAGAATTATTTTATTTACTTTTATTTATTATTATTGTTTTATAATTGGACCAGAAAGAGAGAGTGGGAAAGTAAGAAAGGAAGCAGTAGACTTGAACCATGGTCAGCCATGTAGGAGTCCAGTGCCTCAACTACTATGCCAACCCACCAGCCCCAGGGGGTGACATTTTTTTTAAAAGAATTATTAATTTTTATTTGTTATTATCATTCTTTTTTTTTTTTTTTTTTTGACCAGAGAGAGATACAGAGAAAGAGACAAAGGGAAAGTGAGAAAGCAAGCCTCCAGATCCAGGACTTGAACTGCTGTTGGCCATGTGGGAGTTCAGCATCTTTTTTTTTTTTTTTTTTTTTTTTTTTTGAGAGGTTTTCGCTATAGGGTGCGTGCGCTCGCCAGACAGACAGAGAGACATAGCGACAGAAAGTGAGAAATCACCCCCCGGGGGGATGGTCACACCACAATCCCTTCTCCTCCATTCTCCTCTCGGGATCTTGGGAGAGCACGCACATGCGCCCGGCGTGAGTTTTAAGCCACCGGGTCCGGCACTCGAACCACAGTCGACTGCGTGGGAGTCCAGCGACATAGCCATTACGCTAACTGCTGGTTCTCGAGGCAAAAACCTCTTAAAATTTTTTTTTTTTAATTGTCAGAGGGTGTATGTGGTTGCAGAGAAACAGAGAGAGAGAAGGAAGGAAATAAAGCACTTCCCCAGTGGGCGTGGTCATGCCACAATCTCTTTTCCATTTCTTCATCCTGTTGGGATTTTGGGACATACACACATTGTACTTGACATGTTTCCCAAGCTGCCAGGGCCAGGATTTGAACTGCTGTCAGCCATGTGAGATCTGGCTCTCTTAACCATTAGGCCACAAGGTCAGTCCATAGACTACTATTTTTTTAATTGTTTAATTTTTTAATTATTATTGCGGTTTTGTTTTTGTTTTTGTTTTTGTTTTGAGAGGTTTTTGCTATAGGGCATGTGCGTTCACCAGAAAGACAGAGAGGAACAGAGAGACAAAAATCGAGAAATCACCCCCCAGGGGGGATGGCCACGCTGCAATCCCTTCTTCTCCATTCTCCTCTCGGGATCTTGGGCACGCACACACACGTGCCCGGCATGAGTTTAAGCCACCGGGTCTGAGACTCGAACCACAGTCGACTACATGGGAGTCCACTGACATAGCCATTACGCTAACTGCTGGTCCCTTGTTATTGTTTTTTAAATTCATTATAGGAGAGAGAGAGAGAGAGAAAGTGAGAAGCCCCCAAGTCCAAGGCTCAAATCACGGTCAGCCATGTGGGAGTTTAGCACCTTAACCACCATGCCACCTGCTGGCCCCTAGACTTTAATATTTAGACTGTTTTAGTTTTAGAGAAAAACTGAGAAGATAACACAGAGTACTGAGTTCCCATATACCCCACACTCAGTTTTCCGTTTGTTAGTACGATACGTTTGCTATGATTAGAGGCATTATCATTACAGTCCATACTTTAGTTTGGATTTCCTTACTTTTTTTTTTTTTTAATGTTCTTTCTTTGTTCCAGGATCCCATCCAAGATACATTTCATTTAGTTGTCGTGTCTCCTTAAGTTCCTGTTGGCTGTGACAGCTTCTCAGACTGTCCTTGTTTTTGATGACCTGGAGAGTTCTGAGGAGTGTGGGTCAGCTATTTTGTAGAATGTTCTTGTATTGGAACTCGCTGGATGCTGACCTCCTGGGTATGGGTTTTTGGGGAGGAAGACCAGAAGGTGAAGTGCCGTTTCAGCCCATCCAGTTATACCATACCAGCGCTCTGTTGACGTGGTCGTTGTTGACATTGACCTTGATCTCCCGGCTGAGGTAGTGCTTGTGTAGTGTTTCTCTGCTGCACAGCCTTTCCTCTCTTGCCTTCTCCATACCGTGCTTTTTGGAAGACGGTCTAGCCCCTTTGTGTCCACACTAAGGAGGAACAGGTTGTGCTCTCCTTCCATAGGGCTGGATAGCCACAGAATATACTTGGAATTCTTCTGCATGGGAAATGTCTCTTCTCCCCCGTTTATTTATTTAGTAAGAAATTTATTTATAGCAGCATGAACTCATGAATATGTATTTCATCCTTTGGGTAATAATTTAATATTTTTTTTAAGATTTTTTTTTTGAGAAAGATTTTTGCTATAGGGCGTGTGTGCTCACCAGAGAGAGACAGAGACAAAAAGCGAGAAATCACCACCCTAGGGGGATGGCCATAGCACAATTCCTTCTCTTCCATTCTTTTGGGATTTTGGGCACATCCACACACATGTGCCCAGCATGAGGTGGTGTGGTGGTTAAGGCGCTGGACACTCCCACATGGCCAACCATGGTTTGAGTCCCAGACCTGGTGACTTGCTTTCTCACTTTCCTCATATCTCTGTCTGTCGGCCATAAGTAAATAAGTAAGTGAATAAAGTTAAATAAATAATTATTTTTTTAAAAAAGAATTATTTAACTTTATTTATTTTAATTTGACCAGAGAGGGACAGAGTAAGAAAGAGAGAGAGAAAGTGAGAGAGCAAGTTGCCAGGTCCGGGACTCAAATTGTGGTTGGCCATGTGGGAGTCCGGCTCCCTTAACCACCATGCCACCTGCCAGTCCCCAGCATGAGTTTTAAGCTGGGTCTGGGACTTGAACTGCATTTGACTATGTGGGAGTCCAGTGACATAACCATTATATCATCTGCTGGTCCCACGTTTTTAAAATATTTTTAAAGTTTATTTATTAATTTCTTCCATGGGAGAGAGAGAGAAAGATGGGGGGAAGATAAAAAAGAATGAAAAAACCTACAAAAAAAGAATAACAGGGCCAGCAGGTGGCAGCCTGGCCATCCCCGGGTGTGTGTGAAGGGATTTCTCACTTTCCCTCTCACTGTCTCTGTCTCTTTCTGGTGAGCATACACACCTGTGGCAAAAACCTTTTAAACAAACAAACAAAAAAATAGAATAGCAAAAAAAATTTTTTTTTAAATAAAATAATAGGGACAAGAGAAAGCTATTCCCAATTGGGTCCACATGCCACAATCTGCCCTAGCCTCAGCCAGGCAGTATCATGAGGCCGTGCTCATACCTGGCATTCACCAGGAGATGGTGGGACATGAACTTGGGACCTACCCATGTGGCTTCAGCATCACTGCTGCCCCACCACGGCTGAACCAATGCTTCCCTATTTCTTTTGATGCTCAAATGATTTCAGCTTTGACCATTGGGAGGTTTTCAGTTGCTCCTGTGCGCCTTTGGCGTACCCACATTGACGTGGGGGTTTGTTTTGGTTTTCAGCATTTCCTTACCTGCTGGCACTAAGAGTTGCTCTAGGCTCATCTTGTGTATTTCCTGCCCCCATCCTAGAAACAGCCATTTCTCCAGGGAGCCCAGGAGACGGCTGTTTTCATTACAAGGTGATTACTCATCCTACATGAGGATAAAGGTACTGGTGCATGCAAATTATTTTATGTAATTTGATCAACAATTTATGTTATTAGGAACATATATTTTGCTAAAAGCTAGATGCAGCTACTTGTTGTATCTAGCTTTTTAAAGTTTCCAGCTGAGGGCCCCGCAGGTGGCATAGTGGTTAAGGTGCTGACTCCCATGTGGCCCACTGCAGTTCGAGTCCTGGACCTGGTGGCTTGAAAATCATGCTGGGCACATGTGCATGCATGCCCAAAATCCCAGAAGGAGAATGGAGGAGAAGAGATTGTGGTGTGGCCATTCCCCTCTGGGTGGGGGAGGGGGTAGGATGATTTCTCATTTTCCCTCAGACTGTCTTTGTCTCTCACCGGTGAGCACACATGCCCTATGACAAAAATCTTTAAAAAAAAAAGTTTCCAATCGGGCTAGGATATGAAAAGCTACCCTAAAAGAGGAAAGTGTCTATTTGTTTTTCTCCACCCTGATCATGAAAGGAGGTCAGTGGTGATGTTGCAGAGTGATAGAAGGATTTTGCAGTAAAACCTAATACACTGGAAGGAGTACCAGGATAGGATTCAAAAGCTGGGCTTAGAACAGATGTTGCTACTGCACCTGTATGCACTTGGTCAAGGGTCACTTCTACTCTTTTGCTTCTCTATAAAAAGAGGTGAGTGGCGGAGTCCATTTCTAAAGTCCCTCTTAGCTCTAAAGTCGGATGCTATTGAGAGCAGCACATAAACTCTGGAATGGCTTTAGCTTTGAGGAATCCAAGGTGGGAAGTGGGGACAGGCATGGAAGTGTGAAAGGAAGGTCAAGTTGTGAGATGCAGAATTTGGAAGCCCAAGGGAGAGGCATCATTAACGATGATATTAAATATTAATAATAATATGAAAGTCCTGAGCTGGATTTTTCTTTAATTGCTAGAGAGTACATGCACTTGCCAGAGAAGGAAAGGCAGAGAGAGAGAGAGAAAGCACCTCTCAATGGGGCATGGTCATGCCACAATCCCTTCTCCATTTCTCCCCCTATCAGGATTTGGGTGTGCACATACACAAGCCCAGCATGGTTTTCAAGCCACTGGGGAAAGGATTCAAACTATAGATGGTCGTGTGGTTTGACCACTAGGCCACAGGGCCAGCCCTTGATCTGGATTTAATGTAGCCTGCATCTGTTGTTCTAGGTCTCCGGCTGATTGTGCTCTAGGCTGCAGGTTCTAAGGGTGGCTACACACTTGAATCTTTTACTGTCTGGGTTTCAGTGATAGAGATTCTGAGCAACCTAGGCTGGGAGTTTTTAACTCTTGCCCTCCCCCAACCACTCCCCTGGGTAATTCTAAAGAATTATTCATTTTATTTACAACATCGCTATGATTATTATTTTAATTTGCTACAGGGCATATGTGCTCACCAGAGACAGAGAGAGAAAGTGAGAAAGAAGCACGCTGCCAGGCCTGGGATCGAACCGTAGTTGGCCATGTGGGATTCCAGTGCCTTCATCACCTGCTGCCCCCCTCACCCTCCAGGTGATTCTTTATTTTATTTATTTAATTATTTATTTATTTATTTATTTGTTTATTTATTTTTGAGAGTTTTTTGCTATAGGGCTCGTGCACTCGCCAGATAGACAGAGAGAGACAGAGAGACAGAAAGCAAGAAATCAACCTTTAGGGGGGATGGCCACGCCGCAATCCCTTCTCCTTCATTCTCCTCTTGGGATATTGGGCACGCACGCACACGCGTCTGGTGTGAGTTTAAGCCACTGGGTCTGGGACTCAAACCACGGTTGACTACATGGGAGTCCGGCAACACAGCCATTATGCTAACTGCTGGTCCCATTCTTCCAGGTGATTCTAATGGCAGCTAAGGCTGAGAACCTCTGCTTTAGGTCAAAAATGCTCTTATCCCATCCTCATAAAACACATAGATCATAGGGACCAGCAGTTAGCATAATGGCTATGTCGCTGGACTCCCATGTAGTCGACTGTGGTTTGAGTCCTGGACCCGATGGCTTAAACTCATGCTGAGCACGTGTGCATGCGTGCCCAAGATCCCGAGAGGAGAATGGAGAAGAAGGGATTGCGGCGTGGCCACCCCCCCTGGGGGGGTGATTTCTCACTTTCTGTCTCTCTGTCTTTCTCTGTTTTTCTGGCAAGCGCATGCACCCTATGGCAAAAACAAAACAAAACAAAACAAAAAAACATAGATCATAGTTCCTCAGAATACATTGTTCATAGAAGCTGATGAATTGGACTTTGATAGTGTATTGGTTTCCTAATGCTAAGATGATAAATCACCACAAACGTAATGGCTTAAAATAAACAAATTTATTTACATTTTTAAGATTATTGGAACCAGCAGATGTCATCATGGTTATATCGCTGGACTCCCACATAGTCGACCACGATTTGAGTTCTGGCACTGACAGCTTGAAACTCCTGGCAGGCGCTTGTGCTTGCATTCCCAAAATCCCAAGAGGAGAATGGAAGAGAAGGGTTTGTGGCGTGGCCGTCCCCCTCCAGGGGGTGATTTCTCACTTTTGATCTCTGTCTCTCTGGTGAGGACATGTACCCTAAAGCAAAAATCTCTCTCAAAAAAGAAGATTATTTACTTATTTCCTGAGTCAAGGGACACACATAACAAGTGTCCCCCCTTTCTTAAAAAAGAATTATTTATTTTATTTAATTTATTATTATTATCCTTCAATTTGCCCAGAGAGAGAGGGAGAGAGAGAAAAGGCAAGCCAGCAGGTCCGGGACTCGAACTGTGTCAGTCATGTGGGAGCCCAGTACCTTAATCACCACAGCACCTGCTGGCTCCCCTGGACACTGTCTTCATACTGAAATCCTCCCCTGGCCCTGCAGCCAGCTAGAATCATAAGATGTCCACAGATGTGACATGTTGATGCAGGCCCAGGAAGTGATCCCAGAACCTCCTCACATGGTCTCCAGCATCATGCAGCACCCCTACTGCCTGTGCCACCACACTGGGGCAGGATTATTACTATTTTTACATTTCTGGAGGTCAGAAATCCATAATCAGTCTCACTGGGCGAACATCATGCTATCGCAGTGCCGTATCCCTTCTGGAGGCTCTAGGGAGAACCACTTCCCAGCCTGCTCCAGCTTTTTAAATTTATTTATTATTTTAAAAAATTTGCTCCAGGGCACATGCACTCATTGGAGAAACAGAGGGGAAGTCAGAAAGCACCCCCCTGGGAGGGGATGGCCATGCCACATTCCCTTTTCTTCCATTCTCCTCTTGGGATTTGGGGGAAGCACACGCACCCAGTGTGTTTCTCAAGCCATCGGGTCTGCGACTCAAACTGTGTAGTCAGCCATGTGGAATCCAGTCCCTTCACCACCACACCACTGGCTGGCCCCCGTGTCCCAGCTTCTGGAGATTGCCCACACTCTTTGGTTCGAGGCTCCGAGCCTCCCAGATCTGCTCCCATGCTCACATCTTGTCTGACCGGCCTCTTATCTTCCTTGGCTAAGGTCTCCTGTGATCGCACTGGCTTTCAGGTATGATCTCCCCACCTAGAACCTTTGCTTACATTTGCGATGTGCCTTTGGCCATGTAAGGTAACATGTTCACAGGTTCTAGGAATTAGGACATGGACATCTTTGGGGGTACATTATTCTATCTACCACAAGTGAAGACAGAGCAACTGCTGTAATTACAGGCCCATAAATAGAATTAAGCTACTCTGTGATATGTGACATCTCTTTACTTCACCTTTTTTTTTTTTTTTTTTTTAACTGTGTTTAGATTTCATCAGAGACTGCCTTTGTGGAAATGTTATACACCTTAGAGAGAAAAAAAAAGTCTTAATTTGCCAGAGGGTACAAGCACCTGCCTGAGCAGAGAGAGAGGGAGAAAGCACGCCCTAATGGGACATGGCCACGCTGCAACCCTTTCCCCCGTTCTCCATCCTGTCAAGATTAGGAAGGTGCACGCATATGTGTCCACATGTTTTTAAGTTGCCGGAACCTAGATTCAAACTGCACAGTGGACCATGTGGGATCTAGCTCCCTTAACCATGGGGTCCGGGCTGGCCCACCCATAGTGAAAATTTAACATGTGGGAAAAAAACAAAAACAAAAAAAACAGTGAGGGACCAACATGGGGCACTGGACTCACACAGGGTTGACTATGGTTCGATTCCTGGACTTGGCAGCTTAAAAGTCACCCCAGGTATGCATGCGTGCGTACATGCCCAAGATCCTGAAAGGAGAATGGAGGTGAAGGGATTGTAGCATAGCCATTTCCCTTGGGGAGTGATTTCTCACTTTCCTTCTCACTGTCTCTCTGTCTCTCTCTGGTGAGCACATGCACTCTATGGCAGAAACCTAAGGGAAGAAAAGGAAAGAACAGAAACAGTGAGGTGACTGGGAGCAACAAAAATAAAGAGCAGAGATATATTTTTAAGTGATTCGGTTTAATGGGACCAGTAGGTGGTAGTGTGGTTAAGGCGGTTGGACTCCCACATGGCTGACAGTGGTTCAAGTCTTGAACCTGGAGGCTTGCTTTCTCACTTTCCCTCGCTCTCTGTCTCTGGTCAAATTTTTAAAATAATAATAATAGTAATAAGTAAAATTAATTCTATTTCAAACTGATTCAGTAAAATGATATTCAGAACTACAGTTGGCTGTGGTGAGTTTTAAATGGTGGGGAAGCTCACTCAGACAGAAGGTGGCCTCCAGGTCTGGGGTATGACTGGCATCTCTGCCGTGTGGTTTCACTGCCTTCCTTGTGCTCCCTGAGACTGGTCGTGCCATGGCACAGGATGCTAGCTGGCACCTGCAGGCCCCCACACAGTCCTCCTGTACCTCCCTCTCTCCTGGACAGAGTAAGAGAGTCCTGAATCATAAGGGGGCAGTGAGTAGGGGCTGTGTACACAGGCAGAGGAGGGTCCTGAAAGACGTGGTTTTAGATAAGAGTTGGCCCTCCCCAACCACTAGGCATCTGCCCTCCCCTGCCAGGTAGCAGAGAGCCTTCGTAAAAGAGGCCTACGTGGAAAAATGTCTTTCTTTCAAGAGATGAGGTTGGCCCTGTCACCTGTTCTAGGGACCCCACCCCATCTTCCACCCAAGCCTCTGAGTAGCTCTTTCCAGCTGGTTTCTGTCTTGCAGGACAGTGGAGTGTAGTCAGCCATCTCCTTCCCCACTGAGTCGGTCAAGCCCCTGCTGCTGAGAGCACTCTCCTGCCAGAGCTTGGCCTCATCTATTGCCATGGCGACGGCCAGCTGCTGCTTAGCACCAGCCTGGAGACTGGGCACGAAGAAAGGGTAGCCAAGAGAGGAGGCCTGGGGGGCAGAGAAGGCCCCTGTGGGGACCCCCAGCAGTCTCTGCTGGGTTTGTTCTCTCAGGGAGAAGCCACAGCATTTGAAAGGCCTATACTTCTCTATTCCTCCACACTCATATTGGAGTTTATAAAGATAAAGGTTCCTTTGGCAAAGCAGTGCCAGTTCTTACACACGTGTGCACACTCACACTTTCACGCTGCCTGCACTTTCTTTGTATGTCGATGCTATTATTGTCCTCCCAAAGGATTAGGGAACTGGGAGTGTGCATCTCCCTGGGCCTGCTTTAGCAGTAAGAGCGGCCCTTTGATGTAGACGGACTAGAACTCAAAAGTTCGTCATTTCCGGCCATGATAGTGGCACAGCAGTAATGCTACTGGACCCACACTGGTAGGTCTCTGGTTCACGTTCCATGGCCTCCCTGTATGCTCTGGCAGTGCACATGTATGCCCGCAATCTGAGTTGACTGTGCCGCCCGCTGGGGGTGCCTGCCCCCCCTCTTTCTCATTTGGAAGGAATAGATATGTAAATAAAATTTTCAGTTTCTGAATTAGTTAACGGTTATGATACAATAATTCATGTCAGGCATTGTGTCGAATGCTTTTTGAACGTTATTTTATTTCATTCTCACTGTAATCATTAGATGTAATGGTTTATTTATTTATTTCTTTTAAGAGGTTTTTTTGCTATAGGGTGCTCGTGTTCACTGGAAAGACAGAGAAAGAGACAGAAAGTCAGAAATCACCCCTGGGGGGATGGCCATGCCGCAGTCCCTTCTCTTCGACTCACCTCTCAGGATTTTGGGCACACACACATGTGCCAAGCGTGAGTTTGAAGCCACCAGGTCCAGGACTCTAACCATGGTCGACTACATGGAAGTCCAGCAATATAACCATTATGCTATCTGTTGGTCCCAGGTTTATTTGTTCTTAATTCCCACCTTTAGATATAGAAACCGAGGCTTAGAATTGCAGCTGGCAGTGGTGATTAAGGAGGCTGAATCCCATATGGCTGACTGCACAGTTGGAGTCCAGGACCCAGTAGTTTGAAAAACACACCAGGGGCATGTGTGTACACACCCAGAATCCCCAAAGGAGAAAGTGGAAGAGAAGGAATTGCTGCACGACTATCCCCCATGGGTGCGGGGGTTTGTTTTCTCACTTTCTCTCTCCCTGTAACTCTCTCTGTCTCTCTCCAGTGACTACATGTGCTTTCTGGCAAATTTAAAAAAGAGAGTGAGAAATGCACATCACATGGACCCTAGTTTGACTTCTCGGAAGCCCATGTTCTAATCACTGCTCTGGATTAACCTCGTATTGCCGGTTTCCTCCTCTGTAAAATGGGGTTAATATCTGCCTCAAAGATAACTGTGCTGTGAAGGCTGAATGAGCTAATGTTAGTAAAAGTGTCTCATGGGGGCCAGCAGATGGCATAATGATTACATCACTGGATTCTCACATGGCCCACCGTGGTTCGAGTCCCAGACCAGGAGGCTTGAAACTCATGCTGGACGTGTGTGCATGTGTGCCCAAAATCCTGAGAAGAGAACGGAGGAGAAGGGATTGTGGTGTGGCCATCTGCCCTTGGGGGGTGATTTTTTTTCTGTTTCAGTCTCTCTCTGGCAAGTGTGCGTGCCCTATAGCAAAAATCTCTCTCTCTAAAAAAAGAAGTGACTCAAGGAGGTAAAACACCCATCACCAACACTTGCGCAGTATCACTGGGGAGGAGAAAGGTGCTCCCTCTGGGACCTGGGAAAGTCGTTGCCTCCTAGTCTCCTACAAGGTTACTCATGGCATTCAGGGCTCTCTGGTTTCCAGAATCTCAAGGCTTGGCATCCCCCCATCCCCACAGGTGATTTCCATGGTGATGGTGGCAGTGGGAGTCTACGCCCGGCTGATGAAGCACGCAGGTGAGCTCTGGCCTCCCTCCGCTTCCCCAGGCCTCCTGCCATCTTCCTCTTGTGCCTCCTTGAGCCTGGCCATCTTGCACACCTTTCTGCATGAGCTAAAGGAGGCAGCCTCGTGGTTGGCAGATCTTAGCGGCCTACTCCATGAGGTCAGACCACCCACACCGGTTCACTTGGACTGCCCTGAGTCCCCACAGTCCTCTCCATGGTAAGCTTAGGAAGTGTCTGGGAGAGAAGGTAGGTCAGAGAGACATCAGGACGTGAGCCCCTCCCCGACTCTGTCCTGGAGAACAATCTCCATTCCTTTTCCACTGCACAAAGTCTCCAGGAAACAGAATCTGCAAAGCTGGTGAGCCTAATGCCATTCTAATTCTTTTCTGGAGCGAAAGGCCCCTCCTCTTTAAGCCCAGGAATAGAGGCTCTTACTTCCTGAGTTCGCCCCATTGAATACCACAACCTCTTCTGGCCCCTTGTTATTTTCCGTGGGAGGGGACACTTATCCAACCAGTGGAGATCCCCGCCCCAGGGGAAGGGGATCAGTTTGAGGGCACCCTCCCACCTCATCCCTAAGTGCCTTCTCAGTGGGCACGAGACACAGACTGAGGCACGTCCCTCCCTCAGAAGCAGCCTTGGCCTGCCTGGCGGTGGACCCTGCCATCCTGCTCATTGTGGTGGGGGTCCTCATGTTCCTCCTGACCTTCTGTGGCTGCATCGGATCCCTCCGTGAGAACATCTGCCTCCTGCAGACGGTGAGTGGGCCCAGGCCCCACCGGAAGGAGCTGGCTCTCCTGCTGTGCCTCTTTGTCCCCTGACCCGCCCTGCCCACAAGGACTGTGCTGCCCCCTCCTAACGTCCAGCTCAGTCCCAGGTGACTCAGCACAGGAGGGTCACCTCTGAAACAGTGTCCTAGGGGCAGCTACCTCCCTCTCCCCCCCCCCACCCCCAGCAAGGGGCCTCTGGGAGATGTGCCTGGTCCCCAGCCCTGGGAGGGGCTGCTGCCCAGAGTGGTAACAGCCTGTCTCCCCACAGTTCTCCCTCTGCCTCACCGTGGTGTTCCTGCTCCAGCTGGCTGCTGGGGTCCTGGGCTTCGTCTTCTCAGACAAGGTAATGCTGGGAGCCAAGAGGCCCCTCAGGTGTGTACCAGAGGGAGGAAGGGACATCTCCCTATTTAGCCTGACTAATTAGCATGCCCTCCCCCCCCCCCCCCCCCCCCAGGAAGCCAGCCTTTGAAAAAGGTACTCCTTAGGGAGGAACTAGTGACCTTTCAGGTCACTAGATTTAAAGAGAAGTTCAAGATTGTAAGGTTTTTATTCTGATGGTCAGAGAGGCAAACTGGGAAATAAATTCTGTGAACACCAAGTTAAAACAATCTGCAAACTTTAATGACAAATGAGTGTGTAAAGTTCAGGGATCAAGTGGACCACAGACAACATGAGGAGCCCCTTATTTCTTTAAAAAAAAAATTGTTCTTTGGGGCCAATAGGTGGCGTGGTAGTTAAGGCACTGGACTCTCATATGGCTGACCGTGGTTCAAGTCCTGGACCTGGTGGCTTGCTTTCTCAGATTTCCTCTCTCTCTCTGGTGAATTTAATAATAATAATAATAACAACAACAATAAATTAAATAATTATATATGTAAAAAAAAAAAACACTTAAAAAAATCATTCTTTGAGGGGCCAGCAGGTGGCCTGGTGGTTGAGGTGCTGGATTCCTAGATTGCTGACAGATGTTCAAGGCCTGGACCTGGTGGCTTGAAAATCATGCTTGGTGTGTGCATGCATATCCAAAATCCTGAGAGGAGAATGGAGAAGAAAGGATTGTACAACATGGTCATCCCTCCTGGGGGGTGATTTTTCACTATCCCTCTCTGTCTCTGTCTCTCTCCAGCAAACACATACACCCTTTGGCAAAAAAAAAAAAAAAAAAAAAAAAAAAAAAAAAAAAAAAAAAAAAAAAAAAAAAAGTTCTTTGAGATAAACAGAGGGAAGAAAGGTGAGAAAAAAAACATGATCTTGAACAGTGCTTACCATGTCTGGAAGTGGCCTGCTTGCCATTCAGTGACCATCTTTTTCATCAAGAAATGGAAATTCCTTTTCCAAAGGACATCTAATTGTCAAGGGCAGAGTTTAGGACTATGGAAGGGATCACTGAGATTTGTTGTGGAGCAGAAGGGAAGGCACCATAGTAGAAAATTATTACATTGAAGGCCAATGAGTTAGTTCAGAATTTTCTAGTCCTTCTGACTTGATAAAATCCTTTTAGGATATGAATATTTTTTAATCTAGAGATGCAGTTTTCCTGTGTCCACTAGAGGTCAGTGCCTCCCCTCAGCAGGTTCCTTTCTGCTTAAAAAAAAAAATCCATTTTTCACTTTGCATCAGTCCACAAGTATTTTGTATAATAGAATGCCAAGGCAGATGAACATTAGATTTTCTTGAAATGTGTCGCTGAGAAGGGGTGACAGCAGGTCCAGCATTTCTCTTGCCCACTAGAACCTGAGGATCCAGGGGTAGATGGGCTTTGGAACTGGCCATCTTTGATTGTTAGGACTTGGTTCTGATTTCAAGGTTGACCCAAATAAACAGGCAACCCCTGTCTGCTATTATTTCTGCAGAGGTAGTAAGTTAGAAATTAGTCCTGTGTCCTGATCCCCTACCCACCCATGTCTCTGCAGGCTCGGGGGAAGGTGAGTGAAATCATCAACAATGCCATTGTACACTACCGAGATGATTTGGATCTGCAGAACCTCATTGATTTTGGCCAAAAGAAGGTATGGCTTCAGTGCAGTGGGGTCAGCTAGTGCTTGGGGGCTGTGGGGAAAAGTTAATGTCATCCTAAGGGACACCTTATCCTCTGAGTCTGTAGGCCCCTTTGTTACCTGACAGATAATGCATTCTGGGAAAGGACTGGGGAAAGAAAAGAAGTGCATAGCAAAGTGCTTTAAAGGTACTTTTGGGGGCCAGCAGGAGGCATGGTGGTTAAGGGCACTGGACTCCCACATGGCCGACCACGGTTTGTGTCCTGGACCTGGTAGCTTGCTTTTTCACTTTCTCTCTTACTCTGTCTCTCTCTGATCAAGTTAAAATAAATAAATAAAGTTAAAATAATTCTAAACAACAACAACAATGTAATGTTGGCCCAGTTGTAGTAGCATATACCAGACACCTGTTTGGCAGGCTGAAGCCATGTAAGCGGCCTGGATTTGATTCCTAGACCACCCTAAAAAGCCACGTGTGCAGGCCAGCAAGTGGTGTGGAGGTTAAGGCAGTTGGATCCCGTATAGCCAACTGTGTAGTTAAAGTCCTGGACCTGGTGGCTTAAAAAAAACATGTCAGGCATGTGTCTTTGCCTGCCCCAAATCCTGATAGAAAGAAGGAGAAGGGACTGCAATGTGGCCATCCCCCTGGGGGGAGGGTTCTCTCTCTTTTCTCTCTCTTTCAAGCAAATGGGCCCTATAACAAAACTAAAAAGCCAGCAGTGTTGGCATTCACCTGTGGTCCCAGCTACTTAGGAGACTGAGGTAGAAGGATTGCAGCTCAGTGAGACCTAGCCAAAAACATACCCTCCCCCCCTCACACACATACACCATCAAAAAAAGGACTTTTAGAATACAAAACAATATACATACAGTTGACCCTTGAACAATGCAGGGGTTAGGGGACATTGACCCCATGTGTAGTCAAAAATCTGCATATAACTATTTTTAAAATTGTTATTTATTTTATTTCATTTGTTACTATTATTAGTTTTTAAAATTTGACCAGAGAGAGACAGAGAGGGAAAGTGAGAAAACAAGCCACCAGATCCGGGACTTGAACTGCAGTCAGTCATGTACCAGTCCAGCACCTTAACCATCACACCACCTGCCAGCCCCTGCATATAACTTTTTTTTCTTAATTTATTCATTTATTTATTTTCAATTTGGTCAGAGAGGGACAGAGTGAGAGAGAGGGAAAGTAAGAAAGCAAGCTGCCAGGTGAACCATTGTCTGCCATGGAGGAGTCCAGCGCCCTTAACCACCACACCACCTGCCTCTCCCACTTATAACTTTAGACTCTTCAAAACTTAAGTATCAATGGCCTACTATTGACCAGAAACCTCACTATACTCTATTTTCCAACATATTTATAAAAAATACATATATATGCTTATAAGTGAACCTGCACAATTCAAACTTAAGTGTTGTTCAAGAATCAGCTGAAGTAATCTACCACTATGTTAAAAAAAAAAAGATCGCTTTTTGCCAAGATGGCGCCGAACGCAAAGAAGGAAGCTCCTGCCCCTCCCAAAGCTGAAGCTAAAGCAGAGGCTTTGAAGGCCAAGAAGGCAGCGCTGAAAGGCGTCCACAGCCACAAAAAAAAGAAGATCCGTACATCACCCACCTTCCGGAGGCCTAAGACTTTTCTGCTGCGGAGGCCGCCCAAACATCCGTGGAAGAGCGCCCCCAGGAGAAAAAAGCTTGACCACTATGCCATCATCAAGTTCCCCCTGACAACCGAGTCTGCCATGAAGAAGATAGAAGACAACAACACACTTGTGTTCATCGTGGATGTCAAGGCCAACAAGCACCAGGTCACACAGGCTGTGAAGAAGCTCTATGACATGGATGTGGCCAAGGTCAACACTCTGATCAGGCCTGATGGAGAGAAGAAGGCATATGTGTGACTGGCTCCCAATTATGATGCTTTGGATGTTGCCAACAAAATTGGGATCATCTAAAGTCCAGCTGGCTAATTCTAAATACATACTTTTTCACCATAAAAAAAAAAAAAATCAATGAAAGAATATATACTCTTTTTTTTTTTCTTTTTAAGTTTTTGCTATAGGGCATGTGCATTTACCAGAGAAAGTTGGGGGCAGAGAGAGTGAGAAATCACCCACCAGGAGAATGGCCACACCGCAATCCCTGTTCCTCCACTCTCCTCAAGATTTTGGGCATTGGGACCAGCAGTTAGCGTAATGGCTATGTCGCTAGGCTTCCACGTAGTCAACGGTGGTTCGCGTCCTGGACCCGGTGGCTTAAAACTCACGCCGGGCACATATGCGTGCTTGCCCAAGATCCCGAGAGGAGAATGGAAGAGAAGGGATTGCGGCGTGGCCATCCCCCCTGGGGGGTGATTTCTCGCTTTCTATCTCTCTGTCTCTCTGGTGAGCGCACGTGCCCTATAACAAAAACCTCTCCAAAAAAAAAAAAAAGATTTTGGGCATGCACGCACACATGCCTGGCCTGATCTTCAAGCCTTGGGTCAGGGACTGAACTATGAAGCTGGCCATGTGGGATTCAGCATCTAAACCTCCATACCACCTGCTGGCCCAATAATACATACTCTTCTTTTTTTTTTTTATTTAAGAATTATTTTGTTCGGGAACCAGCAGTTAGCGTAATGGCTATGTCGCTGGACTCCCACGTAGTCGACCGCGGTTCGCGTCTCGGACCCGGTGGCTTAAAGCTCTCGCTGGGCACGTGTGCGTGCGTGCCCAAGATCCCGAGAGGAGAATGGAGGAGAAGGGATTGCGGCGTGACCATCCCCCCGGGGGGTTATTTCTCACTTTCTGTCTCTCTGTCTGTCTCTGTCTGTCTGGCGAGCGCACGCGCCCTATAGCAAAAATCTCTCCAAAAAAAAGAAAAAGAATTATTTTGTTTTAACTTTATTTATTAATTATTATTATTATTATTTTCCAATTTGATTGGAGAAAAAGAAAGAGAGAGAGGGAAGGTGAGAAAGCAAGCCACCAGGTTCAGGATTTTAACCACGGTCAGCTATATGGGAGTCCAGCACCCTTAACCACTACACCACCTGCCAGCCCCAACAATACATACTCTTTTTTTTTTTTTAAAGAATTATTTAATTTAATTTATTCATTCATTTTATTTTTTACTTTGACCAGGGAGAGACACAGAAAGAGAGAAAGGGAAAGTGAGAAAGCAAGCTGCCAGGTCCAGTACTCGAACCGTGGTCAGCCATGTGGGAGTGTCCAGCACCTTAACCACCATGCCACCTGCTGGTCCCCAATACATATTCTTAATTGCAAAAGAAATCTGGAAGAATATGTAAAAAAATCATTATATAAATAAGTGGTTACCTATAGGGAGATGAGAAACTTTTAAATGTCACCTATTCAACTGTTACATTTTTTAAATTGTGATGAAATATATGGAACATAAAATTGACCACTTTTAAGTGTCCAGATCTGTGACATTAAGTACATTCACACAGTTTTGCAGCCAGCACCACAATCTCCAGAACTTTTTCATCTTCCATCTGAAATTTCGTGCCCATTAAACACTAACTCCCCATTTCCCTCTCCCCTGGTAGCCACCATTCTAATTTTTGTCTTTATGAATTTTACTACTGCAGGCACCTCAAAAGCATGAGGTCTTAAAGTATTTGTCCCTTTGTGACTGGTTTTATTTCATTTGGCATGTCTTCAAGCTTCATCTGTGTTGTTCCATGTGTCGTAATTTCCTTTATTTTTAAGACTGAGTGAAAATGTATGGTCTGTATGCACCACATTTGCATATCCATTTACCTGTCATGGTTCTGTATCCATGTAGCTGTCAACGGACGTGTGGGCTGTTGTGAATAATAATGCTAATGAATCAGAAGTTAAATTTTAAATAAAAGTGCTTTCGAGGCCAATGTGGAGTTCCCCTTCCCCTGATCCAACAGACACTTGACTTTGGGGTTCAGTTTGCTTCCTGGAGTAATGATGGGCTCATAATATCGAAGCATCCTCTCCTGTGTTTTCTTTGCTTTAAGGCAGTTTTTCGGCACTGAACCTTTCATTATTTCAGAAAGTATTTTTGTGCTGCTATAACGGAATACTACAGACTGGGTACTTTATAAAGAGCAGACATCTATTGGCTCCTAGTTCTGGAGGCTGAGGGGCCAAGATCAAGGCACTGGTCAGGTGGGGACCTGGTGAGGGCCCATTCTCCACTCCCAAGATGGATTCCTTGAGCTCTGCACCATCAGAGGGGAGGAAAGCTGCACGTCACATGGAGGAAGAGCAGAAGGGCAAAGAAACAAAAGAGGACTGGACTCATCCTTTACAGCAGCATTAATCCATTCACAAGCGCAGAGTCTCATGACCTGAACAACACGCAGTAGGCCCCAACTCCCAACACCGTTGCACTGGGGATTATGTTTCAATGTGAGTCTTGGAGGAGACCAAAACGTTCAGACCATGACAACCTTTTTTTGTCAGACTCTATGCTGTGCAGGACCTTTAAGCCAGAAACTTCTCTCAAGGAGCTTAAGATATGTAAAACAGAATATGTATGTGTATATACACACATATGTACATACACACACACATATATGCACACATATGTCTCACATTTTTATTATAATTTTATTACCTTTTCCATATATTTGTGTAAAATAACATAAAAGCAAGCATGGTGGTAAGTTTTTTGTTTGTTTATTTTTTTTTTTTAATTTTTTTTTTTGGAGAGGTTTTTTGCTATAGGGCGCGTGCGCTCGCCAGACAGACAGAGAGAGACAGAGAGACAGAAAGCGAGAAATCACCCCCCAGGGGAGATGGTCACGCCGCAATCCCTTCTCCTCCATTCTCCTCTCGGGATCTTGGGCACGCACGCACACGCGCCCGGCGTGAGTTGTAAGCCACCGGGTCCGAGACGCGAACCGCGGTCGACTACGTGGGAGTCCAGCGACATAGCCATTACGCTAACTGCTGGTTCCCATGTTTGTTTATTTTTTAAGAGAGATTTTTGCTATAGGGCACATGTGCTTACAGGAGAGACAGAGAAAAACAGAAAGCGAGAAATCATCCCCCGGGGGGGATGGCCACGCCTTAATCCCATCTCCTGCAGTCTCCTCTTGGGATTTTGGGAATGCATGCACACACGCCTGATGTGAGTTTTAAGCCATCAGGTCTAGGACTTGAACCATGGTCGACTACGTGGGATTCCAGTGACATAACCATTATGCCATCTGCTGGCCCTGCATGGTGGTAAGTTATAACAAGATATATAAAGTAATAGAAATTAAGAAGAGTAAATTTCTTCAGATGGTGACCAGAGGCTTGAACTCAAGGTTCAAGATTGCATTGAAAGGGACCAGCAGTTGGCGTAATGGCTACGTTGCTGGACTCTCATGTAGTCGTCCCGGACCCAGTGGCTTAAACTCATGCTGGGCACGTGTGCTCAAGATCCTGAGAGGAGAATGGAGGAGAAGGGATTGCAGCATGGCCATCCCCCCAGGGGGTGATTTCTCACTTTCTGTCTCTCTGACTAGCGCACGCACCCTATAGCAAAAATGTCTCCAAAAAAAAGAAAGAAAAGATTGCACTTAAACATCTCCTAAAGTTACAAGTGGAAGTTTGCCTTACACTTCTGACCACTCCAAGAATTCCTCTGGCCCCCTCAGTGTGAGGATTCTTAACCTCTGGGGTGGGCTTTGTTGCAGTTCAGCTGCTGTGGAGGGATTTCCTACAGGGACTGGTCCCTGAACATGTACTTCAACTGCTCAGAAGACAACCCCAGCCGTGAGCGCTGCTCTGTGCCTTACTCCTGCTGCTTGCCAACCCCCAACCAGGTGAGCACAAGTCCCACTTCATTTCTTCCTGGGCAGTGACCTGAGTGACTTTCTGATTAGGACAGCTGTGTGAGAATCCCATTCTCTAGCTTAACCAATCGGTTTTGCAGGACAGCGGTCAGGTGTTTTTCTTTTCCCCAGTCTGATGGCTCTGCTAACCTTTCACTACTTCTGTAGCCCGTGTGGGGGTCTAGAAGGGGCAAATCTAAAGCAAGGAGAAGTGGGCTGGCCAGTGGCACATTGATCATGCAACTGGACCCACATGGGAAGGGACCTAGGTTTGCAACATAGGGTAATACACATGCCCATAATCTGGGCTGGCCAAGACTGGGGGTAGATCGCAGCGTTAGGAACCAGTTGAAGATACCTCTCTCTCTTTCTCTCTGTCCAATGGAAAAAGTAAATAACCTTTAAACAAATAAATAAAGCAAGGAGAAATGGACCCAGGCCTCTCAGGGGAAGAGAAGTCTGCGTTTAGCAGTCTTACCCAGCATCCTGCACATGTATCCCCTGACAATTTAAGAGTTTGGGAAGGATGAGAATCTTATTAGCTGAAACCCAAAACAAGTGGTTGGAATGGAAATTCCACTTGGCTTTTGCACTCTCTCCTCAGGCAGTGATCAACACTATGTGTGGCCAAGGCATGCAGGCCCTTGACTACCTGGAAGCCAGCAAAGTCATCTATACCAACGGCTGCATTGACAAGTTGGTCAACTGGATACACAGCAACCTGTTCTTACTTGGTGGTGTGGCTCTGGGCCTGGCCATCCCTCAGGTAACTCACCCTGTAGGATTTGTGGTCCTACAAACTCTGCAAAGACTCCTTGGTTTGGGGGAGGGCACGACATCACCAAGGGACCAGGGAAGGGACAGTGCTAACCACACTGGGAGGACTGAGTCAGGGAAGACAAGGGCACTCATTATTGAGGGTCCTATTCCTTCTTTTCTCTCCCAGCTGGTGGGCATTCTCCTGTCCCAGATCCTCGTGAATCAGATCAAAGACCAGATCAAGCTACAGCTCTACAACCAGCAGCACCGGGCTGACCCATGGTACTGAGACTCCATCTTGCACTCCTCGCCATGGCGACAGGCAAGCCCCATGCACCAACAGCAGTGGACGCTGAGAACAGCACCAAATGGAAATTTGGATGCCAGCCCCCAGCCACAGCCCAGTGGGAAGAGGCTAACTCCAGATGGGCAGAAGGCAGGGTGCACAGGTGGCTCGCGTCTCAGAAGGATGTGCCTCCTCTCCCCCATCCCGGCCCTCAGCATCGTTAGAGTTTTTGTATTGCTTCTAACCTTAAGCATTTGGGCTTGTGTTTTTTTAGTTTTGTTTGGGCAGAGATGTTTGGGAAACAGCAGTTGCACAGAGAGCTGTGGGTGTCGGAGCTGCTTCCTTTTCACCAAGGCCCTAGAACCGGCAGCTCCGTTAGGGCCGCTACTGAGCTTGGTGGACGTGCGTAGATCTGACTGTTGCCAGTGAGACCTGGCTGTGGAGAGGAGACACCAGCAGCCCTGCCTGACGTCCAGTTGGCATGATACCAGCTCCAGAAGGGAAGGGAGTGGAGCAACAGTGGAGAGTGAGCTTGAGGGTCGGCCGGGGACAGCCTAAGTGTTGGATAGGCGTGGAAGGGGATTTATTTACCAAACGCCTGCCCTGCCATCCTCCCAGGTAGTCAGTGAGCTACATCCTGCCCCTCCTTCATTTCCATGGAAACGTGGCAGCACAGGCAAGGGGTACAACAGCAGCCAAATTCATCTACACCCCACCCCCTCCAAAAAATGTGGCAACCATGGTCCTTACACTCTGCAGTCGCGGAAGTGGGACTGCACTATACGTGTACTCGAACTCCTCCCTGTCTGGCCCTCCCTGTCCAGCAAGTGGAGTTTTCTTTAACTTGGCAGTGTGCAGAGGAAGAGTGGGAACACCCCCACCCCAGTTCCCCTGCACCAGAGCTCAGTATTTCTACAGTGTAAGAAGCAAGAATCTTGCTGGGGTTGGGGGAGCCAGAAGTGGCAATAAAAGTTTGTTGACCTGGGCTAAGCTGGACTCCATGAATTTTCCATTCTGGCACCTAGGAGGGGAGGGGTAGAAGGGCCCAGTGGGAGCCCTGCTTTCTGGAGGGGGCTAGAGACTCCCCTAAATCCCACACCACCTCCCCCACCTCACACCTATCTACCCCAACAGTCATCCTCCCGCCACCCCATCTTCTCTGGTCTAAATTGGGTGGAATAATTCCCAGTTCCAATCTGGTAAGGGCATTATTTTCATCTAAAACCTGATGTTATTTTTTTTTCCAATTAAAGTGAATTAAAATGAATTTGCCACCCAAAACTTAAGAGAATAGAGAAGGAAGGGTACTCTCTGCTGGGGTAAGGAAGGGAATGAGAAGCGGGAAAGGCATCTCTTCACCCTCTAGCCTCTTCTTCCATCTTTAAGGAGCTGGGTACAGCCGCCCGGCCTGTTTAGGAAGGACGCAAAAAAAGCTTGGAACCCTGCGCGCGGCTCCCTAGCGCCAAGAGCAGTGTGCGAAGGCACGGGGAGGGGAGCGGGGCGGGCGCGTCAGCGGACGGGGGCGGGGCGGGGCTGCTCGGCTCCGTGGGTGGTCCCCGCCCCCGCAGCCGTCCAGGCCGGCGTCTCCGCCCCCCGGAGGGACAGGAACCCTGGGCTGTGCTGTGCGTCGTCACTACCCCGTGGGTGTCCCTTGGGTCTCTAGGCGGCCTCCTGTTGCCAGGGGTCTGAGACTGGGGGCTTGACCCGGCCCCGAAAAGCCTTGCGAGTCCTTGCAGCGTCCTTGCAGCGCTGGGGAGACAAAGAGTCGGGGAGACAAAGAGTCGCGAGTTCGTTCCCCGCCCCCAGTGTCTCTAAGGCGAGCCTTCTGCTTCTGGGAGGGCGCCTTTCCTGCAGCCGCCTGGGACCAGGCCAACCTTGAGCTCCCAGCTAGTACAGGACCAAAAGCAAAAATAAAATCATCACGAATATAAAATTTAAAAAACGAAGGACTTTTATTCCTGGAGAAAAAAAGTTTAAAAGTGCACTTTGTGGGTAATGTGCCTTTCTTGATTAGTGCCAGAGGCTTGAGTTTTATACTTTTCCTCATTTTTTAAAAAAGTTTTTTTATTTTAGTTTTTTTTGCCATAGGGTGTGTGAGTGCACTTGCCAGAGAGAGAGAAACAGAAAATGAGAAATCACCACCCCACCCCCACCCCCCACCCCTCCAGGAAGGATGGCCACACTGCAGTCCCTCTTCCTGTTTCCTCTGGGGATTTTGGGTACCCAGGCATATGCACTCAGCGTGTATTTCAAGTCCCGGGGTCCAGGACTCAGACTGACTAGCACAGTCGACCCTGTGGGACAGTGCTTTCACCAGTCCCCTGCTGGCCCTGCTTTTCCTTTTTTTTTTTTTTTTTGGAGAGGTTTTTGCTATAGGGCGCGTGCGCTCGCCAGACAGACAGAGACAGAGAGGCAGAAAGCGAGAAATCACCCCCCAGGGGGGATGGCCACTCCGCAATCCCTTCTCCTCCATTCTCCTCTAGGGATCTTGGGCACGCACGCACACGTGCCCGCTGTGAGTTTTAAGCCACTGGTCCGGGACGTGAACCGCGGTCGACTACATGGGAGTCCAGCGACATAGCCATTACGCTAACTGCTGGTCCCGGCCCTACTTTTCCTTCTAGTGACGGATCCTCTAGAGTGATGAATGTTCCTGATTCAGTTGCTTTGAAGGGCTAACTCAGAGGTCTCTGCCTGGGGCCTCTGGGAGGAAGGAAGAGACCAAGAAAGGCAGTCCTCAGGACCAGGAATCAAATCTGTACTTCTTCGACTCCAAACTATATTTTTACCATGGCTTCTGTCTCTGTGTCTGGCCTTCAGAGCCTGGACTAACAGGTCACCTGCCCGTGCCCTACACTTCAGAATGTGCGGAAGTTCAGTGTTCCCAGCTATGTTCCAGTCGGTCAGTACCTTGTTCTCTCTGGCCTGATGCAGAAGGAGAAAATGTCCTGCTTTTTAAAAGATTTCTCATTGTTGGGACCAACAGTTGGCGTAATGGCTATGTTGCAGGACTCCCATGTAGTTGACCGTTGTTCAAATCCCGGACCCAGACCCGGTGGCTTAAATTCATGCCAGGCGCGTGTGCGTGCGTGCCTGCCCAAGATCCTGAAGGAGAATGGAGGAGAAGGGATTGTAGTGTGGCCATCCCCTCTGGGGGGCGGGGGTGATTTTTCACTTTCTGTCTCTGTCTGTCTCTGTCGTTCTGGCGAGCACATGCGCCTTATAAGCAAAAACCTCTAAAAAAAAAAAAAAAGATTTCTCATTGTTATTTGATGTTTCAACTAAATTCATTCCCAGAATTTTTCCCTATTTCTAGTAACCTTAGTGCCAAACAGGCAGGATTACCACCAGTACCGTGGAACAGCTGATCGCATCTAGGTCTCCAAAAGGTAGAAGAGTGCAAGGAGATTCTTCCCAACAGCAGAGATCAGACTGGGCAGGCAGAAGTGGAGAGAAAAGGCCTGAAAGGTGGTGATAGTCTGGCCAGGTGGCAGCATGGCAGAAAGATTCCAATTCCTTCTGTGGGCCTCAGACTACAATTAAACAAGGACTTGTGTCCAGGAGAGCAAATTTTGTGAAAAAATGCAATGAAATTCTGATTTCTTTGTTGGTATTTTGATTTCTTTCTGTATTGGTATTTTGCTTTGTTTTGTTTAAAAATTTTTGCTATAGGGCGCACGTGCTCACCAGAGAGAGAATAGAGAGAGTGAATGAGAAATCACCCCCTGGGGAAAATGGCCACACTGATCTGTTCTTCATTCTTCTCTTTGGATTTTGGGCACACACGCATATGTACCCGGTGTAGTTCTCTCTCTCTTTTTTTTTTTCCTAAGAGAGGTTTCCACTATAGGGCACTTGCGCTCGCCAGAAAGACAGAAAGCAAGAAATCACCCTCCAGGAGGGATGACCATGCCACAATCCTTTCTCCTCCATTTTCCCCTTGAGATCTTGAGCACACACACACACACACGCCCAGCGTGAGTTTAAGCCACCAGGTCCGGAACTCAAACCACAGTCGACTACATGGGAGTCTAGCAACATAGCCATTAATGCCAACTGCTGGTCCCCGGTGTAGTTCTGTAGGTCTGGGACTCAAACCATGCAGTTGGCCATGTGGGATCCAGCCATCTTAACCACCGTACCACTTGCTGGCCCTTTCTGTATTCGTTTTTCACTGTGGCTATTACAAATTACCACAAATTTAGTGGCTTAGGACAACACAAATCTGTTATTTTACCATTCTGAAAGTTTCAAAGTAAAACAGAGTGATGAGGGCTGCGTTCCTTCTCGGAGCTCTTGGGGATAATCTGCTTTTCTAGCGTCCCAGGGCAACTTTCATTCTTTGCCGTGGCCTTATTTCCCTCTTTGGAGCACATCACTCCTGGTTTTTATCACTACATCCCCTTTTCCTCCAACCCTCCTATGACTTTTTTTTTTTTTTAGAGGTTTTTGGTTTTTGCCATAGGATGCTTGCGCTTGCCAGAGAGAGACAAAGACAATGGGAAGGAAAGTGAGAAACCATTCCCCCCCCCCCCCATGGGGGATGACCATGCCACAATCCTTTATCCCCTACTTTCCTCCTGGGATCTTGGGCACATGCACCTGGTGTGGTTTTCAAGCCACCAGGTCAAGGATTTGAACCGTGGTTGGCCATGTGAGAGTTCAGCAATGTAACCACTACGCCATCTGCTGGCCCCTCCTACCACTTTCTTATAGGATCCAGGTAAATAATCACAATGGTCCTACACAGACTAATCCAGGATGATCTAACTGTTTTAAGATCCTTAATTTAAACACATCTGCAAACGCCCTTTTATCATGGAAGGTTAGATATGCACGGGTTCCAGGAATTAGGATGTGGGCATTTGGGGGTGGCTACTATTTACCCTACCGTGGTCTCCTTTCTAGTCTCACACATAACTCAAGGGGGAAGGTGTGGGAAATGAGCTAATGAAGGATACCAGCAAAAGCTTGAGCTAGGTGTTCTCTGGTCTTCATTCTGATCACTACTTAACACTGATTAGGTGCTTGCTGTGTGCCAGCTATGGATTGATTTGAAATTTAATATGCAGCCTTTGCTATTCTGACTCATCCTCATTCCGAACACCTGATATGTTAACAAGGCCAGGAACCAGTTTCACACTATGGAAATAGCACAGCTTTTTCCACCAGATGAGTTCTCCTGGTCCATTACTCTAAAAGGATCAGAATATTTTATAAGTACCCACCTCAAGTAAGTGAAGAGTAACTAGATACTCCAGATTGCCTGAGATAGAGCACTTAGAGAAGGGACTGGAGTAAGGAGCAACCACAGTCCAGAACTCAGGTTGTAAATTTAGCCTGCAGAGTCTTCTCGCAATCATGCCAGGAATGTGGTAAATCAATCAGATGAATGAAATAGCATGGAGATTCCAGAAATACTTTTGAACATTAGTGTTCACTCTCTAACAAATAAGAAGCAACAGGATGATGAGAGGAAGGGATAATCACTAATAAAAGTTATTAGACAAAAGGGATTACAGCATGAAAAAAAGGAACAGATTGATACATCCTGCATCAGAGGCTATGATGCATTCCAGAAAGATAAAAGGCTTAAATGTTTCCAAGTAAAGCAAACAACACTAAAAATAAAGAAAATAAATAATAATAATAATAATAAAAACGTCAAAACATCATACTTATCTTAGCTCTAGGGAGCTTTTCAGAGTCTGCCCTACTCCCAGTGACTCTTCTTTCTTTGGAAATTAGTTCCCTACCCCACAAGCTATTGGCGTTAAGTCTATTTTTTTTTTAAAGAACTATTTGTTTATTATCATTATTTTTCAGTTTTGACTAAAGAGACAAGTTGCCAGGTTTGGGACTTGAACCATGGTCGCCTGTGTGAAAGTCCAGTGCCTTTGCCAGCCGGGCCCCGGAGTTAAGTCTTCAGGAGCCGCATTTATACTGTAAGACCTGGTTCCCCTGGGACCAGCCCTGTGCCACAATGGTTAAGTACAGTACACAGAGTACATAGGGAGCTGGATCCCACATGGCCGACTGTGGTTGAAATCCTGGCCCTTGTAGTTTAAAAAGAACTTGCGTGTGCATTTGTGTCCCAAATCCTTTTGGGTGGAGAAATGGAGAAAGGATTGTGGTGTGAGCACGCCCCATTAAAGAGTGTTTTCTCTCTCTCTCTCTCTTTCTCTTTCTCTCTCTCTCCCCTCCCTGTCTCTTTCTGGTTAGCGTACACACCCCCTGCCTGGGTGATAACATTTTAAAAAAATAATAATAATAAAGAGCTGGTTCCCTAACAGCTGATTGATCAGCCCAAGAACCGTTCTTGGGCTGTTAAAACAAAGCACCACAAACTAAGCAGCTTTAAACCACAGAAATTTATTGTCTCTCAGTTCTAGAGGCCGAAAGTCTGAAATCCAGTGTTGGTGGGGATACGTTCCCTCCAAAGCCTCTAGGAGAGAATGTTTGCCTCTTCCGGCTCCTGGTAGCTAGCCATTCCTTGGCTTGTGGCAGTGTAACTGCAGACTCTGCCTCCATTTCTCGGCCATAATCCCTCCATGCCTGTGTCTCTCTACTTAGAAGGACAATGGATTTGTTGGAGTTGTTGGATTAAGCAGCTCCTCTATTCCAATTAACTGATTACATCAGCAATGACCCTCTCTCCAAATAAGGTCACGTTCTGAGGTTCTGAGGGGCTAGGGCTTCAATTATATCTTTTTTGAGAGAATACAGTTCAACCTGTAATCCACCTAATCCAAACTGTGCTAAAGAGTTGCTTCTCTGGAACTTTAGAACTGAGAATGAGAGGGCCTGAAATGGTATGGAGGTTAAGGCAACTGGATCCCACATAGCTAACTGCAGTGTGAGTCCTGGACCCGGCAGCTTGAAAATCACACTGGGCGTGTGAGCGTGCATGCCCAAAATTGCAAAAGGAAAATAGAAAAAAAAGGAATTGAGATGTGGCCATCCTCTGTGGAAGGCGATTTCTCACTTCACCTCTCTCTGTCTCTGTATCTGTCTGACAAGTGCATGCATCTTATAGCAAAAACTAAAAAATAATTAAGTAATAACAGAAAAGAATTGAGAATAAAATTCTACTCACTGCCTGGGCTACTCTCATGAAGAGAAGGCAGAGGCAGGATGGCAAGAGGCCCTCTTACCTTTCCTGAACTAAATGCTGAGAGAATCTATTTATACAGAAAGGAGAGGGCTGGCCCTAAGGCCTTGTGGTTGAAGGAGCCACGTCCCACGTAGCCATCCACAGTTCAAATCCCAGCCCTGGTAGCTTGAAACACATGCTGGGCGCATGTGCATATGTGCTCCAGATTCCAACAGGATAGAGAAATGGAAGAGAAGGGATTGTGGTGTGACCATGCCCCACCGGGGAATGCTTTCTCTTCCTCCCTCTCTCTCCTTCTCCCTCTGTCTCTGTCTCTGTCAAGCACATGCACTGTCTGGAAAAAAGAGGGAAAAATCTTTAAAAAAAAGGGGGGGGGGGAATGCCAGCAGGTGGTATGGTGGTTAAGGGCGCTGGACTCCCACATGGCCAACTGTGGTTCGAGTCCCGCACCTGGCGGCTTGCTTTCTCTCTCGCTCTCTCCTTCTTTGATCAAATTAAAATAAGTAAATAAATAAATAAAGTTAAATAAAATAATTCTTTGAGAAAAGAGAGAGAGAATAAAACAGAGCGGAGGTAGGTAGCTAGGCAAAAGTTAAAGGGCAGAGAGAATTCTCTTGGAGCAACCTTCCTTTGTGGTCCTGGACCTTTCTTGCACCCTGGCTGTTCTCTGCCTTAGGTAGCCTGAGACACGCCGGTAGCCTGTATGCTCACAGTAAAGCCTGCTTTGTTTGCTTCAGGAAGCTCACCATGGTTGCTCTTGTTTACCAGCAAAGCTAATAGAAAAGCTGCAGAGAAAGATGCTATATTCATTCTCTATTGCTGCTACAACAGATGACCACGAACGTCGTGCCTAGAACAGCACAAATTCATCACCCTGCTGTACTGTAGATCAGAAGTCTGTTGTATCTGTCTCACTGAGCTAAAATCAAGGTGTCCGCAGGGCTGCATTCCATTCTGGAGTTTCGTGAGGAGAATGTTTCCTTGCTTTTTGGAGCTTCTTGAGACCATCCACACTGGATTGGTGGCCCCCTTTCTCCATCTTCAAAGTGAATAGAGGCAGGGCAGGTCCTTAGGCTACCGTCTGCTTTTAAAGAGCTCATGTGATTACAGTAGGCCCATCTGCATAATCTAGGGTACTCTCCCCCTCTCAAGGTTCTTTATATCTTACTCTTTTTAAATCATTATCAATATGGGGCTCACAGGTAGCGCGATGGTTAAGGCTCTGACTCCCACATGGTCAACCACAGTTCAAGTCCTGGACCTGGTGGCTTGCTTTCTCACTTTCCCCCCGTCTCTCTCTCTCTTTCTCTCTCTCTCTCTCTCTCCTCTCTCTTTCTCATTCTGTCCCTCTCTGGTCAAATTAAAATAAATAAATAAATAAATTTAAATAAAATAATTATTTTTAAAAAATCTATTCTTAAAAAAAAAAGAATTATCGAGCTGGCAGGTGGCACAGTGGTTAAGGGCGCTGGACTCCCACATGGCTGACCATGGGGCTGACCATGGTTCAAGTCCCAGACCTGGTAGCTTGCTTTCTCACTTTCTCTCTCTCTCTCAATCTCTGTCTCTCTCACTTTGTCCTTCTCTGGTCAAGTTAAAATAAACAAATAAAATTAAATTTAAAAATTATTTTAAAAAAGGAATTATTGGGGCCAGCAGGTGGCGTGGTGGTTAAGGGTGCTGGAGTCCCACATGTCTGACTGCGGTTTGAGTCCCAGACCCAGCTGACAGCTTGTTTTCTCACTTTCTCTCTCTCTGTTCCTTTCTGGTCAAATTAACATAAATAAATGAATAAATAAATAAATAAGGATAAATAAAATAATTCTTTTAAAAAATTATCAATTCCATTTTATTCATTTATAATTATTATCGTTTAATTCACTACAGGGCACATATGCTCACCGGAGACAGATAGATGATGAGAGAGAGAGAGAGTGGGAGAGAGAGAGAGAGAAAGAGAGAGAGAAAGGAAGCCACCAGGTCCAAAACTTGAACTGTGGTCGACCATGTGGGAGTCCAATGCCTAAATCACCACACCACCTGCCAGCCTCCATCTCAAGTTCTCTCTCTCTCTCTCTTTTTTTTTTTTAGAGAGATTTTTGCTATAGGGCACCTACACTCGCCAGAGAGACAAAAAGTGAGAAATCACTTCTCAGGGGAATGACCACATTGCAATCCCTTCTCCTCCTGGGATTCTGGGCACGCACACACATGTGCCTAGTGTGAATTTCAAGCCATCAAGTCCAGGACCTGAACTGCAGTGGACACGTGGGAGTCCACTGCCTTAACCGTTACGCCACCTGCTGGCCCCGAAGGTTCTTAATCTTAATCACATCCATCTGTAAAGTCCTCTTTGCCGTATTTACAGGCCCTGGGGATTAAAATGTGAACATCTTTTGAAAATGTATTTTATTTATTATTTATTTCTTAAAATTTGCTATAGGGCACGTGTGCTCACCAGAGGAAGGCCAAGAGAGAAAGAGAGAAAGAAAGAAAGCCACCAGGTCTGGGACTCAAACCGGAACCAGAATGTGGACATTTTTAGGGCCCATTAGTTCGCCAACTACTGATGCACAACAAAATATATTGTGACCGTTTGTGGTCAAATAGGTGACCAAGAGTTTAATGGTCTTCCTTTGTATTATTTCTTTTTCTTACAAAATCGCCTCACTTCATTTGAACAACTCGATCTGAAGCCCTGACCTACTGAGGCTATTTTAGAGAAACACAAGGTCAACTCTGTCAGATCTAAGGGCCTTTATTTATAGCTGCCTTCTCGGAGACGAAGTTTTAACTATCCCAGGAAGACATTAAATGAGGACATAGTCCCAAAGGGCTTGATTAGAGCTGGCAAGGAACAGACAGGTTGGGATGAAAAATGAATTCCCCTCTAAAGAATTGGAACTATTAAAATGCATCAGGTGCAATTCCAGCACTGGGAAAACAGATCATAATTTCCTGCCCTCCTAAATTTACTTTCTGCTGGAGGAAACAGATTTATACAAGTTTTTGTTTGTTTGTTTTGCCATAGGGCACATGCACTCATGGGAGGAAAGAGACAGAGAGAGGGGAAGTGAGAAATCATTCCCTAGGGGGGATGGCCATACCAGGTCCCTTCTCCTCCATCATCCTCTTGGGATTTGGGCACGCGCATGTGTGTACACACATGCACCCAGCATGAGTTTCAAGCCATTGGGTCAGAGATGCAAACCGCTGATGGCCATGTGGAAATCCAGCCGCCTTAACCAACCCGCCAACTGCTGGCCCTAGTATATGTTACATTTTATACATTTCGTATTCTGTAAAGTAGAGGTGTGGGCTACGAAGAAACAGAAAGAAGGCTGAGAGGATAAAGACTGATGAAGAGGGACCAGCAGTTGGCGTAATGGCTATGTCGCTGGATTCCCATGTAGTCGACCGTGGTTCGAGTCCCGGACCCGGTGGCTTAAACTCACGCCGGGCACATGCGTGCGTGCCCAAGATCCAGAGAGGAGAATGGAGGAGAAGGGATTGCGGTGTGACCATCCCCCCGGGGCGTGATTTCTCGCTTTCTGTCTCTATGTCTCTCTCTGTCTGTCTGGCGAGCGCACACGCCCTATAGCAAGAACCTCTCCAAAAAAAAAAAAAAAAAAAAAGAGTGATGAAGAAAGTACTATTTTGGATGAAACATTTTTAAAAACAGTTTAAAGAGAAACCTTTTTCTTTTGAAATAACTATAGACCCATGGGAGAGTGCAAAGAAATGTTCAAGGAAATTTCATACACCTTCCCCCAGCCACCCCCAGTGTTCCTATCTTAAACAATTATAGTACAGTATCAAAACCAAGGGATCGACCCCGGTACCCTCCATGGAGCTTATTCACATGTCAACAATTAAACATGCTCTTATTTGCATGTGTGTGCACAGCTCTGTGTAATTTTATCACGTGTAGTCTTGTGTACTCACCACTACAATCCTTTGTGAATTATATCTCCATGAAACTGTTACAAAAAAATGCTCACCTATGCCGTCATCGCAGAGACACTGCTGTTAGACCTTTAGAGACACACCCGTCCTTCCTCGCCTCTCTAACCCCGGGCAACCACTAATCTGTTCTCTATCTCTATAATTATGTTATTTCACAAATGTTACAGAAATGGAATCATATACAAGGTATCCTGTTGAAATTTTTTTTTTCACTTGTCATAATTCCTTTGTGATCCATCCAAGTTGTAGGTACCAATAGTTGGTGTCATTTTATTTTCGAGTGCTATTCCAAGTATGGATGAACCAGTGTGTAAAAAGACATCTGGTTGGATTCCAGTTTTGAGCTGTCACAAATAAAACTGCTATGAACATTTGTGTACAAGTTCCTGTGTGAAAATAAGTCTTCATTTCTCTTGGATAAATGCCCAGGAAGAAGTATGAATGCTAGGTTGTATGGTAAATGTATTTTTTTTTTTTAGAAATTGACAAACTATTTTCCAGAGTGGCTCTATCATTTTATGTTCCCCAGCACTGCATGAGTGACTCAGTTTTTCTGCAGTTTTGCCAGCATTTGGTGCTAATCACTAGGTTTTGTTTTAACCATTTTGATAAATATATGATGATCTTTCCTTGTGGTTTAATTTGCATTTCGTTAGTGGCTAATGATGCTAAATGTCTTTTCATGTGTTCATTTGCCACCTATCTATTATCTTTGGTGAACTGTCTGGGCATGCCTTTTGCCCATTATTTAATTGGATTGTTTGTTTTTTAAAAGCTGTTTTTGCGAGTTCTTTAAATAGTCCAGATACAAGTCTTTTGTTGGACATGCAATTTGCAAATCTCTTTTCCAGTATGTAATTTGTCTTTTTGTCCTTTTTTCCCCAAATTTTTAAAGTTTTATTTAACTTTATTTATTTTAATTTTGACTACAGAGGGACAGAGCATGCATGCATGCAGAGAATGAGAAAGTGAGAAGCAAACTGCCAGGTCTGGGACTCGAACCACTGTGGGAGTCCAGTGCCCTTAATCACCTCGCCACCTACCAGCCCCCTTTTTGTTAGTTTTTTTGGGCGAGGTTTTTTTTTTTTTTTTTTTTTTTTTTTTTTTTTTTTTTTTTTTTTTTTGCTATAGGGCACGTGCGCGCACCAGAAAGACAGACAGAGACAGAGAGACAGAAAGCGAGAAATCACCCCCTGAGGGGGGATGACCACTGACCACACATAGCAATCCCTTCTCCTCCATTCTCCTCTCAGGATCTTAGGCACGCGCACACACACATGCCCAGTGTAAATTTAAGCCACTGGGTCCGGGACTCGAACCACAGTCGACTACGTAGGAGTCCAACGACACAGCCAATTCACCAACTGCTGGTACTCCCCCCCCCCCCCCCCCCTTTGGTTCTAATGGTGTCTTTTTTTCTTTTTTCTTTTTTTTTTTTGAGAGGTTTTTGCTATAGGGCATGTGTGCTTGCTAGAAAGACAGACAGAAAGTGAGAAATCACCCCTCCCCCAGGGGGGATGGCCACATCACAATCCCTTCTCCTCCATTCTCCTCTCGGGATCTTGGGCACACACGCACACGCGCCTGGCGTGAGTTTAAGCCACCTGATCTGGGACTTGAACCGCAGTTGACTACATGGGATTCCAGCGACATAGCCATTACACCAAGTGCTGGTCCCTTAACAGTGTCTTGCAGAGCAAAATCTTTAATTCCAATGAAGTCCCATTTATCAATTTTTTCTTCTGGGTTGTGCTTTTAGTGTCATGCTTAAGAACTCTTTGCCTTAGTATAGGTGCTAAGAGCAACAGCAATGAGATCCAGGTGGTTGCTAGGGATTGCCAGGGCTTTGGTGAAGTCCTGGTGAGAAATGGAATTTTAAGTGTGATGGGGTTCCAGAAGAGAGTTTTATGCACAAGAATAATATGACATGACATATTTCAGAAGAATGACTTGGGTATCCTAGTGGAGAATAAGTTGCAGGAAGGTAACGGAAAACAGGAAGCTCTGTTAGAAGGGCCTGGAGAGGCCGGGTGACCGAGGATAGTAAGTTCAGTTGCGAGTAGTGGCTGTGGAGGGGATGAGGAGTAGCTGGAGTCTCCACATATTTTGAAGGTCTAGCTCTCTGGAATTGCCTATGATTGGGTATGGGATGTTAGAGAAAGAGAACAATCAAGGGCAACTCCAAGGTTCTTGGCTTGTACCTGGGTGAACCATGGTGCCTTACCGCGGGGAGAACCACAGTCTCTAGTGTGAAAACAGCTGTTATCACCCAGAATGGATCTGAAACTAAATATCAGGGTGTGCAGCCAGCCTGGCATGGAGTAAGATGATCCTTTCCCAAACCAGTCACATTTCTATAATGTTGGTGACCACTTGGTGACCAGTTGGTATTCCAGGAACCACTGAGATGGCACCGTGAGAAGGATGTTAGAAATGAAACAAGGGGCCAGCAGGTGGCATGGTGGTTAAATGCTAGACACTCCCACATGGCTGACCATGGTTTGAGTCCTGGACCTGTCAGTTTGCTTTCTCACTTTTCCTCTATCTCTTTCTGTGTCTCTCTCTGGTCGAATTAAAAATAAATGAATGAATAAATAAAATAATTCTTAAAAGAAAAAAAGAAATGAAAGAAAAGGGAAGTGAGACGAACAGTTGTTAAGCATTTTAGGACCAATTTCTGTATTACTTCATGCTATTGTTTATTAGACTCCTTAGAGCTACTTAGTAATACCCTTATTTTTTAATTTTTCTCAATTGTGGTAAAGCGTAAATATGTATCATTTTAACCATTTGCAAGTTTATAGCCCACCACCATCTATACCCAAAACTCTTTCATCATCCCCAACAAACACTCTGTACCCAAGAAATACTCATTTTTTTCCCACCTCCTTCAGACTCTGGAAACTTCTATTCTACTTTCTAGCTCCATGGATTTGCCTATGCTAGGTGCCTCAAGTAAGTGAAATCATTTACAATACTTGTCCTTTTGTGTCTGGCTTATTTCACTAAACATAATGTTTTCAAAGTCCATCCATATTATACTATATGTTAAAATTTCAATCCTTTTTGTAGCTTAATAATATTTTAGTATATGTATATACTGCATTTTATTTATCCATTCATACACTGATGGGCACTTGGTTTATTTCCACCTCTTGGCTGTTACGAATAATGCTGCTATGAACATTGGTGTACAGATATCCATCCAAGTCCTTGCTTCCAGTTCCTTAGATCATATATATCTAGGAGAAGAGAAATTGGGTCATATTTTAGGTTTTTTTTTTTTTAAGAATTTTTAAATTTTATTTATCATCATTATTATTTTTTTTTAAATTATTTTATTTGGGAACCAGCAGTCAGCATAATGGCTATGTCGCTGGACTCCCACGTAGTTGACCGCGGTTCGCGTCCCGGACCCGGTGGCTTAAAACTCACGCCGGGCACGTGTGTGTGCGTGCCCAAGATCCTGAGAGGAGAATGGAGGAGAAGGGATTACGGCGTGACCATCCCCCCTGGGGGGTGATTTCTCGCTTTCTGTCTCTATGTCTCTCTCTGTCTGTCTGGCGAGCGCACGCGTCCTATAGCGAAAATCTCTCCAAAAAAAAATTATTTTATTTAACTTTATTTATCCATTTAGTTATTTATTTCAATTTGATCAGAGAGGGAGAGAGAGAAAGAGAAAGTGAGAAAGCAAGCCACCAGGTCTGGGACTCAAACCACTGTCAGCCATGTGGGAGTCTACCACCTTAACCACTACACCACCTGCTGGTCCCCATATGTTAGTTTTATAGTTGCTTTTTGAGAAACCACCGAACTGTTTTTCCACAGCAGCTGCACATACCTACCAGCAATGTATGAGGGTTCCAGTTTCTCCACATCCTCCACAATGCTTATTTTTCTTTTTTTTAAGTGATTAATTGATTTATTTTATTTTATTTTATTATCTTTATTATAGGGTGCATGTCTTTGCTGGGGAGAGAGAGGAGAAAGAGAGAGAGAGAAAGCACCCTCCAGGAAGGATAGCCACACTGCAATCCCTTCTCCTCCATTCCCCTCTGGGGATTTTGGACACACATGCACATGTGCTCGGCATTATTTTTCCAGCTGCTGGGTTTGGGACTTGAACTGTTGGTCATGTGGGATCCAGCTTTCTCAACCACTATGTCACTGACTGGCCCCTGACAATACTTATTTTCTATATTTATTTGTTTATTTTAATTATAGTCATAATATTTTTTTCATAGGTTTTTACCATAGGTCGTGTGTGGTTGTTCAAGAGACAGTGAGAGAGAAAGTGAGGCATCACCCCCCCCCAAGGGGAATGGCCACACTGCAATCCCTTCTCCTCCAGTCTCTTCCTGGGGTTTTGGGCATGCACACACACATGCCCAGCATGATTTTCAAGCCACCAGGTCAGGGCAGACTGCGGTTGGCTATGTGGGAGTCCAGGGCTTTAACCACCATGCCACCTGCTGATCCCAACTATAGGCATTTTTTCCCCCCAAAGAATCAATCAATTTATTTATTTAAGAGATTTTGATATAGGGCACATGTCCTATAGCACACTAGAGAGACAGAGAGACAGAAAGTAAGAAGAACCCCCCAAGAGGGATGGCTTTGCCACAATCCCTTCTCCATTCTCCTCGGGGGATTTTGGGCACACATGCACATGTGCCCAGCGTGAGTTTCAACCCACTGGGTCCAAAATGCAAACCACAGCTGGCCATGTGGGAGTTCAGCAACATAACCATTATGCCATCTGCTGGACCCAGTTAATTAATTTTTAAATTTGAACAGAGGGGGGTATAGTGAGAAAACAAGCCACCAAGTCCAGGTCTCGAACTGCTGTCAGTCATGTGGGAGTCCAGCACCTTAACCACCATGCCATCTACTGGCCCCCATAGCCTTCTTAATAAATGCAAAATGGTAGCTCATTGTGGTTTTGATTTGCATTTCCTTTTTAAAAAATTTGTTTTAAAGAATTATTTTATTCTAACTTTATTTATTATTATTATTATTATTATTATTATTATTATTTTCTAATTTGACCAGAGAGAGACAAAGAGAGAGAGGGAAAGTGAGAAAGGAAGCCACCAGGTCCAGGACATGGTTGACCATGTGGGAGTGCAGCACCTTCAACCACCAGGCCACCTGCTGGCTCCTGATTTGTGTTTCCTTTGACTTATAATACTGAGCGTCTTTTCATGTGTGATAGTTATTCATATATATTCTTAGAGAAATGTCTTATCAAGTCTTTGCCCTCTTTTTAATCGGATTGTTTCTTGTTGTTGAGCTTTAGGAGTTCTTTATATATTCTGGATATTAGTTCACAAAACATACACTTTATGAGATATGTTTTGCAAATATTTTCTCCCATTCCATAGGCTATCTTTCTTTATTGACAGTATCATTTGATGCACTAAAGTTTTTTTTGTTTTGTTTTGTTTTGTTTTGTTTTTTAAGATGTTTTTGACAGGACCAGCAGGTGGCGTGATGGTTAAGGTGCTGGACCCCCACACGACTGACCACAGTTCGAGGCCTGGACCTGGTGACTTTCTTTCTTGCTTTCCTGCTCTCTTTGTCTCTCTCTGATGAGAGCATGTGCTCTACAGCAAATTAAAATAATAATAACAATAAATAAAATTAAATAAAGAATTATTTTTTTAAAAAGAAGTTTTTGCCTCAGGGTGTGTATGCTCACCAGAGACACAGAGAGAGACAGATAGAGAAAAAGCAAGAAATCATTCCCTGGGGGGAAGGCCACACTGCAATATCTTCTCCTCCATTCTTCTCTTGGGATTTTGGGCATGCACCCACAAGTACCTAGTATGAGTTTCAGGCCACCAGGTCTGGGACTCGAACTGCCCTTGGTCATGTGGGTGTCCAGTGCCTTAACCACTATACTACCTGCTGGCCCCCAAGAAAGAATTTCTTACTCTGTTGGGCATCTTTAAGGTCAGGTAACTTGGAAAGCCCAGGTTTCTCATTGGTAAGCATCTGTTTCTTCATTCTTGCAGCCTGTTCTTGAAGCTGGGGGTCACTCCATTGCTGCAGGTTGAAGTAAATAATGCAGTGCCTGATAAACAGGGCGTCACACCCACACACGCTGGCGGCATTAAACCTGTTCTGGCCTACCATCTTCTCCACGAGTGTGGAGGTGGCACCAGGCTGGCCCAGCAGCAGTGGGCCTTGAAGTCTCTGTGTGAGCCCCACTGCTCAGACCTCCTTGTTTCAAATTTAAGAATTGATTCTTTCTGGGACCAGCAGTTGGCGTAATGACTGTGTCGCTGGACTCTCATGTGGTTGACCACAGTTCGAGTCCCGAACCCGGTGACTTAAACTCACGTCGGCACGTGTGTATGCATGCCCAAGATCCCGAGAGGAGAATGGAAGAGAGGAGAGAGGAGAATAGAGGAGATTGTGGCATGGCCATCCCCCCTGGGGGGGTGATTCCTCTCTTTCTATCTCTCTGTCTCTCTCTGTCATTCTGGTGAGCACATGCACCGTATAGCAGAAACCTCTCCAAAAAAAGAAAAAGAATTTATTCTTTCTTTTTTCCCCTTAGTTTGCTATTGAACGTATACACTCACTGCTGAGAGAGAGAGAGAGAGAGAGAGTGAGAGAGAGAGAGGGAAGGAACATGGGAAATCACCTCCATACCACAATCCCTTCTCCTCCATTCTCCTTACAGGATTTTGGGCATGCATGCACACATGTCTGGCATGTTTTTCAAGCTACTGGACCCAGGACTCAAACCCTACAGTTGTCCATGTGGGATCCAGATGCCTTAACCTATATACCAACTGTGGCCCGAAAATTATTATTTTTTAAGGCTTTTACCATAGGGCACATGTGCTCACCCAAGAGCCAGAGACAGTGAGAGAGAAAGTGAGAAATCATTCCCTGGGGGGATGGTCATGTGCAATCCCTTCTTCACTTTCCTCCTGGGAATCTGGACCAGTACGTATGCACATACCCAGCATGTTTCAAGCTGCCAGACCTGGTCGGCCATGTGGGAGACCAGCACTTTATCCACTACACCCTCTGCTGCACCCCCCCCCCCATTATTCTTTTCCATGATTGTTTTGGCTATTCAGAGCCCTTAGCGAATCCATGTAAATTTGAGGATTGGCTTTTCATTGTCTGAAAGAGGCTATGGAGGGGCCAGCAGGTGGTGTGGTGGATAAGGGCGCTGGATTCCCACATGGTCAACCATGGTTCAAGTCCTGGTCCTGGTGGCTTGCTTTCTCACTTTCCCTTTCTCTCTCTCTCTCTCTCTCGTCAAATAAAGAAAAAAATAACAATAACAAATGGAAATAAATAATTCTTTTAAAAAAAAGAGGCTATGGGAATTTTAATAGGGATGGTGTTGTATCTCTAAGTCAATTTGTGTAGTACTGATGTGTTAAAGTTAAGTCTTATTTTTGAACACAGGATGTCTTTACATTTATTTAGGTCTTTCTTAATTTCTTTCAACATTTTTTTTTAACTTTTAAAAATTATTTTATTTAACTTTATTATTTATTTTAATTTGACTAAAGAGGGACAGAGAGAGAGAGAGAGAAAGCGAGAAAGCAAGCCGCCAGGTCAGTCTCGAACCGTGGTTGGTCATGTGGGAGTCCAGCACCCTTAACCACCACACCATCTGCCAGCCCCCTTTCAGCAATATTTTGTAATTTCAGTATACCAGTCTTTTGCTTCCTTGATTAGATTTATTCCTAAGTATTTACATTTTTTTAGATGCTATTGGAAGTGGAATTCCTGTCTTAATTTTCATTTTTGGGGGGCCAGCAGGTGACATGGTAGTTAAGGCGCTGGACTCCCACATGACTGACTGTAGTTCGAGTCCTGGACCTGGTGGCTTGCTTTATCACTTTCTCTCTGTCTCTCTCTGGTGAGTGCATGTGCTCTATAGCAAATTTAAAAATAATAATGGTAATAAGTAAAACTAAATAAATAATTGTTTAATTTTTTTTCATTTTGTATTGTTCATTGCTCATGTATAGAAACACATTTGATAATTTCCTTAGTTTTGAAAGGAGGAAAGGCTCAGAATAAGTTGCTCAAAGGTACTTAGCTAGAAAGGCCCAATTTAGGTGTCTAAATGCAAGTCTACTGTACTGTCGCACTGAAGAGGTCGCTTATCTAGCCCCTTTTCCATTGTCCCTTTTCCTTTTGATGCAATGCTCTCAGCTTAAATATGAGAAATACTAGAAAAACAAATAACTGGAGCACTGCGACAATTACCGTCAGCGTTGACACTCCAAATTCTGGCTGGTATAGCAATTGAAAGAGGTTCGGTTTTCAAGGAAATGGCTATCCCATAGATACTTTTGTGTCAATCCTCCCAGAAGCAAGTAACAAAGAGTCAGTATTGAATACGTGGCCTCAAAATGCCAAACTATTTGATGGGAATGACTCAGAGATCAAGAAGCTACTTGTTGCAGATCAAGTACCTTAATGCATCATCAACACAGGACAGCTTCTCCTGGTCCTAACGAAAGGACTGTGTTAGGACACGTAGACAGGCTAAGGCTCCTGAAGACTGGGTGGGGGGCGGCTCAGACTCAGGAGACAAGCACTTTGCAGCCTGCTCCCGGTCCGAGACCAGGCGTGGGTCGAGTCACTCTGAGGAGTCTCTGACAGATACTGGCAGTCTTGGTTTGTCTGCAGGGAGGATGGATGAAATTCCTCCAGGACTTTGAATGCCATCAGAAACCACCAGAAAATTCTTCCTCCCCAGTCTCCACTGAACACTTTCCTTCTTCTAAACCTGTTGACAGGAGTCTGAATCACTTTTTTTTTTTTAATGAATTATTTTAAATTAATTTATTATTTTTTAAGGTTTATTTTATTTTATTTGTTATTATTGTTATCATTATTTTTCATTTGACCAGAGAGAGAAAAGGAAAGTGAGAAAGCAAGCCCCCAGGTCTGGGACTCAAACTGTGGTCGGCCATGTGGGAGTCCAGCACCTTAACCATTGTGCCACTTGCCGACTCCTATTTATTATTATTTTAATTCACTAGAGAGAAAGAAAGCAAGAAAGCAAGCTGCCAGGTACAGGACTTGAACTGTCATTGGCCATGTGGGAGTCCAACAACCTTAACCACCATGCCACCTGCTGGCCCCCCTTGAATCTCCTTCTACTTCTGTCAGTATCTAGAGAATAGCATATTGTTGGAGCTGCCCCAGGTGGAAACGGGCCCAGTGGCCCCACTGACATTTTTAGGCAGAGAGATAAGGGCTACCTGAGCACACGTGTGGGTTCCTCTTCCACACGTGGATACTGAGAACATGCCCTGGGCCTTCGAAGCTGCCACAATAACAACCAGTGGAAAAGTTCACAATAAAACGAGTGGAAAAGTTCACAAAGCCGTGTCAGTGTAATCCCAGGCTCCAAGGCAACTTTCTCTATGGCTTAGACTTGGAAGTTATAACAGCCATTTCATTTATATCACAGAAAAAATAACTGAGGTAGGTCATAATGTTTCAAGTCATTTTTCCAGTGGGAATATTAGGCCCTGATGACATAGTCTATTTCCACTTGTCCCATAAATCACTAGTGACTTCCTCCAAAATGGTCTCTTGCCTCTAGCCTCTTGCCCTTCCTATCATCCTCACATCACCTTATTAATGATTAATATCACTCTCCTGAGCAAAATGCTTTTTAAAAACAGTTTGCTATAGGGCACATACACTTGCCGGTGAGAGAGAGAGAGAGAGAGAAGGAAAGTGAGAAAGCATTCCCCATGGGGCACAATCCCTTCTACCCCCTCTCTCCTTTACAGAGTATGGACACGCTCACATATATACACCTAGCATGTTTTTCAAGCTGCCAGGTCTGGAATTTGAACCACAGTTGGCTGTGTGGGATCCAGCTGCCTTAACCACTACACCACTGGCCAGCCCAAGCAAAATGATTAATATCACTCCCCTAATCACAATTTTGCACTGTTTCCTTATCGTCAATAGAATTAAGTTGAATTGTTCTGTATGTCATTTGAAGGTTCAGGTTCTTACTAGTTTCCCTATTTATCTTTCCCTGCCCTTTATTCATGATTTTGTGTGTGTGTGTGTGTGTGTGTGTGTGTGTGAGAGAGAGAGAGAGAGAGAGAGAGGATTTGAACCCCAGTCAGCCATGTGGGATCAGCACTTAACTGTTGCACTATTGGTTTGGCCCACCTTACTGATCTTATTAGCTGTATCCTGATTACTGGGCTATCATGCTCTGAGCTGTCATCATAGTTTCCCCCACACGCAATGTCGGCTCTCTTCCTTTTCTATTGTTTTAACTTTTTGTACTCACACTTCAGTCTTAGATTCAAATTCCACCTCCTCCACTTCTACCCACGCTGATCTCTCTCTGCTATAAATCCCCGTGGCATACTCCCTGTACACCTCAGCTAATTTACCAAGTGGTGAGCATGTATGTCCAACAGAACTACATGCCTTGTGGATGCAAAGGGAATAAATAAGGTCTCTGCCCCAGAGGAGGACACTTTGCTGCTTTGTCATGACACGTTTGTCTCCACAGGTAGTTCTCAAGTTCTTGGAAGAGATCAGTGTACAATGCACATCCTAAGATTTAAGAAAGACTTGTTAAGTTGAATGAAAGCCTCCCCGCTCTTCTCCATGGCGTACTTACCTACTAAGGATGCAAATTAGACGCCTTCAGCTAGGCTACGAGCTAGTCCTCCCAGGGGAAGAAAGGAAAAAGCACCCTAGTGTGCTGTCTGATCAGCAGCACAGACACGTTACTTGGTACTAGTGCACTATCCTGGCTGGACCCCTGGTTTTCGGTGCCCGCTGCGGCAGCGTGCAGTCGAGCGTGACTGAAAGCGTGATGCGCAAAGGAGGCTGGAAAGGCAAAATGAGCGGAGTGGGGAGGCCAGCACGCAGCAAAGGACGTCTAAGTCTCAAAGACCGACAGGCTTCCTCTGGGCATAACGAAACCACGCTAGGGCCAGTCACTGGAAACCGTAGTTCGGACTTCACACGTCTGTAGCAATAAGGCCTGATGTTAGCACGTGTGGTTTGCAGACACCTGCTCCACAGGTAATAGCAAACGGGGCAGCGGGGCAGCGGCCGACCTCTCATGTAGGTCCTGAGCTGGAAGGATTTGGAGATGCAGGAACCCCCAAACCAGGGTCTTCCCCGAGGCACCCTGGACTAGTTGAAAGCGCTCACCAAAAGCAGGATCGAGGCAGGGATGGGGAACCGGGCAGGGATGGAGTAGAAGACCGCGTGGACTTCAGGCACCCCTGTCCCTCTCACCCTACACCAGGAGAAAAGTCCGCTCCCAGCAGACGACCTAGTCCAACCGTATTCAGACCAACCAAGGTGGCCTCTGAGTCTCTGATTGAAGCTCCGGACCACGATTTCCAGCCATCTCTTTCTCTGGGGCGCCGGACGGAGACCCGCAGGGTCACCAGATCCCCCCAGCCCGGGCCCCTCCGCGCGCTGGGGACGCCAAAGCTAGCGCTCCTCCTCTCCTGTCTCCCCTCCCCGCCCCTTCTCTCCCTCCGCCAGTCCCTCCTCCAGGCTTGACGGAGCGGGGGGGCCGGGCTTGGCTCCGAGAGGCCCGTGCATTCCAGAGAGCCGAGCGAGCTAGAGCAACAAAGGAGCCGGGCAGTCGGCTGGGAGAACTCGGGGGGCTGCGGCGCTCTCGGGCGAAGGTGGCGGCTGGGCCGCGGCTGGCGCGGGGGCGGAGCCGGGGACGTAGTCCCGCACCCCCGGCCTGCGCCTGGCCTCTATCGCGGGGCCAGGAGCTGGTTTTAATGGTGGGAGAGGGTATGGAGCTGGAGATTGGGTGCCCAGGGGGCTCCCGGGGCTGAGTACAACTTGGTCTGCCAGACAAGCGGGTGGAGTTGCGCATCCCGGCCCGGGCCTCCGCCGCCTAACATGGGCCCCTGGTTCCAAAGTTTGCGAAGTTGGGCGCCGTGGGGCCGGGGCGCGCCGAGCGTCCGGGGTGGACCGGCCCGAGACTCGTGGGGCGCGCAGGCAGCCTGAGCCGTCTCCACCGCGCGAAGGGTTACGCGTGTGGCTGGGGGGCTCCGGAGAGCGAGCGGGGGCGCCGGGGCTTCTGCTGAGTTGGCGGGTTTGGCCATGGCCGCTGCCCGCCCCGCGTGGGGGCTGGAGCTCCCGCTCCTGGGGCTGCTGCTGCTGCCGTTTCTGGGAGCCCCGGGCCGAGGGGCGGCTTTGAGCGGGAACGCTACTGGGCCTGGGCCGCGGAGCACCGGCGGGAGCGCGAGAAGGAGCCCGGCGGTGACCGGCCCTCCGCCGCTGCTGAGCCACTGCGGCCGGGCCGCCCCCTGCGAGCCGCTGCGCTTCAACGTGTGCCTGGGCTCGGCGCTGCCCTACGGGGCCACCTCCACGCTGCTGGCCGGGGACTCGGACTCCCAGGAGGAAGCGCACGGCAAGCTCGTGCTCTGGTCGGGTAAGCGCGCAGGAGCAAGGTCTTGGGGGGGCTGCAGTGATGGGAGAGGGGTCCTGCTGGAAAGAACAGGCTCAGGCCTGAGCTTCTGGGAGTGCAGGGGCGCCCCCCGCGAGAGTTGGAGGGACAGTTTGAAACTTTGGGGACAGGTTACGTGCGGGGTGAGACCCTCAGTGATGGAGAAGGAGGGGCGAGGAAGTAGAGAACGCGGGTCACAAAGGGCCTGCGCAGGATGGGTGAGCAAAGGATGCGGGGAGGGGGTGCGAGTGACGGCCGTGAGGAGGGGCTCCAAGTCTCAGAAAAGGACATTTTTAAAGTAGAGGAGATGCTCCCCCTCTGTAAGTAGGGTTCTGGGGATACAAGGAGCTGTTGAGACCTTAGGAAAATCAGAGTTGGAGAGGAAAAGGGGAAGGATGAAGATGGAAGAGACTTAGGTTTGGAGGGAAAGGAAAAAAATAAAAGGGAAATCCGTGAAGGAAAAGAAACCTCCTGGTGACCATGAAAAGATAACCATAGATTTCTGGAAATCTTGATTTGGGAGACAGACTGTCTAGAGAACTGTGATCCTGTCTGATTTTTACAGATTTTTCCAGTCCCTCTTCTGGAAAATGGGGATTATGACCCATGCTGGGGTTATGAAGGAATAAGAGAAGTCAATAATTATTGTGTGTTCCTAGGGAGTTCTGCTCCTTAGGCTAGTCATGACCAGGACTGTGGAAGGACATTTAAGACTGGAATATTGAGAGCCTGTGGGTCCTTCTGCCGGGGTTTGAAGTCCCAGAGCACTCTCCTCTGGGTGGGCTTAAGGGAGGGCCTACAGACTGAACCCAGACAGAACCTCCTTTAGTAGTGTGGAGTGGCTTTATCTCCTCCCTTGTCACTCTTCTGGACTGGGGGCCTGGAGTGTGCTGGGGAAGGAAAGTGACTGTCATCCTGAGCTTCTACCCAGTGTAGTTCCCAACTGTCCTTGAAAAACTCGGAAGCCAGGAACAGACCTGGGAGCCACCTCCTTTTGACAGGCCTGGGGTGCCCCATATCTTAGCTCTGCTAGGGGGCTGGTGAAGGCCCTAATGGGTAACGAACAGTATGTGTAGACTGCTTGTCATTGTCACCCTGGCCGCTAGGGTTCTCAGTCTTTCACGGATGTGGGACAGGGCTTAGGTGAAGATGCTGGCAGAGAAAGTCGGGGGATGGCACCTGTAAGGAGGACCTGCATCCTAAGTGGGGATCAGGCTTAAAGGTCAGCAGGAGAATACTCAACAGTAGCTTCCGGACTAGCCTGTGGTATGGTGGTTAAGGAGGCTGGATCCCATATGGCTAACTACGCATTTCCAGAACTGGTGGCTTGAAAAACACTGGGTATGTGTGCATGTGCGCTCAGAATCCCGAAAGGAGGAAGAGACGGGGAGAAGGGATTGCAATATGGCCATTCCCCACGGAAGGGGTGCTTTCTCACTCTGCCTCCCATGGCCTGCCTCTCTCCAGTGAGTGCATGCATCCACTGTTATAAAAATATTTTTAAAAGGTACCAGCAGATGGCGTAATGGTTATGTCATTGGACTCCCATGTAGTTGACCACAGTTTGAGTTACGGACCTAGTGGCTTAAAATTCATACCAGGTGTGTGTGCGTGCATGCTCAAATTCCTGAGAGGAGAATTGAGAGAAGGGATTGCAGTGTGGCCATCAACCTGGGGGGGGGGGGCTTTCTTCTTGCTTTCTGTCTCTCTCTCTCTCTGTCTAATGCACATGCCCTATAGCAAAAAAATCTCTCTTAAATTTTTTTTTTTTTTTTAAGTTTTGGGACCAGCAGATGATGTTATGGTTATATCACTGGACTCCCATGTAGTCGACTGCAGTTCAAGTCCTGGACCCAGTGGCTTAAAACAGGATGAGCGTGTGTGAGTGCATGCCCAAAATCCCAACAGGAGAATGGAGGAGAAGGGATTGTGTTGTGGTCATCCCCCCTGAGGGGTGATTTCTTGCTTTCTGACTCTGTGTGTGTGTGTGCGTGTCTCTGGTGAGCATACATGCCCTATAGCAAAAATCTTTCAGGAAAAAAAAGCTTTGTAAAATTCATGAATTACCGTAATATAAGAGCTATGTGATTATTGCATGTAGGAGGGATCTTCAAAAAGTTCATGGAAAATGTGCATTCAAAAAAATCATGTATATATTTCAGAAAATTTGATGCAAAGATAGGCTCATACTTTGTTTTTTGGAGAGGTTTTTGCTATAGGGTGCGTGCACTCGCCAGACAGACAGAGAGAGAGAGAGAGAGACAGAAAGCAAGAAATCATGCCCCCAGGGGAGATGGCCACACCGCAATCCCTTCTCCTCCATTCTCCTCTTGGGATCTTCGGCATGCATGCATATGCACCCGGCGTGAATTTAAGCCACCGGGTCCGGGGCTCGAACTGCAGTCGACTACATGGGAATCCAGCGACATAGCCATTATGCTAACTGCTGGTCCTAAGATAGGCTCATACTTTAATCCCATTTTTATGTAGACTTATTTTCTTTTTCTTTTTTCTTCTTTTTTTTTTTTGGCTGGAGGGCACATGCACTCATCAGAGAGAGAAAGCACCTCTGATAGAGAGTGGTCATGTTGTGATCCCTTCTTCGTTTCTCCATCCTGTCAGGATTTTAGGCACACACATGCACACACCTGGCATGTTTCTCAAGCTGCTGGGGCCAGGATTCAAACCACATGCTTGGTCATGTAGAATCCAATTGCCTTAACCACCAGGTCATGGAGCTGGCCCTCTTGCACTTTTTGAAATCTCCTCTTACTCTTGTTTTATATTATGTTTGTGTTTATATGTAACGTATAGTAAGGTGCAGTATATAAGCATGGGTATACACAGAAATATCATTGTAGCCTTTAAAGTTACACACATGTGGTGTGGTGTGGTTGTTAAGGCAGCTGGATCCCACATGGCTGACTGTGCAGTTCAAGTCTCATACCTGGTGGCTTGAAAAGCATGCTGGGCGTGTGTGTGTATGTGCACAAAATCCAGACAGGAGAATGGATTGCAGAGGAGAATGGATTGGGGTGTGGCCATCCCCCCGGGGGCTGCTTTCTCTCCCCAGTGAGCACACTCACCCTATAGCAAAAATTTTAAAAACAAATAAGTAAGTAAATAAAGTTACATACATGTAAAGACTGAAATAAAAATGAAGCGCAAAAGGAAGATTAAGCAAGGTTTCTTTAAGCATCACCTGAAATAAGATTTGAGTTTAAGAGCCAGCTGTATGAAAAATCCAGCCCTGAGCTGCTCACACTGAGAGAATATTCTCCGTTTATTTTGTGTGAGCTCTTGGTTGACTTAAATGTGTGTGTGGCGCCGCCCCCTCTACAGCTACCATCACATCAAAGAGGAAGCGTAGGAACTTCTGTCCAGCCCATGCCCCTGAGGGCAGCTGTGGAGCAGGCAGTAGTGGTTTGGCAGGAAAGTGTATGAGTTAGAGCCATCTGTTGGCTGTGCAGGTTCAAACCTCACTAGCTGTGCCGCTGGTGGGGCAGGGTCTGCAGAGGGGCCAGCGCTGAGCCCAGGGCTGTCAGTTTACTCGGACTCTCCCTGTCGCTGTCCACTATCGCTCAGGTCTGTTTCCATGTGTGTTCTGGTTGCGCCCTTTCCGCTTTGGGTCTTGCCGCTTGGTGTTCTGTGAGGTAGGCCCAGAAGCGGGTGTTGGCGCCAGCTGAGTCAGTGGGTGGGTAGAGAGAGTTGAACTCCAGCCATGTGTGAGAATCACAGCCAGGTCTTCAGTGATGGCTGGTGATTTGTCTGTACTGGGTGAGAGCTCATGATTTGGCATTAGACACGGATAGTGTCACCTGACTCTTGGAGGTGTTTTATGGCTGAAGGGTGATGGTGACCTAAATTATCTTCATCTGTGAACTTTTGAATGCAGAGACTCTGGCTTCGCTCTTTTCCCCCAAAGCCTCAAAGTGCTGAGTACACAGCTACCTACTCATACATTCGTTCAATTACCTATATATCCAGAGTGCTATATGTCACATCTAGAGTCAGGTTGTGAGGCATGTAAACATGAATCCAGACATGCTCCTTGCCAGCCAGAGGGAAACAGGCGATTAAGCAGGCTTTGGAAATCCCTGTGACAGGGACTGAGTGACTGCACAGCGGTAAGACACGACACTCCGAGAGGCTGACCCCCGTGGCAAGGGTCTGGATTTGCATCCAAAACCCTCCCTGAGTTGGTTGGGCATGTGTGTACCTACAGTCTGAGGCTGGCTAAGGCTGAGGGTGATAGTGGCGCGAGACCCTATCGGGGGTGCCGTCTCTGTCTCTCTTGTTTATGAAAGAAATAGACACAAGGGGACCAGCAGATAGAGTGGTGAAGGTGGCTAAACTCCCACTGGATCCAGCAGCTTGAAACACACTGGGTGCATGTGTGTGTGTGCCCAAAATCCTGAGAGGAAAATGGAGAAGGGATTGCAGCATGGCCATTTCTCCTGGGGGGAGATTTCTTGCTTTCTGTCTCTCTATCTCTCTGGAGAGCACACCTGCCTATAGCAACAATATTTCAAATAAATAAATAAAATATATAAACTTAAAGAAAAAAAATTACACTCTGAAGATTTAAAAAAATAGAAATACTGTGGAAGTTTTGTGCCATTGTAGGATGCAATGGGCTTTGGGGAGCTAGAGGTCACCAGAGGACCTGGCATTTACTCATATTTAAGAATTAAGCAGGAATACTTACTTGGGCATACTTACTTCACGGGAGGGGACAGGAAGAAAAAATAGCATGTACAAAGGTATAAAAGGTATAAAAGTAAGAGGGCTCGGCTTTTTTTTTTTTTTTAATTAATTTTTTTTTTTAATTTAAGGATTTTGCCATAGGGCGTTTGCGCTTGCCAGAGAGACAGAGAAAAAATCACTCCCTGCTGGGGAGGCCATGCTGCAATCCCTTCTCCTCCATTCTCCTGGGATTTGGGGCACGTACACACTTGTGCCCAGGGTGATTTTTGAGCTGAGTCCAGGACTTGAATGGTGGTTGGCCATGCGGGAATCCAGTGCCTTAACCACCATGCTGCCTGTTGGTCCCATGGGCTTGGCATTTTTGAGATGTTTATCAGTAGAACTGGAGCAAAGCATGTGAAGGGTAGAATTATCAGAGATAAGACCTAGAGAACTAGAAAGTAAAGGGATTCACTCCCCATATTAAATTTGGATATTATCCAGAGACCAGTAAAGAGCCATTGGAGGCTTCGTTTGTTTTCGTTTTTGCCATTGGATGCATGTGCTTGTCAGAGATAGACACAGAGAGAAGGAAAGCTAGAAATCACCACCTGGAGGGGCCAGCAGTTGGCATAATCACTGGATTCCCATGTAGTCGTCTGCGGTTCGAATCCCAGACCAGGTGGCTTAAACTCACGGTGGGCATGTGCGCGTGTGCCCAAGATCCAGAGAGGAGAATGGAGGAGAAGGGATTGTGGCGTGGCCATCCCCCCTTGGGGGTGATTAGTGATTTCTCGCTTTCTGTCTCTGTCTCTCTCTGTCTTTCTGGCGAGTGCACATGCCCTATAGCAAAAACCTCAAAAGAAAGAAAGAAAGAAAGAAAGAAAGAAAGAAAGAAAGAAGAAGGAAGGAAGGAAGGAAGGAAGGAAGGAAGGAAGGAAGGAAAGAAAGAAAGAAAGAAAGAAAGAAAGAAAGAAAGAAAGAAAAGAAAGAAAGAAGGAAAGAAATAAATCAACCAACACCTGGAGAAATGGACATGCCGAAATCCCTTTGCCTCCATTCTCCTCTTGGGATTTTGGGCACACACAGAGTGATTTTCAAGCTGCAATGTCCGGGATTCAAACTGGGGAATCAGCTATAGGGGACCCTCCACACTACCTGCTCGCCATTGAAAGCTTCTAAGCAAGGGAGAGATGTAGCTGAATTTGCAGTTTTAAGATCTCTGTAGGTGCAATATGAAGACGCCACCGGAATAGGGGAGACATAGAGCCTGGTTGTTTGATTGGGGATGATTTAAGTAGTCCAAGAGAGAAACGATTCAGGTGGTCAGGACTGGGTATACGTTTTGTTAGGTTTTGTCTTTAACCACTTGAAGGCATGTGCATTCACCAGAGAGAAACAGGGACAGAGAGGGGGAAGCATCCCGTAATGGGCGTGAACATGCCACGATCCCTTCACCTTCATTTTTCCATCTCGTTGGGATTTGGGGCATATATGCACATGCACCTGGCGTATGTTTCAAGCCTCCAGGGCCAGAATTTGAACCATGGTCAGCAATGTTGGATCCATTAGTTATTAGGATATGGGGCCAGTCCTTCATGCACAATTTTATTTATTTAAATACTTACTTTCCATGAAGTTTTTGAAGACCTCGCAACTCTCTAGATTTGGGCTTCTTCAGTCACTTAGCAGCTCTCTCCTTTATAGCTGGGAATGTCTCCTCCCAGGCATTCCAGGCTGACCAGACAAACATAATGTCCAGGCCATGGTCCACCTTAGGCCAAATCTGGTTTAGTAAATGGGGCAAGAAAGCAGAGAGCCCTGTAGCTGGCGACAGAAAGAGGTCCCTGCGAGCCAGCACGTAGCTCGACCACTGCTGTGGTCTGTGTGTGCATATGGGTGTGTGGCCCTGTTACCCAGCCAGGGTGTAGCCTGTAGGAAAGAGAAAAGCCAGGAGGAATTTCTTGTTTACCTCATGGACATCACCTCTCTGAGAGGTGAGAGGAGTGAAGTTGTTTGTGATGGCAGGTTATTTGTAGGCCAGGTCAGGAAGAATTTCCTTAGAGCTGTTCCAAATCTGCTGACGACTGGAATCAGTTGAAAAGTATATATTTTGGAAAAATATAAAAATACAGGAAAACACTCACGAACCCAAGTTTTTGGCTATAAAAATTACTTTGAAATGATACGCTATGGTGGTTCATGCTCTGGAGAGAGAAATACGGGTTTTTGCTCTCAAAGATACTAAGCATCAACCAGCTATCAGCTGCTTAGAAATGGATTCTTTTTTAAAAAAAATATTTATTTAACTTTATTTATTATTTTTGCTACAGAGCATGTGTGCTCACCAGAGAGAGACAGAGAGAGAGAGAGAAGTGAGGAAGCAAGCTGCCAGGTCTGAGACTTGAACCATGGTTGGCCATGTGGGAATCTAGCTGCCTTAACCACCGTGCCACCTGCTGGTCCTGGAAATTGATTATTATTGGAACAAACGTAAAGGAAAAGGCAAGACTATTAGAGGAGTGGGATATGTGATATGTGGGTTTATATTTGACCGAATTTATGTGTCATGATCATTTTGCAAATAATACTTTCAGTTCCCTTCCACTGTATTTATTTGTATTTATTTATCTGTATTTATCAGAACAATTTCTGTTAACTGAGATGACGTCTTGGTTTTGGTGTGTTTTAGTAAAATATTCAAGGACGTTCTTCAGTTGAAAACATCTGAGAGGTGGGACCGGCAGGTGGTGTGATGGTTAAGGGCACTGGACTCCCACATGGCTGACTGTGGTTCTAGTCCTGGACCTGGTGGCTAGAACATTAAATATAAAGAGATGGGTTACCTCACATTCTGTCTCACTCCCCCCCCCCCCCTATCCCTCTCTGTCAAATTAAAATAAATAAATAAAGTTAAATAAAATAATTCTCAAAAAATAAAAAGAAAAGAAAACATCTGAGAGACAAATTATTCTGTAGATCCAGGTTTTGTTTTGCTTTGTTTCACAGGGTGCATGCGCTTGCCAGAGAGAGACAGAAAGTGAGATATCACTCCCCCAGGGCGATGGCCTTGCCTCAGTCCCTTCTCCATGTTCCTTTCAGGATTTGAGGCACACATACATACACTCTCAGCCTTTTTTCAGGCCTATAGATACTGGACTCAAACCATGGAGTTGTGGGATCCAGTCCCTTAACCACAATGTCACCTGCTGGCCCTCGAGTTTTTTGTTTTATTTATTTAGATTTTTGCCATAGAGTATATGTGCTCACCAGAGAGAGAGAGGGAGACACAGAGAGAATGATAAATTCCCTCTTAAGGGGGATGGCCATGCCACAATCCCTTTTCCTCCATCCTCCTCTGGGGCTTTGGGCATGTTTGCACAAATGCCTGGTGTTTTTCAGGCCTCCAGGTCCGGCCATGTGGGATGTAGTGGCTTAACCTCCTTGTCCACCTGCTGGCACCCTGTACTACAGTTTTTTATCCGCTTAGTTGTTGATTAATATTTTAAAAATATATATCTATATAATGGGGGCAGAGAGGAGCCTTTTTATTTTTATTATTATTTTTTTTTAGCTTGCTATCTCTCTCTCACCAGAGAGAGATACAGACAGACAGAGAAAGTGAGAAATCACCTCCCAGCGGGGATAGCCATGTCACAGTACCCTCTCCTCCATTTCCCTCTCAGGATTTGGGGCATACACAAACACATACCTGGCATGATTCTTCAAGCTGCCAGGTCCAGGACTCGATTGTTCATTCGGTCATGTGGGATCCAGCCACCTTAACCTCCACACCATTTGATGGTTCAATAGTGTAGTATTTTCAGATGTTTTGATGTTTATCACTATAAAGATTAAATAATTATATATCCTAGTTTGATTTCACATTTATTTTATTAAGTGAGATAACCCATCTCTTTATTTTTGTTACTCTTTTTTATTTAAAAGTTTATTTCCTCCAGGAGCAAGACACACTGAGAGAGAGAGAGAAAACCCAACAGGATCTGACCACAAAATCCACCCCAACCTTTAGGCAGCCCAAATCATGGGCAAGCATGTCCCTGGAGTACTTAGGGAGGTCTCTAGACTTGAACTGAGAACTTTCCTATATGGAATTGCTTCACAGAACCATCACATTTTACTGCTGTGCCATTATCTGTTGCCTGTTTGTTATTATTGTTATTTTAGTGTTTTGTTTGTTTTTGCCATAGGGCATTTGTGCTTGCTAGAATCAGATAGAGAAGTAAAGTGAGAAATCACCCCCCAGAGGATATGGCCTTGCCACAATTCCTTCTCCTTCATTCTCCTTTCGGGATTTTGGGCACGTACATACACATGCCCATCATAGTTTCCAGGCTGCTGGGACTAAGACTCAAACCGTGGAGTTGGCCATATAGGATCCAACACCTTAACCACAACACCAGCTGATGGCCCCCCTCTTTATTTTATGTATGTATATATGTATGTATGTATGTATGTATGTATTATTTTTTTTTTTTTGGAGAGGTTTTCGCTGTAGGGTGCGTGCGCTCGCCAGAAAGACAGAGAGACAGAAAGCGAGAAATCACCCCTAGGAGGGATGGCCATGCCACAATCCCTTCTCCTCCATTCTCCTCTCGGTATCTTGGGCACGCTCATGTGCCCGGCGTGAGTTTAAGCCACTGGGTCTGGGACTTGAACAGCAGTCGACTATATGGGAGTCCAGTGACATAACCATTACACTAACTACTGGTCCCTATTTATTTATTTTTAGAGATTTTTGCCTTAGGGTGCAGGTGCTTGCTGGAGACACAGAAAGTAAGGAGTCACCCCCCAACCCTGGGGGCTGGCCAAACCACAATCCCATCTCCTTTCTCCTCTCAGGGTTTTGGGCATGCACCCACATGTGCACAGTGTGTTCCAAGTCACTGAATCTAGGACTCAAACCACAGTCGACCTTGAGGGAATCCAGCACCACAACCGCTATGCCACCTGTTGGTCTTTCCCCTTTATATTTTTTGAGGCAACTCATATTTACTTTGTGTGATCTTTTTTCTTTTTCTTTTGCCAATATTTCTATGAGGTTTTGCATTTCTATTGATGGAAGAGCTTTAGGCATATAAGGACATTAGCTCTTTACCTGTGACCCCATATTGGAAACATATTAGGTTGGTGGCAAAGTCATGACGTATTTTTCTATGCAAAAATGTATCATGACTTTCCCGACAATGCAGTGTTTTCTCAGTGAGTTGCTTTTCTTATGATTTTGGTTTTTGCTCTACTGAAATTTATCTATTTTTCTGAACTTATGTCCTTTAAATCTTTTACTTCATGGCTTCTGGATTTTGTGTCATGCTTCAGAAGGCCTTCTACTCCAAGGTTTTAAGAATTATTTCTCATCTTTTCTTCTATTACTCTAAATTTTTAATAAATGGGGACCAACAAGTGTCGTAATGGTTAAAGCACTGAACACTCCCACATGGCCATGTGGTTCGAGTCCTGGACCTGGTGGCTTGCTTTCTTACTCTCTCTCTCTCTGTCTCTCTCTCTAGTCAAATTAAAATAAATGAATGCATAAATAAAATTAAATAAGTACTTCTTTTTAAAAAAATGTAGCTATTTTTGGTCCATCTGAGATTTACTTTTATGTAAGAAATAGGATAAGGATCCAACATATTTTCCCCCTAAATGGCTCCTCAATTGTACTTGAAATTTTTTAAAACTTTTTAAAAATTATTTTATTTAACTGCATTTATTTATTTATTTAAATTTGACCAGAGAGGGACAGAGTGAAAGAGGGAGAAGTAAAGTGAGAAAGTATGCCGTCAGGCCCAGGACTTGAAAAGCAGTCAGCCGGGACCAGCTGGTGGTGTGGTGGTTAAGGCACTGGATACTCCCACATGGCTGACCACGGTTTGAGTCCTGGACCTGGTGGCTTGCTTTCTCACTTTCCTCTCTCTCTTTTTGTGTCCCTCTCTGATCAAATTAAAATAAATGAATGAATCAATAAAAAAAAGAAAAGAAAAGCAGTTAGCCATGTGGGTGTCTAGCACCCTTAACTACCACACTGCCTGCTGGCCCCCATGTACTTGTAATTTTTAAAAGAATTATTTAATTTTATTTATTATTATTATTATTATTATTATTATTATTATTTAATTTGACCAGAGAGAGTCAGAAAGAGAGAGAGAGAGAGAAAGTGAGAAAGCAAAAATCTGCCAGGTCCAGGACTCAAACCTTGGTTGACCACGTGGAAGTCCAACACCACGCTACCTGTAGGCCCCTAGATTTTAATAATCTGTCTTCTCCCAGGCCAGCAAGTGATGTGGTGGTGAAGGTGCTGGATCCCACCTGTTTGACTTAGTGGTTCAAATTCTAGACCCAAAGGCTTGAAAAAATCACCTCGGGCACATGTTTGTGTGTGCCCCAAATCCCAAGAATGAAGGAGAAGGCATTGCGGTGTGGCCATCCCCCCAGGGAGTGATTTCTCACTTTCCCTTTTGTTTCTCTCTGTCTCACCCATAAGCACACATGCTCTATGGCAAAAATCTAATTAAAAACAAAAACAGAAAAAAGCTATTCTCCCCCCTCCTCCGGGAATCTATTTTTAGAGTATGAAAAAACACTTACAATGTGAAAAAAATAAAATAAATAAAGTATACATTTTGAAAAGTGGACAGTTATCACACATATCAAAATCCAGAAAATGGAGGCGAAAGGATTACAGTATGGCCATCGCCTCTGGGGTATGACTTCTGACTTTTCCGCTCTCTCTCTCTCTCTCTCTCTCTCTCTCTCTCTCTCTCTCTCTTTCTTTGTCTCTCTCTGGTAAGTGCATGCATGCTATAGCAAAAACTAAAAAAAAAAAAAGTCCCATCCACCCCCATAGATTCTCTCTTGCCTTATTCTCTTAAACTCTCCCCCAACCTCAACCCCTGGCACCCACTGCTCTGTTTTCCACCCTACCTCCCCACCCAGAATTTCTGACTTCGTCTATTAAGGCGATTCTGATCTGCATCAGATGGAACTATCACCTGAGGACATTGTGTCTTAACTGGCAGGAGCTACTCTGCACCCTTGGAATAGAGGCTGGGAGCTGGGAGCAGCCAGAGGCCTCAGACAAGTAATAACAGCTAACATCTCCTGAGCGCTTACTGCAGGGCAGGTACAACGCCCAGCACATTCCAGGCCTTATCTCAGCCCCACACCTTAGAGCACTTCCACCAAGTCACTCTATCATACCCATTTTACAAATAAGGGCACCCTAAACCACACAGCCAGGAAGCGGAGCCAGGATCTGGACCCACTAATTGCAGTGCACATGCTATATTGCCTGCCCCCCACCTCCATAGTCTAACAGTCACCCGCGTTGGCTCTCACATCTTCAGAAGATTCTCTTTTTTTTAGAGGATTTTGCCACAGTGCACAGACTTGGGGGGGAGAGGACGGAGAAACTGACTTAGATAGTGAGAGGGAACGTGAGAAATCACTCCCTTCAGGCCCCTCTGGAGATGGCCACACCACAATCCCTCCTCCTCCTGGGATCTTGGGCCTGTGTGCACACGTACCCAGCGTGATTTCAAGCTATCAGGTTTGGAATTCAAACCACTGTTGGCCATGCGGGAATCTAGCGACATAACCACTACGCCATCTGCTGGCTGCCAAAAGATTCTCTTAATACGGCTGAATGCAGAGACAGCCCAGCTGCTGGGATGCGCAGGATGGAGGCCTGGGCTAGGGCAGCGGGGCCAACTTCCGCCTGCTTCTGTCCTACTGATGACTTCTTTCCTCCTCTGCGCTGGACAGAGCCTCCTCTGTTTCTCTCCATCTGACCTCCTGCCTCCTCTGGCTCTGGGGTACCTGCTCCTCTGACCACCTCTTCTTAAGCTCCCACCTCTTCTCTCTCTCACCTCAGCTTGGTAAGAACAAGGGTTCTGGGATCTGGGCAGGGGGAAGCATGTCCTGGTGAATAGCCCTGTGAGGGGTGGGTCCCACCACCCTCCTCCTTCTCCTGGAAGAGGCCTGTAGAGGGTTTTGGGGACACCCTTAAAGGTAAATCCACCTGGGGTTCTCACCCATAGTCACTACCACCCCCTAGCAGGGATTTGGAAAAACTCAAATGATAGCGTACATACAGAACGGTACACAGCTCATGTAAGCTTGATTTCCACAAGGTGGACATACTTGTGTAACTGGTACCAGGTCAAGACATAGAATAAGTATTACCAGCATCCCATGGAACCAGAATCAGGTCAAGAAATAGAACATTCCCAGCATCCCGGAAGTTCCCCTTCAGGCCCACTTCTAGTCCACCACACCCGGAAGGATACAGTGGCATTTTTCAGTTTTCACAATGACTTAAGAGCTCTATTGGTATTTAGTGGGCAGGGTATAGGGATGCTAAATGTCCTGTAGTGTGGGGGACAGTCCCACAGCACAGACCGTTGTCCTGCCCAATGCCCTGTTGAGAAGCACTGGATTTGATAGATCTGAGCAGCAGTGGCCTGTGATGTGGCAAAGGCCCAGGGGTAGGGGCTATTTCTGTGGGCCAGAGCAAGGAAGAATCTTAAATGTGTCACACTGTCACCACCCTAGGCCTCCGAAATGCCCCCCGCTGCTGGGCAGTGATCCAGCCTCTGCTGTGTGCCGTGTACATGCCCAAGTGTGAGAATGACCGGGTGGAGCTGCCCAGCCGCACCCTCTGCCAGGCCACCCGAGGTCCCTGTGCCATTGTGGAGAGGGAGCGGGGCTGGCCCGACTTCCTGCGCTGCACGCCTGACCACTTCCCTGAAGGCTGTCCGGTGAGTGCTCCGAGGGGCAGAGGCCAGGCTCTTGGGCCTGGGTGAGACCATACACAGGGAAGGGTTTAGAGGGATCTGGGGAGCCCTGAGCTTACTCTTCTGAGAGACCCTCAATCTATAGCCATGAGGTCCAACTGGCCATCAACCCAAACTGCAGCTCATTGACTGGACCAGTCTGTCAGGGACTCTTTATCAGAGAACATGTTCAGCACATATTTTTTTTCCTTTTTGAGAGTTTTTTTTTGCTATAGGGCACGTGTGCTCGCCAGACAGAGAGAGACAGAGAGACAGAAAGTGAGAAATCACCCCCCAGGGGGGATGGCCACGCCGCAGTCCCTTCTCCTCCATTCTCCTCTCAGGATCTTGGGCACGCATGCACACGCGCCTGGCGTGAGTTTTAAGCCACTGGGTCCAGGACTCAAACCGCGGTCGACTACGTGGGAGTCCAGCGACATAGCCAATACACCAACTGCTGGTCTCTTCAGCACATATTTTGTGAGCACCTACTCTGCTGGTTATTGGAATGTTATGGGAGTCATGGACGCCAGGAGCTTGTGCTCAGGAAGCTCACCATATTTGCAGGGATTCAAGGCAGGAGCATGTGAAACAGCTGCAGCCACACACGAGGGATGTGCTGTAGTTCTGGGTGGTGAAGGAGAGCTCTTAGGTGATGTTAATAACAGAAATAGTGATCGTAGTACTCATTATTTTATTTGTCTATTTATTTTTTCAATTTTTTGCCATAGGGTATGTGCAGTCACCAGAGAGAGATGGGTAGAGACAGAGGAAGGGAAAGTGAGAAATCATCCCTGGGGGTAGAGTGGCCATGCCACAAGTTCTTCTCCTCCGGGGTTTTGGGCGTGCATACATATGCACCCAGTATGACTTTCAGGCTACTGTATCCGGGACTCGTACCGCGGAGTCTGCCATGTGGGATCGAGCACCTTAACCTCTACACCACCTGCTGGCAATACTAGTCATTATTATGCCAAGTACTTCATAAGCATTTTACATTTATGTATTCATTTAACCCTTATATCATACCATGAAGTAGCAGGTATGGTTTTAGAGGAAGAAACAGGTACACAAGGGTCGAGTAATTTGTCCAAGGCTGCACAGCATTAGGGGCAAGGCTAGGGTGCAACTCCTGTAAATGTGTCTCTAACCAGCACACCATACCACCTCGTACCTTTGACTAAATGAGAGCCTCACCCTATGTCACCACTCCCGCTGACTGTCATCTCCCCTTCCCCGTGCCAGAATGAGGTGCAGAACATCAAGTTCAACAGCTCGGGCCAGTGTGAGGCACCCTTGGTTCGGACTGACAACCCCAAGAGCTGGTACGAGGACGTGGAGGGATGTGGGATCCAGTGCCAGAACCCGCTCTTCACAGAAGCGGAGCACCAGGACATGCACAGCTACATCGCCACCTTTGGGGCCGTCACGGGCCTCTGCACGCTCTTCACCCTGGTCAGTGCGGAGCGCCTGGCACCCTCTGCCTGGGGAGCAGGAAGGGAGCCAGCTGGTCAGCGCGCATGCTCTGGAGTGGGAAGGGAGCGAGGAGAAGAGAACTCATCTGGGGTCCCCAAGGAAGAGGCATGATCAGAAGGGGTGGAGTTCAGATGAGGGTGTCTGCAGTAGCATAACCCCCTTAACCTCGCAGCCTGGGCCCCCTTTTCTCTTCTAGGCCACCTTTGTGGCTGACTGGCGGAACTCGAATCGGTACCCCGCAGTCATTCTCTTCTACGTCAACGCATGTTTCTTTGTGGGCAGCATTGGCTGGCTGGCCCAGTTCATGGATGGAGCCCGCCGGGAGATTGTCTGCCGTGCAGATGGGACCATGAGGCTCGGGGAGCCCACGTAGGTGACTTGGGGACCCAGAGCTGAGGGTGGGGGATGAAGGCTGACATGTGCATTACCTCACGGGGAAAGGAAAGGTGAGACTTGAAAATGGCATTCCAGAGTAGGATTCAGCTCTGTCCTCTCACCCCCAAGGTCTCCAGCATTAGGGCTTTGGTTTCAGGATCAAGACCTTGATAGTTTTCATCTGTTCAAGGGACTTCTTCTGTAGAGCCTTTTCAGATCTGACCTGGATCCTGACTCTTGGGGAACCTGCAGACCTTAGCACTCCAAGGTCTGGGGGCGGAGTGGAAAAACCTGGTAGAGGGAATACAGAGTGACCTCCCCGTGTGACACCTCACATGTCTGTCCAGCTCCAACGAGACCCTGTCCTGTGTCATCATCTTTGTCATTGTGTACTATGCCCTGATGGCTGGCGTGGTCTGGTTTGTGGTCCTTACCTATGCCTGGCACACCTCCTTCAAAGCCCTGGGCACCACCTACCAACCTCTCTCCGGCAAGACCTCCTACTTCCACCTGCTCACCTGGTCACTCCCCTTTGTCCTCACTGTGGCAATCCTCGCTGTGGCCCAGGTACAGTAACTGGTCAGGGGCTAGAGACCAGAGTGGGGTGGGTTTGGGACAAGGGCCCAGTGACCGACTGTCCCTCCCTCCCCTTCCTGCTGCAGGTGGATGGGGACTCCGTGAGCGGCATCTGTTTTGTCGGCTACAAGAACTACCGATACCGTGCTGGCTTCGTGCTGGCACCGATTGGCCTGGTGCTCATTGTGGGTGGCTACTTCCTCATCCGGGGTGAGTGAAGACCAGGTCAGGGCCAGCTGGGCAGCAGAACATGCTGAGCACCTAGTCTGTGCCAGTAGGAGCGAGCAGCTGCCGCCCTGCTGACTTCACCCCGAGAGCTCAACTGGCTCGGCGCAACGTGTTAGGTGGCTTGGCGCAGTAGACGGTGATCCTCTAGGCAGACGGCACCGTGACAGCTGCGGACAGCACCTTTGTGCTGCCCGGAAAATGTACCCTTCCTCCAGAGACTTGACCAGGGTTCATGGCTCATTCAGAGGTGCTTGGGCTACAGGGTGTACATGTATGATGAACACCTGAGTAACCCACCCCGTCCACATGGACCAACGTGGGCCTCTGGGCATGTGTGTGCACTTCATCTTACATAAACTGTCCGTCTTTGGGATCTTGGTCTCAATCTTATTCCTGTCCCCAACACAAACACAGTTTTCATAATAGATGCAGATTCACTAGTCCCTACCTTCCCTGCCTCAGTCTGCCATCCCATGATAAGCCTCCGTATCGGTTGGGTCATCAGAAAAGTCATGTGTTTTTTGTTTGTTTGTTTTTGAGAAGTTTTTGCTATAGGGTGCGTGCGCTCTTCAGAAAGAGAGAAGGAGACAGAGAGACAGAAAGGGAGAAATCACCCTCCCCTGGGGATTGGCCACACTGCAATCCCTTCTCCTCCATTCTCCTCTCAGGATCTTGGGCACGCACGTACACGCAACCAGTGTGAGTTTAAACCACCAGGATTCTAACCGTGGTCGACTACATGGGAGTCCAGCGACATAGCCATTACAACAACTGCTAGTCTCATATATTTTTCTTTTTTTAGAGATTTTTTTTTTATAGGGCATGTGTGCTCACCAGAGAGACACAGAGAGACAGACAGACAGAAGGTGAGAAATCACCCCCTAGGGGGTGGATGGCCACACCACAATCCCTCCTCCTCCATTCTCCTCTTGGGATTTTGGGCACACACGCACACATTCCTGGAGCAAGGTTTAAGCCACCACCTCTGGACTCGAACTGTGGTCAACTACATAGGAGTCCAGTGTTGTAACCATTATGCCATCTGCTGGTCCCATATTCTTCTGTTTCTCTATGCAAAAATGCATCATGACTTTTCCAGTGACCCACTATTGAGCTCATTTTTATTGGGTTTTCTTTGTCAGCTCTAGCTTTCTTAGCCTGGCTGTCAGCCTTCTGTTTAGACCTCCTCTTTCTCCCCCACCCCTTTTATTTATTTTTTTTTTTGGAGAGGTTTTTGCTATAGGGCGCGTGTGCTCTCCAGACAGGCAGAGAGAGAGACAGAGAGATAGAAAGCAAGAAATCATCCCTCAGAGGGGATGGCCATGCCGCAATTCCTTCTCCTCCATTCTCCTCTCGGGATCTTGGGCATGCACGCACACACGCCCGGCGTGAGTTTAAGCCACCGGGTCCAGGACGTGAACTGTGGTTGACTACGTGGGAGTCCAGCAACATAGCCATTACGCTAACTGCTGGTCCCTCTTTCTCCCCTTTTTGACAGTATCTGGCCTCTGATTTCTGTTTGCTGTCTGTGCTGATCTGTGTGGTAGCCACTAGACAGGTGTATCCAAATTAGTCCAAACTGAGGTGCATTGTAAGTGTAAGACTTAGCACAAAAACCAGTGTAAACTATCTCATTAATAATGTATGTCAAGGGATAAAAAAGAAGCAAAACATTTAAGGGGCACAAAAATGAAAAAATCATCTGTTAATGACAATGTATATGCTGATGTCTTTGACTGGACCAATATACAGTGTATTCATGCTGGGAAAATCCATTTTGTATACTGTAAAGATACAGAGTGATTGAATATTAAACATGTATATATATAATGTGGCCAGCTGGTGGTGTGGTGGTTAAGGCAGCTGGATCCCACATGACTGATTACACAGTTTGAATCCTGGACTCAGTGACTTGAGAAGCACACCAGGTGTGTGTGCGTGTGTACCCAAAATACCAAGAGGAGAATAGATGAGAAGGGATTGTGGCATGGTATCCCCCTGGGGGGAGTGGTTTCTCACTTTCTCTCTCACTGTCTCCAATGAACAGGTGTGTGCCTATTGCATATTTTTAAAAAAATGTTACATGGATTGTTATATGTTGAAATGATTATATTTTATATGTATTAGGTTTATAAAATACATTGAGACCCAGCCACAGTGACACATATACAGCACCACCACTTGGAAGGCTGGAAGCTACATGGGAGGCCCAGGTTCTGGGCCAACCTGAACATGCTGGGTGTGGTTGTATGTGCCTGTAATCCCAGCTGATTGGGAGGCTGGAGCAGGAAGCTAGCCATACGGTGAGATGCTGTCAGAAATACCCACCTCTGGGGCCAGCCCATGGCCTGGTGGTTGAGATGGCTGGATTCCACAGGATTGACTACATGGTTTGAGTCCCAGACCTGTTGGACACATGTGCCTGAGTGTCTAGGATTCCAAGCAGGGCAGAAAACATGGAAGAGAAGGGATTACGGCATGACCATCCCCCATGGGGGTGTGTTTTCTTGCCTTTCCATTCTCTCTCTCTCTTTCCCTCTCTCTCATAAAGGTGGAAAAAAAAACCCACAAATACATATACATGCTAAGTTCTCTAGTTTCTTTTTACTTTCTTTTACCTTTTTTTGGAGGGATTTTTGCTATCGGGTACGTGCACTTGTTGGAGAGACAGAGAAAGAGAAAGTGAGGAGGGATGGCCATGCTGCAATTCCTTTTCCTCCTGGGATTCTGGACATGCATGCACATGTGCCTGGCATGAATTTCAAGCTGCTGGGCAGGTCTGGGACTAGAACCGTCATCAACCATGTGGAAGTCCAGTGCCCCAACCACTACACCACCTGCTGGCCCCACTTTTTACTTTCTTAACATGGCTACTGGAACATTGGAGATTCTGTACATGGCTCTCATGACATTCCTATCAGACTGTGCTGTTCTAGAGTCTGTTTTCTGTCTTCCATCAGAGCAGCTTCATCCTGGCACCTTACCTAGGAGCAGCCAGGCTAGGACAGAGGATCCCTCTCTCTCCTCCCAACTATAGGCCCTGACCCGGTCATCCCTATCTCTGGCTTATCTGCCACCAGCTGCCCTTCACTTCTCCAGTGTCTCCAGCTCCCAGCTGTAATCAGCACAGGCATGATTAGCTCTGGGACTCCAGGACCAGGGACCCTCCCCCCGACACCCCCGCCTCAGGAGAGTGGCCCCACCCCGCTCATGTCTGAGGTCCTCCTTCTGTTCAGGAGTCATGACTCTGTTCTCCATCAAGAGCAATCATCCCGGGCTGCTGAGCGAGAAGGCTGCCAGCAAGATCAATGAGACCATGCTGCGCCTGGGTGAGTAGTCCCCGGGACCTAGGTCTGGTCCTGGCCAGCTCAACACTGCACCTTCCTGGGGCTATGGGACCTGCAGGGTGCAGGTGCAGAAAGTCAGTGGGACAAGTTAGCAGCTATGGGGACAAGGGCGGGTATGTGTGTAGCTGAGAGTGGGGACAGCAACTCAAAAGAGGAGCTTCCCAGGTGGATGAATTCGTGTTCATGCCTCGGTCCACTTCCCCCCCACATGGGCTCCCACAGTTGCCTCAAGTACCCTTCTTGCTTTATTTTGGGGCTTGCAGTTCTCAGGCTGAGCCTAGCCTGAATCCACCACAGACGCAGCTACCTTTCAGGTCTAACGGAGCAGACGCCCGCCCCGATGACAGCAGCACTCTCTGGGATTGGTCACATCCTGTCCTGCCCTTGTCCTCCACAGGCATTTTTGGCTTCCTGGCCTTTGGCTTTGTGCTCATCACCTTCAGCTGCCACTTCTATGACTTCTTCAATCAGGCCGAGTGGGAGCGCAGCTTCCGGGACTACGTGCTGTGAGTGAGGGCTGGGCTTGGAGGCAGCAGAGATGGGCGCTGTGTCGGGGCTGCCAGGCTGGGCAGCAGGGACCTGCCGGGTCGCTGCTTCGGACAGCACAGTAAACCGAGGCCTCAGTTGCCCTGTACTTTGCCAAACACGGCAAACAGCCTTCAAGTGCCTGCTCGACTCTGCCCTTCCCTCTGCACCCCCTGGCTTACGGGCATGTCTGTCACCATTTAGGCTTTTCTTGTTTTTACATCTCCAGCTGGCTCTATGTCGCACAGAAGCGCTGTCATTCTGTGATTCAGATCTCTAACTCTCCAGTGCATCCTGTAGATCCTCAGTGGGAGAGGCTTCCCCTCCGTGTTAGGAAAACAACCTGTTAATGTTGGCTACTTCTGCCTGTGCTTTTTTGTGTCTCAAGGAGAGAGTAAGGAATGTCAGCTGCTGAACGACATGCAGTGCCTGTTAGCAGGACAGCAGTTGAAATGCCCATTAAAGTGAATTCGAGGGCCCAGCCAGTGGCGTTGTAGTGAAGGAGGCCGTATCCCACATGGCCAACTGCACAGTTGAAAATCACACTGGGTGTGTGTGTGCATGCCCAAAATCCAAGAGGAGAATGAAGGAGAAGGGAAGGTGGCATGGCTATCCATCTCCCAGAAGGTGTTTCTCATTTTTTCTTTTTCTCTCCTTCTCTCTTTAGCAAGGACACATGCCTTATAGCAAATTTAAGGAAAAAAAAAAAAAAAAAAAAAAGGAAGTGGATTCTAGGGGCCTGCCGTGGTGGTGTGGCAGTAATGCCATGCTCTGTGGTGCTGAAGCCACATGGGAAGGTCCCAGGTTCACATCCCAGGACCTCCCTGTACACGTTTCTGGCTGAGGCTGAGGGTAGACCGTGAAGACCCTATTTGGGGATGCCTCTCCCTCTCTCGGTCGTTTGGAAGAAATAAATAAAATGGGGGAGGGGGGGTGGATGGATACTATTGATAGTTTATGCCCTAACTACTCCAGGCTCTCCAAGGTCCCAGCTTCCAGTCTGGGAAACGTTAAACCACAGTGCAGCCTGAGCCCCTACCCTAGAGATTTGATTTAATTGCCTGGGGTAGGGCCCAGACAGGAGTAGCTATTAAAAGCTCCCCAGGTGATCTTAATGAGCACCCACGGTTGCGATCCAGTGCTGTGGGGCTTAGCCCTTTGGCTTGTCTGGGTACCTACCCAGTAGCGCAGAAAGCCTCATCTGTCTACTGTCCCTCACCGTAGGTGCCAGGCCAACGTGACCATCGGGCTGCCCACCAAGAAGCCCATCCCCGACTGTGAGATCAAGAATCGGCCTAGCCTCCTGGTGGAGAAAATCAACCTGTTCGCCATGTTTGGAACCGGCATTGCCATGAGCACCTGGGTCTGGACCAAGGCCACGCTGCTCATCTGGAGGCGCACCTGGTGCAGGTGGGGTCCACTGCCAGCCCATCCTGCCCACCAGCCTTTAGGCTCTATTTTGTTTGTTTTAATTGTCAGAGAGACAAAAAGATAGTGTGAGAGAGAGTGGGCAGCCCCCACTGGACATGGCCACACCCCAATCCGTTCTCTTCCATTTCTCCAGCCTCTCAGAGCATTGCCTGTGCCACCCTTTGACAAGGTTTGAGGGGCAGCGCCTCTCCTCCACTTCCTGTCCCACCCTGTGTGCCCTCAGGTTGACTGGGCAGAGTGATGACGAGCCCAAGCGGATCAAGAAGAGCAAGATGATCGCCAAGGCCTTCTCCAAGCGGCGTGAGCTGCTGCAGAACCCGGGCCAGGAGCTCTCCTTCAGCCTGCACACCGTCTCCCATGACGGGCCTGTGGGTGAGCCTCGCCTCTGCCTCTGTCCGAGCCACTGACGCCACGAGACTCCTGCCCCTCCGCTCTCAGGCTGGGGTGGACTCAGCTGTTGGGAAGACAGGGATGAGGCATCCGTCCTCTCATTCATACACTCCTCCTCCGGTCTCTGCTGCTTCTGCCCACGTCTGCTGGCTGCGGCTGTGGTTTCAGGAGGACCCCTGCCCCCTCTCCTGTCTTCTCCAGTTACTCTCCCTGGGCTCAAGCAAGTTGAGGTTCCAAAAACCAGATTTCTGGCCTCAAGTTAGGCCCTTTGGAGAGCCCCTCTTCAGCTTCTGAATGGTAGACTCACTGCGGTGTCAGGGCTGAGCTTCCTCTGCTAGGTGGAGTGGGTGGGACCGGGTGAGGGGGTGATGGTGCTGACTGAGGGTCGCCCACCTCGAGGGACTGGGAAGTCACCGTTCCTTCTCTCTTTCCATTCCTCAGCTGGTTTGGCCTTTGATCTCAATGAACCCTCAGCTGATGTCTCCTCTGCCTGGGCTCAGCATGTCACCAAAATGGTGGCCCGGAGAGGGGCCATCCTGCCCCAGGATGTGTCTGTCACTCCTGTGGCAACTCCAGGTATGAGGCTTCTGGCTTCTGCAGGAGGGTGGGAGGCACAGGGGCTGGGGTAACAGGTGCCACTGGAGGGGGAGGAAGGGAAGACCCAGAGGATCTGAAGCATGAGGCCAGGGCACTAGAGTCTGGTGTGGGTCCCAGAGCTAAATGAGTAGAGGCAAAGGGGGTGATGAACAAAGCTGGGGCCCCAGGCTTGCATCCTCTCCTGTCAGTGCCCCCCGAGGAACAAGCCAACCTGTGGCTGGTTGAGGCAGAGATCTCTCCAGAGCTGGAGAAGCGTGTGGGCCGGAAGAAGAAGCGGAGGAAGAGGAAGAAGGAGGTGTGCCCACTGGTGCCACCCCCTGAGCTCCAGCACGCCACCCCCGCCCCTGCCCGCAGTGCCGTTCCTCGGCTGCCTCAGCTGCCCCGGCAGAAATGCCTGGTGGCCACAGGCTCGTGGGGAGCTGGGGACTCCTGCCGACAGGGAGCCTGGACCTTGATCTCCAACCCCTTCTGCCCAGAGCCCAGCACCCTTCAGGATCCCTTCCTGCCCAGTGCCCCGGCCCCCACGGCCTGGGCTCAGGGCCGCCGACAGGGCCTGGGCCCCATTCACTCCCGCATCAACCTGATGGAGGCAGAGCTCATGGATGCAGACTCCGACTTCTGAGCTGCAGCTGGGCCTGGGCCAGGAAAGAGGAGCAGGGGCCGTTCTGCACCTCCTCCTCGCCCCGAGTGTGCTTTCTGGATCTCACCTTCCAGACGGCCTGGGGCAGGGCCTGCCGAGAGGTCTGCCTTTGGCTCAGAGCAGCAGGACTGGGAAAGCCTGATGCCTCCTCAGGGGGCTGCCACCTGGGGCTGGGCCCGGGGCTCGGGGTCCTTGCTTCTGCGCCACCAACTGGAGTCTGACTGGAGACTCCAGCAGGGCCACGGGCATGAGGGCCTGCAGTGGGGCAGTAAAGGCGGAGGCGGGTGGACCGGATGCGGGCAGACTGGTGGTGGGGAGGCAGCCACACCCGGGTCTGGCAGGTCAGGGCTGGCTGCCCTCTTCTGTGCCTATGGGTGCCCTTTCCTGGCACTCTCAGAACCAAAAGTGTTTATTGTGTCGTTAGTCCTTTGTCTAAGCGGGGACAGGGCTCCCTTCCATCCTCTCGCAGGTGGTTGCTAGCCTGGCAGTGCTGACTCTGGGGGGGCCATAACCTCTCCTAACAGGCGGCCCTACCCCAACCCATCGTCTGTCCTGCACTGTCCTTCGCCCTCCTGTTTCAGTTCAGCCCGGCCAACCACTTCCGTTTCTTTTGCTGGTGAGGGCCCAGAGTTGAGGTTCGCCCCAGCCTCCACCCCACCCTGAACTGAGCTCCATCTCGAGGTGAGAGATTGGGTCAGTTCAGAGCCTTGACCCAGCCCTGGATAGAAGCAGGGAGTGACAAAGCAGTGAGTGACAGAGAGCTTCTGGGCCTCCGAGAGACGTATCTCGTCCTCATCTACAGCTGGGGGGATGGGTCCTCTACTTGAGGGGCTACCCTGGGAAGCTGCTGCAGCTTCAGCCAGGCAGGAAAGTGTCCTTCAACTTCCACAACCAGAGGGCGAGGAGGTTTCCACTCTTGTAACCTCCACCCACATCCCCAAGGCCCCCACTTTTAAGAACCAGACAGGAAGGCTTAGAAGCTGGCTGGGTTCCAGGCCAGGCGATAGGGATGGGGAGAGAGGTATAAACAATAAATAAAAAGATTTTTGTATAAACTCTCGGTGCGTTTTATTCCTTAGGTCCTGTCCTCTCCCTTTCCTGTCAGTGTCTCCAGCGGAACAAGCCAAACTGGCTGGTTGAGGCAGAGATCTCTCCAGAACTAGAGAGTTCTATTTCCCTGGTCCTGATCTCTTTTGCTTCCACATCCCCCTAAGTCGATTCTGAAAGGCTGGGAGCTTGGTGCTAACGAGGTCTCTACTGACAATGTCAGTCTGGCTTCACGTGCCAGCCTCCCGGGCCATGAGGAACCAAAGCTCTTGGGTGACAGTAGCTGCCTCCCAGCACTGATGACAGGATAATTGAGCACAAGCATGCAGCTGGCCCTGAAGTGACGGTTGGATGCAAGTGTCCCCCTGATGGCCAGTACGGATGGTCTTTGCTCCTCATGGTAAGCCTGGGCCTAGCCCCTGGTCTCTTGCCTCCTACCAGGGATATGGGCCAGGCCAGCATTTTGTCCATGGCTTGTTAACCCCACTTCCTCCAAAATATGTCAGGGGAAGATTGGGACCTGGGACCAAGGAGTCAGGATTATGTGGAGACAGTGTTCATGGAGGAAAGGGGATGGTGCCCACAGACCTGGAGGGTGTTCTGAGCATTAATCAGGCTGGTTTGGGGAGTACCCTTTTTTACTACTGGTAGTGCTAGTGTGATGGGCACACGAGCCAATTTTTTTGTTTTTTATTTTTTTTCCCATAGGGGGCTTGTGCTCGTCAGGGGGTAGGAAAGTGAAAGATTGCCCCTTGGGGGGGATGGCCACGCTGGAATCCCTTCTCCTTTATTCCCCTTTTGAGATTTTGGGTATGCACATACACACACACGTGGTGTAATTTTCAAGCTGTTGGGACTCAACTGCACAGCCAGCCATGTGGGAGCCAGCGGCCTTAACTTCCATGCCACCTACTGGCCCTATTTTGACCAGAGCCCGATTCAAGAGAGATTCGGGATGCTTCGCGTGTGTATTTCTTTAATAATAGTTAACTCTAATTGAATGCTTGTTAGACCCTCTCCTAAGTAATTCTTATGCATCGACTCGTAATACTGAGGCATAGGAAGTTGGCCACCTTGCCTGAGAACACCCAGGAAGTGATGATGCTGGGCTTCAGTAAAGGCCCTCTGGCGCGTGGTGGCTCTTGGCCACTGTGCGTTATGGCCTCCAGCTTAATTCAGAGGGTAGCGATGATCCAATCAGCTTATTCAAGCTCAGCGAAGCAAAACAACTTGTTCACAGCCTCACAGCTAGTGACAGACAAGGGCCCAAGCTCCTTTTTCAAATTTTAAGTTTATTTTTATTTACTTCTTTCATGAGATAGAGAGATAGTACCCCTGACAGGGCCTCACAAAGTGGCAATCCTTCCCTCCCAGACACCCAGCCAGCTGGGATCACAGACAAACTCTGAAGGACCCAGAATGTTCAGGTCAGCTTGGGATCCAAACCCAGGCCTTCCAAGGGGCTCCCACTTCACACTGCGGTGCCCCACTGCCTGTTACAGCTGGACCAGGCTCTTTCCACTCTCAGTATTCACCTTTGATTTTGCTTCCTACCCAGACTTCCTGTGTTGTGTTCCCTCTGGCTGCCCCCTGGCTGCTCTATACTCCCTTGTGCTTCCTTGTCTTGCTCATAATTTTTTTTTTTTCTTTGAGAGAGATTTTTGCTATAGGGCACTTGCTAGAGAGACAGAGAGACAGAAAGCAAGAAATCACCCCCCTGGGAAATGGCTACACCGCAATCCCTTCTCCATTCTCCTTTCAGGATTTTGGGCACGTACCCCCCACATGTGCCCTGTGTGTTTCACGCTGCCGAGTCTGGACTCAAGCTGTGGTCGGCCATGTGGGAGTCCACTTTGCTCATTCTTAAAATTACTGCTTCTCTCAGTGGCATTATTGCAACTTCTAAACCTTTATCAGTGACTATTTAAAAATAATAAAATTTAGTGTTTCATGGTCTTTTTAAAACCAGGGAGCGTTGTGATTTTCTTCTCATCTCCGTAGATCTCTGACTACGATTTCCTCCCTTCCTCTTTGCCCTGTCTTTCTCTGTTTGCTATAGGGTGTGCCAGAGACAGAGGGAGAATGAGGAGACGCTCCCTAGGGGTATGCCACACTGCAATCTCTTCAGTCTTTTCTGGATTTTGGGCATGCATGAACATGTGCCCAGTGTGTTTTTCAACCTGCTAGGTCCAGGACTTGAACTGCACAGTCAGCCATGTGAGATCCTGACACCTTAACTACATGCTATTGGCTGATCCTAATCCTTTTTTCTTTAGTGGAATTACTTGTGTAAGGGATAGAGTATGGGATAAAGGGAAGTTCAATCTGGGCCTTAAAAAGCTGAGAAATGTTGGGACTAGCAGATGGTGTAATGGTTATGTTGCTGGACTCCGACATAGGCGATCAAGGAGTCAGGATTATGTGGAGACAGCATTCATGGAGGAAAGGGGATGGTGCCCACAGACCTGGAGGGTGTTCTGAGCATTAATCAGGCTGGTCCCAAACCTGACGGCTTAAAACTGACATGGGGGGGAACATGGGAGGGACATGGTGGTTGGGGGTGCTGGACTCCCACATGGCTGACCACGTTTCAAGTCCTGGACCTGGTGGCTTGCTTTCGCACTTTCCTTCTCTCTCTCTCTCTGTTCCTCTCTGGTCGTGTTTAAATAAATAAGTAAGTAAGTAAGTAAGTAAGTAAGTAAGTAAGTAAGTAAAACAATTCTTTTAAAAAAAACCTGACAACAGGCAGGCTTGTGTGCCCAAGAGGAGAATGGAGGAGAAGGTATCGCGGTGTGGCCATCCCCTGTGAGAGGTGATTTGTCACTTTCTGTCTCTCCCTATCTCTCCAGTGAGTCCACAAGCCCTATAACCAAAAATATTTCAAGAAAAAGAAAAGCTGAGAAATATTCTTTTTGGCTGTGGTGGTGAGCAGAGACTGACCACTAGAGGGCAGTGTGAGCCCACCTTTTATGAATGCAGCCATTAGGCTGCTGCGGCTGGATGTCCAGGACCCTCGTCATCTTTGCAACCAAGAAATCTTGTAGTATTGTAATAGGAGCACAAGATCTCAGCACTGAGCAACAGTGGCCACTCTTCTACCAGAACCTCCTAATAAATCATTGAAAAATCCCTCAAGTTCTAAGAGGAGCCCAGTTTGGGGTGGGGGGGCTCTCTGTTGTTGGTTTGCTGCCCCAAAACAGTCCTCATGCATTCATTCCCCTGGCAAGCAGGCTCTGCTCCATTGGGCCCCTGCCACTCTCTCAAACTCAGTTGTCCAGCTTCGTAGGCTTGGGGCCCGCCTGTTAGTCTGCCTTCCTTAACGCAGTCTGTCCACCTCCCCAACCCTTTATCTGCTTGAAATTTTTTGTTCCTTTGCTGATGATAGAAGTACGTGTGCATGAATGTGAGAGGGAGAGGCAGAGCACCCACCCTTGACAGCATCTTGTCATGCCACAATCCCCTTCCTTGGCCCTCCAACTTTTCAGGATCCTAGATGCCTTTGTGCTTGCCTGGTGTGTTTTTCAGGTTAACCAAGGGATTTGAACCCTCGGTGACCCCAGGACTTCTAATACTGCAGAGTACTAGTATTTTTTTTTTTTTTTTTTTTTTGGAGAGGTTTTTGCTATAGGGCGCGTGTGCTCGCCAGACAGACAGAGACAGAGAGATAGAAAGCGAGAAATCACCCCCCAGGGGGGATGGCCATGCCGCAATCCCTTCTCCTCCATTTTCCTCTTGGGATCTTGGGCACGCATGCACACGCGCCCGGCGTGAATTTAAGCCACCGGGTCCGGGACGCGAACCGCAGTCGACTACGTGGGAGTCCAGCAACATAGCCATTACGCTAACTGCTGGTCCCCCTCCCTCTATTCTTTTCTTTTTTTTGGAGGGGAGAGGTTTTTTCGCTATAGGGCGCGTGCGCTCGCCAGACAGACAGAGAGAGACACAGAGACAGAAAGCGAGAAATCACCCCCCAGGGGGGATGGTCACGCCGCAATCCCTTCTCCTCCATCCTCTATTCTTGATAGAACACGTGCACAAGACAGTGGAAGAGAGTGGGGGACATTCTCTGTGGGTCCGGTTGCACCATAATCCCCTTCCTCTAGTCCTCTTGGGCACTCTCATGTGTGCCCTGCGTATTTTGGGCTGACTGGGCTGGGGATTTGAACCGTGGTTGCCATATGGGAACCCAGCTTCTCTTGAGCAGCACATTACCACTGTGCCATGGAGCTGGCCTTGAGTTTTGTTCCTCCACCCTGTGGGACCTTGGGCATTCACATGTGCATGCCCAGCGTGTTTCAGGCTGACCAGTCTGGGGATTTGAACTACAATCACCATGTGCAATCCGGCATCTCTTTGAACAGCAAATTACTGCTGACACCACAGAGACAGTGCCATTAGCAGTCTTGAAACAGTTAAAAGTTTTAGTCAGCTGACTGAGGTTCAAATCCCAGATCCAGTGGCTTGAAAATGATGCTGGACATGTGTGCGTGTGAGCCCAGAATCCCAGGAGGAGAATGGAGGAGAAAACAAAACAAAAACAAAAGCAAATAAACTTAAAAAAAAGTTTTAGCAATAGGGAAAACATATTGCCGTGCCCCCAGATGGCTCTGTACTGGAGGCAGCTCTAGAAGGGGAGGACAGGGCCAGCAGGTGGTGCGGTGGTGAAGGTGGTGATCCCACATGACCGACTGCGGGATTTTGAGTGCTGGACTTGGTGGCTTGAAAAACACTTGAGGCATGTGTGTGCGTGCACAAGATCCCAAAAGGAGAACGGAGGAGAAGAGACTGCAGTGTGGCCAACCCTCCTGGGCTTTCTCACCTTCCGTCTCTATCTTTTGCAAGTACATGTACCCTAGGGCACAAATCTAAAAAAGGTGGTGAGGACATAAGCAGACTTTGGTCCCTGATCTCCTACCTAACTGCACAGATGACTCACTTCCCAAATCTTGGCTGGCTGTCATTTTACTCTGGAGAAGGCAGAGGGCCTATAATATCTAGAGACATTTCTAGTTTCCAGGATGATTTTAAGAAGTTCAATATCTTTCTGACTCTAGCTTTAAAAGAAAATCTTGCTGCTTGTCCCACTCTAGACATTTGAGGCATCTCTTTGTTCCAGAGTTTTGAAATTTTACAGTAAGGTATATCAATGTACGTCTATTTTCATCACTTGGGCAGAGTACCTGGTGGTTCCTTTTATTATGGAAATTCTCATCTTCTGTTTTGGGGACTGTTTTGAATTGCTTTCTTCCTCCTTCTTCTTTCAAAATATGTAGTTTTTAATTGCCATGCTAGAAGGTGCACGTGCTCACCAGAAAGAGACAGAGACACATACATACACAGAGATCAGTCGTGTTGCAATCCTGTCTTTTCCACTTCTCTATCCTGCTGGGATTTTGAGAACCACGCACAGGTGCCCATTGTGTTTTTCAAGCTGCCAGGGACTTAATCACTAAGTAACAGAGCCAGCCCACCCTCTCCACTTTCTTTATTGTTGATGTCAGACTTTACTCAAATGCTGAACTTCCTGGACAGGCCCTCTGACTTATGTTCTTTTTTTGTGTTTGAAATTTAAAGGAAAAAAATATATTGAAGATGCAAAAAATAATTTCTAAAAGATCGCTTTTCCAGAAAACTGCAGCTATACAATGTATTAGGTGCATTACGTTAGAATGTACATTAGACTCAAATTTTAAAAAATCATTAAATAAGCCACCATGATTCAACAGTCTGAGCAATAATACAGTGCATTGTTCCTATTTTAACTGTTCTTTATTGAGTTTTTTAATTTTTCTGCTAGCATGTTTTCATTCTAAAGGTCTCATATTTGTTTTTGGAATGTTCACTTCCTGAAACAGCATGTTCTTTCACAAATGCAATATCTTCAGTCTTCAAGGATATTATCAATTTTTTTTTTTTTTTTTTTTTTGGTCTTCTTTTCTTCACTATTCACAGCCTCTGTTTACTCTGAGTTTTTTTTTTTTTTTTTTTTTAGCTCACCTATGTCGATCACATTAAAGATTTTCTTCAAAGACTAAGTCTGGTAATTCTGGCTATCCGCTCATACTGAAGGGTGTGGACTTGGGGCCAGTAGGTGGTGTTGGGTGTAGTGGTTACATTGCTGGACTCCCTCATGGCTGATCATGGTTCGAGTCCCAGACTTGGTGGCTTGAAACATGATGGGCATGTGTGCGCGCATGCCCAAAATCCCAAGAGGAAATGGAGAAGGGATTGCAGTGTGGCCCTTCTTCCTGGGGGAGGGGGGTGATTTCTTGCCTTCTGTCTGTCTCTCTCTCCGGAGAGCACACTTGCCCTACAGCAAAAATCTCACCAAAATAAATAAATAAATAAATAAATAAAAATGTGGCACTAAACAGTTCATGGAAGCTCTGTGAACGTGAGGATGGTCTTCACCATGATTGATCTGGCTGGCCGATTTCGCTGGGGACCTTTAAATGTTAGTATCTGTTTTCTCTCTTGGACTGGTCAGATATTTCAGAGAGTTTCCCCAGTTTATTTCATGTAAGAGACATTCCTGACTGCCCGGTTTCTGAAGCTGAATGAGAGATGAAAAAGGGCCTGTAGGGTAAATGTTTCATTAGATAGTTTATAGGCTTAATCACTGTTTCCAGCATGATAGTTTTATCTTCGACTCTGCCCTCAGTGTCCTAAGGTTCAAATTTGTTGAATCTTCTTTTATTCATAGGTTGCCGAGTCAAATAATCACTCTGATCTAGACTCTCTTCTGCTATTATTATAGTGTAGGGAGGAACTAAGAGTAGGAGATTGAGATAGTTAACTCCCTTTGGCTATGTAACTGGTTGCTTTTATTTTGTAACCGTCACATACAAACGTAATCATTCACTTCAGAAGCAGCAGGTATGTGGGATGGAGCAGAGAAGAGATGAAGATGCCCTGCGGGTTGGCCCATTAGTCGTAATACCTGGACAAGGATGCCTATCCCTTTCTTTACAGTGCTCCAAGTCCTTATGTTGTATAACCACACCCCGCTGCAGAATTAATCCATTCCTTCAGTAATCAATTCTAGTGGCAGTCCAGGTAGGCAGCTGCTGCCTCTGAGCCCCAGCACATGCCAGGTGGCTGTACCACAGTCCCTCGTGCATTCATGGGAAGAAAGAAATCAGTTAAAGAGCTGCTAATCTCTGCCCCGACAGCTGGAGGATGAAGTTCTGGGCTGGTTCTTCATAACAGGAAGGAAATTTTAAAAGCCAGTATGTGAAAAGAAAGCTTAAGATGCTCTTGGGTCTAGTAAAGTTGTGGGCTTCATGAAAATGGCAGTGCTCAGATGCCTTCCAACACATAGCGTGAAGCACAAACTGAGAGACTGAGAAGTGGAAGAGTTCATCCCAGGTAGGGCAACTCCGTAAAGTGGACAGATTTCCATGATAGGAACACAGGAAAGGAGAAGATCAAGACAGGTGATTTCTCCCTCTTTCTTCTTGTGGGAAAAATAGTTATTCCAAAGACAAGACATCCAGTGGCTTGCCTAGGTGGGGGAGGGGCTCTCACTTTCTGAACAGCTGGAAACTGCAAGATCCCCTTTTGCCTGTTTCTCTGAGTATAGAGAAGAAAACCTACTCCATAATGTCACCAGTGTCAACTGTAATTTTGTGTGTGTGTGTTTTTTTTTTTTGAGGACTTTGCCTTAGGGCACGTGTGCTTGTCAGAGAGAGAGAGAGAGAGGGAGAGAGAGGGAGACAGACAGACACAGTGAGAGGGAAAGTGAGAAATCACCAGCCCCCTAGGGCAGATGGTCACATTGCAATCCCTTCTCCTCCATTTTACTCCTGGGATCTTGGGCACGCATGCAATGTGCCTGGTGTGATTTTCAAGCCTCCAGGTCTGGGACTTGAACTGTAGTCAGCCATGTGGAGTCTAGCAACATAACTATTACACTATCTGCTGGCCCCAAATATGTTTTTTAAAAAGTATTAGTTACTGGGGGACCAGCAGTTAGCGTAATGGCTATGTCACTGGACTCTCACGTAGTTGACCGTGGTTCGAGTCCTGGACGCGGTGGCTTAAACTCACGCCGGGCGCGTGTGCGTGTGTGCCCAAGATCCCGAGAGGAGAATGGAGGAGAAGGGATTGCGGCATGGCCATCTCCCCCTGGGGGGGTGATTTCTCGTTTTCTGTCTCTCTGTCTCTCTCTGTCTGGCGAGCGCTCGCGCCCTATAGCAAAAACCTCTCTCTCTCAAAAAAAAAAAAAAGAAAAAAGTATTAGTTACTGGGACCAGCAGGTGGTATGGTGGTTAAGGCGCTGGATACTCCCACATGGCTGACCATGGTTCAAGTCCTGGACCTGGTGGCTTACTTTCTCTCTCTCTCTCAGTCTCTCTCTGGTCAAATTAAAATAAATGAATGAATAAATAAAATAAAATAATTCTTTTTTTTAAAAAAAAAGTATTAGTTGGGAACCAGCAGTTAGCATAATGGCTGTGTCGCTGGACTCCCACATAGTCAACCGCGGTTCGCGTCCCGGACCCGGTGGCTTAAAACTCACGCCGGGCGCGTGTGCGTGCGTGCCCAAGATCCCGAGAGGAGAATGGAGGAGAAGGGATTGCGGCGTGGCCCCTGGGGGGTGATTTCTCGCTTTCTGTCTCTCTGTCTCTCTCTGTCTGTCTGGCGAGCGCACGCGCCCTATAGCGAAAAACCTCTCCAAAAAAAAAAAAAAGTATTAGTTACTGGGATCAGCAGTTGGCCTAATGGCTATGTCGCTGGACTCCCATGTTGTAAATCACGGTTCGAGTCCTGGATCTGGTGGCTGAAACTTACACTGGGCACGTGTGTGTGTGTGTGCATGCCCAAGATCCTGAGAGAATAGAGGAAAAGGGATTGCAGCATGGCCATCCCCCCTGGGAGGTGATTTCTTGCTTTCTGTCTCTCTGACTCTGTCTTTCTGGTGAGCACATGGGCACTATAGTAAAAATCTCTCCCCCCCAAAAAAAGTAGTAGTTACATAAAATCTCAAGGAATGTGCTATTTTAGCTTAATATTTTTATCACAAGCATTTATTTCCTCTTATCATTAGAAAAAATCATGGCGGGGCTGGCCTGAATGGCCTAGATCTCACATGGCTGACTTCCAGGCCCTGGAAGCTTAAAAAATACCCCTGGGCACCTGAGCATGTGCACCCTAAATCCTGACAGGACGGCGACATGGAGGAGAATGAATTTTGGTTTGATTACACTCCATTAGGGGGGATGCTTTCTCCCTCTTCCCTCTCTGTCTCTCTGAGAGAATACATGCCTTTAGCAATTAAAAAAACATTGGGACTAGCAGATGGTATAATGGTTATGTCTCTGGACTCCCGCATGGCTGACTGTGGTTCAAGTCCTGGATTCAGCTTGAAACTCACACTGGTGCATGTGCAGCATGCCCCAGATCTTGAGAATGGAGGAGAAGGGATTGCTATGTGGCCATTTCCTATGGGGATGACTTCTTGCTTTCTGTCTCTTGGGCGAGTTCACACGCCCTATACCAAAAATCTCTAAAAAGAAAAAAAAAAACAGCTTAGCAGACATATATTAAAAAAATATTTATTTATTTAATTCCATTTGTTATTATTATTTTTTAATTTGACCAGACAGAGACGGAGAGAGAGAGAGAGAGAGAGAGAGAGAGAGAGAGAGGAAGGGAAAGCAAGCTGCCAGGTCTGGGACTCGAACCGCAGTCAGCTATATGGGAATCCAGCGCCCTAAACCACCACGCCACCTGCCGGCCCAGCAGACATATTTTTTTAAGAGACATTTTTGCTATAGAGCAGGTGTGCTTACCAGACAGACAGAGAAAGACAAAGGGTCAGAAAGCGAGAAATCACCTCCCAGGAGGTCCATTCCCCTTCTGGGATCTTGGACACTCATGCACACACGCCTAGTGTGAGTTTCAAGTCACTGGGTCTAGGTCTTGAACCATGGTCAGCGATGTGGAAGCCCAGCAATGTAACCACTCACCATCTGTTGGTTCCCTTACCAAATAACTTTTAAAGGCTGTACCTATTCCCTTGTTGGTAGATATTAATTTCAGATACCCCCTTTTCTTACAGTTTTTGCCATAGGGTACATGTGCTTGCAGAGAGAGACACTGAGAGAGAGAGTTAGAAATCACCTCCCAGAGAGGATGGCCAGGCATGATTTATTTTCTTTCTTTCTTTCTTTCTTTCTTTCTTTCTTTCTTTCTTTCTTTCTTTCTTTCTTTCTTCCTTCCTTCCTTCCTTCCTTCCTTCCTTCCTTCCTTCCTTCCTTCCTTTTCTCTCTCTCTCTCTCTCTCTCTCTCTCTCTCTCTCTCCTCTCTCTCTCTCTCTCTCTCTCTCTCTCTTTCTTTCTTTTTTTTTAATTTTTAACTATAGGGCACATTTGCTTGCCAGAAAGACAGAGAGAGGCAGAAAGTGAGAAATCATCAGCATCTCCTCCATTCTCTTCTCAGGATCTTGGGTATGCACACACCCGCCCAATGTGAGTTTAAGCCACAGGGTCTGGGACTTGAACTGTGGTCGACTACGTGGGAGTCCAGCGACATAGCCATTACACCAACTGCTGGTCCCCCCAGCATGATTTTCAAGCTGCCAGGTCTAGGACTCAAATCATGGTCAGCCATGTGGGAGTCCATGCCTTAACCACCACGCCACCTGCTGGTCCTCCAGATACCGTTTTTCGTTTAAAGATAATGGCTGGGGCCAGTAGGTGGCACGGTGGTTAAGGGCACTGGACTCCCACATGGGTGACTGTGGTTTGAGTCCCAGACCTGGCAGCTTGCTTTCTCAGTTTCCTTCTTTCTCTCTCTCATTCTGTCCCTCTCTGGTCAAATTTAAATAAATAAATAAATAAATAAATAAATGAAATTAAATAATTATTTTTAAAAATTGCTATACACATCTTTGTGCTTACACTCTTTAAAATAATGTAATTAAAAAAACTTTCTAGAGATTTTTACTATAGGATGCATGCGCTTACTGGAGAGAGAGAGAGAAAAAGCAAGAAGTCACCCCCTGGGGGGGGATGGCCATGCCTAATGCCTTGGGAATTTTGGACACACGTACACGTTCCTGGTGTGAGTTTTAAGCCACCGGGCCTGGGACTCGAACCGTGATTGACTACTGTGGGAGTCCAGTGACCTTATGCTATTTGCTGGCCCAAAATTTAAAAAATAGTAATGCAGACAATACAAAGTAAAAATCATCCCCAAATCCCATTACTTTTTTTCTTTTTTCTTTTGGAGAGGTTTTCGCTATAGGGCGCATGCGCTCGCCAGACAGAGAGAGAGAGAGAGAGAGAGAGAGAGAGAGAGACAGAAAGCGAGAAATCACCCCCCAGGGGGGATGGCCACGCCGCAATCCCTTCTCCTCCATTCTCCTCTCGGGATCTTGGGCACGCACGCACACGCGCCCGGCGTGAGTTTTAAGCCACCGGGTCCGGGACGCGAACCGCGGTCGACTACGTGGGAGTCCAGGACATAGCCATTACGCTAACTGCTGGTTCCCAAATCCCATTACTTAAGGATTCATAATATAATTAATATTCTTCTGGCCAAATACACGTATCTGAATTTCAGGTTATTTCCCTATCAGCACTAATAGGTCAAAAGATTCGGCTTCTTTCAGGGTTATGTGTAATTTCTCACGCTTGAAATTTCTACCTAGGCATACCTAACTTTTGGGACAGCTATAGCTTGCAAATACAAAATGCACCAGAAATTGCTACACCGTACAAGGTCCCACTTCATTCCTTCCAAAAACAAGCCATGAAAGTTAGGGAAAGTGTTAGGGTCCCGATTTTACAAAGAAAAATCAAGTCACTTGAAGCCTGGAGTGTGCGCCCTCCTCACGTGACGCCGCCGCTTTTCCTTTAAATACCCGCTCACGTGATCGCCGACGTGCACTCGGAGAAAATTCGCGCTGTCAGGATAACGAGTCATTCATTCCTCCCCTTCTTTCCACCCCAGAGGTTTGTGGCATTCCCTCCCCGGAAGCCGCAACTCCTCTGGAGACTTTCTCTTCCTCATCCCCTCCGTCCTGTCACCTCTCCTCAGTACTTTCCGTTACTCGCCGGTTGTAGAGTTCCCTCTCGCACAGACTCACCCTCCCGAGCAGAGAGCGGAAGGGACTACAACTCCCAGGGAACCCCGCGCGCCCCGCCCCTGACAGCGCGCAATGTAGGTCGGGCACTGAGGTCCCACGGTTTTCTCGGCGCGTGCGGTCCGGAGCAAGCGCACTACAGGTTCCGTGGCCCCTCGCGCGCCAGCCGAACCGGACGAGGAGGGGGGCGGGGCTGGCGAGGCCGGGGCTGGCGGGCGGGCGGGAGGCTGGAGGAAGCGGGTGGGAGCGGAGGCGATGGAGGGGAGGAGTGGGGGAATGGGGGAGGGAAGGGGGTGGGAGGCGGGAGGCGGGGCCGAGCCCGAGCTGGAGCTGGAGTCTGAGCCGGCAGTTGCAGCGGAGGCGGTGATGTCGGTGCAGGTTGTGTCAGCAGCGGCTGCCGCCAAGGTGCCTGAGGTGGAGCTGAAGGACCTGAGTCCCTCCGAGGCGGAACCGCAACTAGGACTGAGCACGGCGGCCGTGGGCGCCATGGCCCCCCCGGCGGGTGGCGGAGACCCTGAGGCTCCAGCTCCCGCCGCGGAGCGGCCCCCGGCCCCCGGCCCGGGCTCGGGGCCCGCCGCCGCTCTCAGCCCAGCCGCGGGGAAGATGCCTCAGGCGTCGGCCATGAAGCGGAGCGACCCGCATCACCAGCACCAGCGGCACCGCGACGGCGGCGAGGCCCTGGTCAGCCCCGACGGCACCGTCACCGAGGCGCCGCGCACAGTCAAGAAGGTATTGGGGCCGGGCTGCCTCTCGTGGAGAGGAAGGGAGGGAGGAGAACTGCAGATCCTCGGGCACGGCGGCACGCCCTCCACGCCCTCTCTTCTGATCACAGGAGCGGGGAGACCCTTTCCCCTTCTCCCCCACTGGCTGAGATGCCCCTGGCCGGCCCGAGTCCCGGGGAGCCGAGACTCCAGGTGGCACGGCCGTGGGTAACATGGAGGTAGCGCGCTCTGCTACTAGTTGGAATAGGCAGAGGGAGGAGAGGCATCCTATACTACGCCCCCCGTATCCCGAACGCACTCCCGTGTGCTGCTTTTCAGACTATTGGGGAGACCCCAGTAGTACTGTAAAGAAACCCTTACCGATTACGGGAGTTCAGCCAGCAATAGGCTGGAAGGATCTTTTCTAAACGGAGAACGAGTAAAGCAGCAGCCGCCTCACATTGAAATTCTGAGTTGTGTGGTTCCTGTACAGATGACGACTTTCTGCCTTTCTGTGGCCAGCCACTGCCACAGAGCGGCACTGATGCCGTGCCCTTCATTTGCCGCTTCTGCAATATCCTTGCATCTTCTCTGAATGGAGAAGGGTCAGCCAGTGTCCACTCTCTTATCTTCAGAGATTTGTCCTCCCTGCTCAGTAGTCGGTCACTAGGATTATTAAACGGTGTGTGACGAGAATGATTGTGTTATTGATTCTTTTTCTATAATCTGAAAGTGTTGGGAAGAAATCCTGCTACTTTGGGAAAAGGCGATCTTTGTGGGGCTTTCTGTCTCAGCTGCCAGCATCTTTCAGAGTTTTAAGGAAGCCTCAGAACACCAGGGAGTAAGTGTGGCTGGATGTATGATACCCCTGTATTACGCGTGCATTGGCTATCCATGGTCTCTCTCCCTCTCAAAGCCCAATCAGCACAGGGGGGAAAAAAAAGCAAAGACTGGACAGGTAGAGATATGGATCAATCATAAAAAGGGATTATGGCTCATATTTCCACAATATGAACATAGTGATTTATATATTTTTTAACTGTGAATGAATTGTATTTGCTTTATCAGACCAGAATAAAGGGATGTGAAGCCTGCTTTGGTTTTACTGTGCAGGATTCAGCTGAATTGGAACCTTGGATCCGGCCTAACTTTTTGTTGTAATAACCCTCATGCTGAACAGATAACCCTTTTCAGATTCTAACTGCTCTAATATAAGTGATAAGTGGTGTCACAGGCACCACTGAAGGAATTTGTGTAATGATGCTTTAGGGCAGTGTCTGTTGTTAGTATTATGAAACTCCTATGGGAGGAATTATAGTAGCATCTGCAGGCGCCAGTGCTGTTAATACCTAGATAGAGTCTGGAAGTCTGAAGTATATAGCTGACTACTTGAGGAGCTTCATAAATTTGGTCCAATCTTTTTCCTGTGATTAAGAGTCTTTTTTTTTGGTCTAAAATTTGTAATTTGATTAGATCTCTCGAGGGTACAAGTAATTAACAAATTGCTTTTAAAGCATAAAGTTTACTGTCAGACAGACCTGGGCTTGAATCTTAGTACCCTACCTACTAGCTGTTGGGTAATTTCCAAATTGTACAAATCATAGTTTCCTCTTTTATAAAATGAGGATATTAATTACAATGGAGGATCAGAAATATATCGTAAAGGGCTAGCATTGAACTTGGTACATGCAGTAAGACCTTAACAAACGAAAGCTGTTACTATTAGTATGAGGAACTTAAAGAACTTACTTTATTCCTTCTCTTAGGGCCTACGTGCTTGCCACCATGATTGAAAGGTACACACAAATCAATAGATTCTATATAAAGAAGTTAAAAAAAAATCACGGAGTAGAATACCATAGTCTGTTTTTTCTTAATTCTAGATATGCGTCTTCACTACTTTTCTTGTCACTGAACCACCTTCTTCCTGTTTTTTTCAGGATCAAAATATATGTTTCATGATTCTAGGTTTACTCAGCAGCCTCAAGGCTATGGAAGACAGGGCCGAGCTTGCCTTACAATGTTAATTGCACCAAAAAACAACGTCTAGCTGAAAGTTAAACAGGTGAAGCCTTGGGCAAGGATGCAGCTGAATGACACAACCAAAAGTATTGCTGAGCTGTGTTTTGTGGTCAGAGTCCTTACATTTCTTGATATTGAATGAGCTTAATGGAAATACATGCATGTGACTGTCCTCTTTTCCTCAGTTCAAAGTCACCTCACCAAGGGACTGCAGCGTGACATTTCGATTTGTGGAACCTGTTTTTTATTCATGATTGTCCATTTAAATAATCATTCTGACCTTGACTCCCTTCTGTTTTTATTATAGCGTGTGGAGGAACTGGGGGTACGAGGGTTGAACCGGCTAGCTACCTTTGACTATGTAACTGGTTGCCTTTGTTTGTAACTGTCCTGTACAAACTGAATTATGTTAAGTCACATGTTCATTGATGGTTTCCCTTACTCCATTCATGTATCTGTCATCAGTTTTCTTAGTTCTGCTCCTATGCTCAGCCACTGGAGGGACAACAACTTTCACCAGAGCCAGGATCCTAAGCGCAGCAGTTACTAAGAATGAGCATAGGGTGCGCAGGTTACTTCGTCATCTCTTCTCTTTGGCACCCGCCTCCATCCTGTAACTTGTGGTGCTCAGGGGGCCAGATCTTAACTTGTGGTCATAGTATATTTATATATGATATCCTTCTTCATAAGTTCTTGTTAAGTGAACCTAGCACACCAAAAATCTTTGTTAAGTAGTTTGTGGAAGGGGAAGATAAGTCCCACAGTGAATGCAGTAGCAGTCGTTGAGAGGACGTCTTCCCTATTTTCTTGAAATTGGGTGATTAGAGGGAAAACGAGTCAGGAGAAAGTTTATGTAAGAAAAGTTAAGGGGCTGGCAGGTGGCGTGGTGGTGAAGGGCGCTAGACTCCCACATGGCCGACTATGGTTTGAGTCCCAGACCTGGCGGGTTGCTTTCTCTCTTTCTTTCTTTCGCGTCCTCTCTCTCTCAGTTCCTCTCTGGTCAAATTGAAATAAATAAATAAATGGATTAAAAAAAGTTAAGTAAAAGAATTTTTTTCTTTTTAAAAAAGGAAGAAAAGTTAAAACTTTCTGGCAGTAAAGCTACAAGCCCAAGAACCTCAACTAGTGTGTGCTTACATTAGTATCAGTAATGACCACGTTCAAACGGACTATTTCTTTTGGCAAATATATTCATCGTGTACTGGCTCTGCTGCTGTCAGGAGAGAATGAGTTGAGCCATGTTAGCATTTTCTTGCCCTGAATTGTTTAAGCTTTTGATCTGGTTAATTATAGATTACTAAAATGGAATGTTTTGGATACGGGCATGGGAATGTGGGAGCAGTATGACTCCTTTTGCCAGTTAGAAAAGTATAGCCTTGAAAAGTGTTCGGTAAGGCAATTGGCAGTTGGAACCTAAAATAGTTACCATTAATTGACCTTTTCTTTGCCAAGAATTGTCATAGGCTCTTCTGCAAGCCTGGCAATAATACCATGAGGTATAGCTGCAGATGTATAGATGTATCTCCCTGTATAGCTGAGGAAATGAGGTCCAGGGAGTTTAAGTGCCTTGCCCAAGGTTATACATCTAGAAAGTGGCAAAGGTAGGATTTCAGCCCTGATCTTTCGGTTTCTAAAGCCCATGTCCTTTGCACTGTGCCACACTGATTCTAACTTCTCAGATGCTGGGTTCTGGCCTTCTCCCAGAAGTCTTTTAAAATACTAAGTGAGGGGCCAGCTGGTGATGTGATTAAGTAACTGGACCCCACTTGACTGAGTGCATGGTTGGAGTCTGGACCCGGAGGCTTGAAAAACACCCAGGGTGTGTGCGTCTGTGCCCAAATTTTGAGAGGAGAAAGGAGGAGAATTGTAGCATGGCCATCCCCTGGGGGTGCTTTCTCACTTTCTCTCTCTCTTTAGGTTAAGTGCGTGCACCCTTATAGCAAATTAAAAAAGAAAGAAAAAAAAGAATACTGAGCGAACACTAAGGTGTGTCTGTCTGGCAAAGGTTTAGGTATTCCCAAAACCAAGGTAAAGTCTGAGTCAGAGCTTAAAGAAGAGGGTGGAAGAAAATCGTACAAATGTAGAGCCTCAAAAGAATTGCAAAATTCAAAGAGAAAAAAACATTTTATACAGAAAAGTAGCTCAAAATCAGTGATGCAGCTTTACTTAGTAATTTACTGATAATTTGAGAAATTTATTTTTATTTTTAAAACAATAAATACATCTGGAATACCTGTGGAATATGTTCTTTCTTCCTGTTCAGCAAACAGTTTTTCCCTGCTCTTCAAGTTCCACCTTTGTGACTCAATCTCTGATTAAATCTTTTAAAAAAAAATTATTTAATTTTTTAAATTATTATTCTTGTTTCTAATTTGACCAGAGAGAGAGAAAGGGGAAGTGAGAAAGCAAGCCACCAAGTCTAGGACTCAAACCGGTTAGCCATGTGGGAGTCCAGCACCTTAACCACCACTCTACCTGCCAGCCCCCTGATTAAACCTTTTGAAAATGAGGAGGAGAAGCAAATATTACTGCTGGGTACCAGCAATTGTACTTAGAGCTTTACATATACTACTTTATTTAATCTTTCTGAGAGTCCTTAGAAATAGGTAGTGCCATCCTTGTTCTGTTGTGCAAACCAAGGGTTGGAGAGGTTAAGGAATTTGATGGTTACACAGTAATGTAATGGAACTAACAGAACCTGAATCTGTTGGACTCCAAAGCCAATACTCTGTTGCCTCTAATTACTGCCAGAGGATGTGTGTGTTCCCCAGAGAGAGAGAAAGAGGGAAAGCAAGAACACTCCCCATGGGGCATGATTATGCCACAATCCCTTCTCCGTCTCTCCCTTCTTTCAGAATTTTGGGCGTGCATGCACATGTGTTCAGAGTGTTTATTAAGATGCTGGGGTCAGGACTTGAACTGTAGAGTCAGCTGTGGGATCCAGCTCAATTAACCACCAGCCATGGGCTGGCCCCTCTTGTTGCCTATTTTTTTTTTTTTTTGGAGAGGTTTTCGCTATAGGGCTTGTGCGCTCGCCAGACAGACAGAGAGAGACATAGAGACAGAAAGCGAGAAATCACCCCCCAGGGGGGATGGCCACGCCGCAATCCCTTCTCCTCCATTCTCCTCTCGGGATCTTGGGCATGCACGCACACGCGCCCGGCGTGAGTTTTAAGCCACCGGGTCTGGGACGCGAACCATGGTCAACTACGTTGGAGTCCAGCGACATAGCCATTACGCTAACTGCTGGTTCCCTGTTGCCTATTTTTTTTTAAAGTAATTATTTTATTTAATTTTATTTCTCATAATCATCATTATTATTTTAATGGAACGGAGAGAGAGAGAGAGAGGAAGAGAGGGAAATTGAGAAAGCAAACTGCCAGGTCCGGGACTCGAACTACCATCAGCCATGTGTGAGTCCAGTGCTCTAACCACTATGCTACCTGCCGGCCCCTCTGTTGCCTTTTTAACTTTTATTTATTTATTTAGTTAGTTAGTTAGTTATTGGGTATATGTGCTTGCCAGAGAGAGAGAAGGTGAGAAAGAATTCTGGGGTGAGGGGATGACCACACTGTAATCCCATCAATACCGTCTTTATTCTTCTCAGTGGATATTGGGCACACATGCTCATGTGCTTGACAACACACCTCCAGGTTTGGGACTTGAACCACACAGTTGGCCACGTGTAATCTAGCTGTCTTTACCATCACACTACCCAGCTAGCCCCCTCTGTTGCCTTTTTTTTTTTTTTTTTTTTTTTTTTGAGAGATTTTTGCTATAGGACACACGTGCTCACCAGAGAGACAGAGAAACAGAAAGTGGGAAATCACCCCAGGTGGGATGGCCATGCTGCAATTCCTTCTCCTCTTCTCATCTCAGGATCTTAGGCATGCACACATATGTGCCTGGCATGAGTTTTAAGCCTCTGGGTCCAAGACTTGAACTGTGGTTGACTGTGGGAGTCTAGTGACATAACCATGACGTCATCTGCTGGTACCCCTGTTGCTTTTTTTGAAGAATTATTTTATTTAACTTTATTTATTTATTTATTTATTTTAAAAAATATTTATTTATTTCCATTTGTTGTTATTATCATCTTTTTTAAAATTTTGACCAGAGAGAGACAGAGAGAGAGAGAAAGGGAAAGCGAGAAAGCAAGCCTCCAGGTCCGGGACTTGAACCATGGTCAGCCACGTGGGTATCCAGTGCTCTTAACCACCACGCCACCTGCCGGCCCTAACTTTATTTATTTTTAAAATTTGACCAGAGAGGGATGGGGTGAGAGAGAGAGAGAGAGAGAAAGTGAGAAAGCAAGCTAGCAGATCTGGGACTCGAACTGCAGTTGGCCATGTGGGAGTTCAGCACCCTTAACCCATCATGCCACCTGCTGCCCCCCCTTCCCCTCTTTTTTTTTTTTTTGAGAGGCTTTTGCTATAGGGCGTGTGCACTCTCTAGAAAGACAGAAACAGACAGATACAGAAAGCTAGAAATCACCCTCCAGGGGGAATGGCCACATCACAATCCCTCCTCCTTCATTCTCTCAGGATCTTGGGCACATGCGCACACATGCCCAGCATGAGTTTAAGCCACCAGGTCCAAAACTTGAACTATAGTTGACTACATGAGAGTCCAGCTACATAGCCCTTACACCAACTGCTGGTCCCCTTTGTTTTTTAACTTAAATATTCTCTGTTCAGAATTAAGGATTTAATCTTTTAAATCTTAGCACATTTTTGTGGATTTTTGTTTGTTATTGTACTAATAGGCAATTTCTATTTATTGAGCTGGTTGAAGGTCTTACTATTTTTGTGAACATTTATGAATTTTCTGGGACCAGCAGATGACATAATGGTTACATCTCTGGACTCCCATGTAGTCGACTGCAGTTCGAGTGGCTTAAACTCACGCTGGGCACGTGTGCATGCATGCCCAAGATCTCCCAAGAGGAGAATGGAGAAGGGATTGTGGTGTGGCCATCTGCCATGAGGAGTGATTTCTCACTTTCTGTCTCTCTGTCTTTCTCTTTCTGGTGAGCACACACTCACACCCTGTAGCAAAAACCTCTCTTTAAAAAATTATGAATTTTCTGAAAAAGCAAGCATTATTTTGAATTAGTGTAATTTGTGAATTGTGTTCTCCTTGAACCTGGGAAAGATTGAATATTAAAAGCTATTTTAGTAGGTTGCTGAGGGTTGAAGTTGAGGTTGTGTTTGATATCTTGAGGAAGACTACTTAAATCATTATAGTCTAGTTAATTGAAAAAATAGATGATGAAAAAGAGTAACTTGATTGTATTTTTCCTTAAAAATGATCCCTTCCTCCACAGTTAAAGAAATAACAAAGAGATTTGCTATAAATTTTATCCAGGCCCTTTGTAGAAATGAATTTATGAAGAATATGCAGTTTCTTTTGTGGTGGTTCTGTAAATAATCCAGAGATGTACAGCTGAGGTGGGTGGGAGGAGAAAGTCCTGGCAGTTGTCCTGACCCACTGCCCTGCCATCTTTTTCTGGTGGTAGGCACAATTAGAGGAGCTGAAATTCCATTCACTCAATAAGAGGTTTAGTAAGCTTGATCAGATTTCTATGGAATTTGTAGGTGCTTTTTATAGTCTGAATGACTGATGGCTGAGATTTGGTGAGAGCAGAGTAGAGAATACAGTGGTGGGTTGAAGTTCCTCCCATAGCAGTTCTCAAGCCTAAAATGATTTTGATTAAATTAAATAACTGAAGACATATGTGTGTAATTTTCAGTCTCCGTTTTCCTCAGCTATACCCTGCAGCACTTCAGTTAGGGATGTTTCCTGTTGGACACTTCCATTAATAGCTGACGGTTTTCTACTCTCTTTTTTCAAAGGACCTGTCAGTAGAAGCAGTGGGTGACATGGTGGCTAAGGTGCTAGACACTCCCACATGGCCGACCTCAGTTTGAGTCCTGGACCTGGTAGCTTGCTTTCTCACCTTCTCTCTCTCTCTCTGGTCAAATTAAAAAAAAAAAAAAAAAAAAGAATAAATAAAGTTAAATAAATAATTCTTTTTTTTATTTTTTATTATTTTTTTTTAAAGAAGCAAAACAGTTTGGGGCACCTAGTTCTTAGCTCACACCCTGTACTAAGGAAGGGTACTAGAAGCTGATTGTTGAGTTTCTTTGTCTTTTCCTTTAAGCTTTACGGAATATTGCAAACCTGACACTAAAAATTGGCTTTTTTTTTCCCTACAGACTTTTCTCCTGCAGTGCTCCAACATGAACCGCTTTGGTCATTCTCAAAAAATTAATAGTGTTGACTGCCTTTTTGGGAAAACTCTTCTTTTGGCTTTGGTCACTCTTATAATGGCTACCATTTCCTGAATACTTCCTCTGCATTAAGCCTCTCTCTGTCTCATCTCAGTTAATCCTCATAACTTTCATCAGATGAGTAGAACTATCTTTATTTTGCAGATGAGGAAATACAGGCATGAAGAGAGTAATGAGCTTGCCCAAGGCTTTACTAGTCTCTGATGCCTTTGGCATCAGGGACATGAAACACTGCCTATAGCAATAGTGGGATGTTTTGTCACATCAAGAAGACTGATGCCACCTCCCTACTGCTCTGACCAAACTCTCATGTGTAGTCTTCCTAAGCTGCTGCTAAGACCAGTCTACACAACTTCAGTGCTCAGGATCTACCCTCTTCCCAGGGGAGCCCTCAACCACTATACGTCATGTCTCTGTTTACATTAGTTACTTCCTGATGTCTAGTCCTCCGTTATAGTCTTTGAGAGATTTTTGCTATAGGTCGTGGATGCTCACCAGAGAGACAGAGAGACAGAAAGCAAGAAATTACTTCCAGGGAGGATGACCACACCACAATCTCTTTTCCATTGTCCTCTTGGGATTTTGGGCATGCAGGCACATGTGCCTGGTGTGAGTTTTAGGTCTCCAGGTCTGGGTTTCAAACTGTGGTCTACTACATGGAAGTCCAGTGATGTAATAATTACACCATCTGCTGGTTCCTAGCCATTATATTTTTATTTAAAATTATTTTATTTAACTTTATTTATTTTAATTTGATCAGAGAGGGACAGAGTGGGGGCGGGGGATGAGAAAGCAAGCCACCATGTCCGGGACTCGAACCACAGCTGGCCATGTGGGAATCCATTGCTCTCAACCACCATGCCACCTGCTGACATCCCCATCCATTATATTTCTCAATACTTTTTCTTACCACTCTACATCCAATCAGCTGATTCAGCCACTCTCCCCCCTAGCTCTTCATTATGTTCTCTATCACATCCTCTTCTATGTCAGCTTCCTGCAGCATGTTACAGAGGCAACAGTGGCAATGCCGTTAGTGTTGGCACCTGCTATCCGGAATTGCATACCAAGATGTAAACATTTCTTTCTTTTTTAAAAAATTAATTAATTAGTTAATTTATATTTGACCAGAGAGGGACAGAGCGAGGGAGTGGGGAGTGAGAAAGCAAGCCACCAGGTCTGGGGCTCAAACCATAGTCGCCATGTGGGAATCTAGTATCATTAACCATCATGCCACCTGCTGGCCCCCCAAATGCTGCAAGCATTTCTTGCTTAGCATTAGAAACCATAATATCGGGGCCAGCAGTTGGTGTAGTGGTTATGGTGCTAGACTTCCATGTGGCCGACTATGGTTAGGGTCCTGGACCTGGTGGCTTGAAACTCATACTGGGTGCATGTGTGTGTGTGCCCAAAGGCCAGAGAGGAGAATGGAGGAGAAGGGATTGTTGTGTGACCATCCCTTCAGCGGGTGATTTCTCACTTTCTGTCTCTCTCTCTGTTTTTCCAGTGAGGGCACATGCCGTGTAGCAAAAATCTCTAATTAAAAAAAAAAGAGAGAGAGAGAAATCATAGTATCTTTGCCAAGCCAGTTCTCTAGTTTTGGGTGATGTTTTTAACTGTGTAGCTCTGAAGTAGGTTCCCCACTCTCAAAGCTACCTCAAGTCTTTTCTGTGAATTCTGTTTAATTCTGCCAGGGTTGACTTCTGCTGCTTGTAGAACTCTCAGTGAAGAACTGGTTGAACCTACCTATCTACCTTCTTAGCTGCCTGCACCTGTGGAGCTGGAAGTTGCTAGAGAAAAATAAAAAAAAAAAAAATAGGGTAAACCAATGTCACTATCAATTTATAATCATCAACCTCATAATCAGCATTGCCAAGCATTTTTACTACATTTCTCAATTAAGTTTACTTTCCCATTAGCTGCAGATGAGTATTTCAGAGTATTTCATACTGTGTTCTATGCTCTCATGGTTCTTATTATTATTTTTTTTTTTTGAGAGTGTTTTTGCTATAGGGTGTGTGCACTTGCCAGACAGACAGAGAGAGGCAGAGAGATGGAAAGTGAGAAATGACCCCCTGAGGGGGTTGGCCACACCAAAATCCCAAATCCCTTCTTCTCCATTCTCTTCTCGGGATCTTGGGCACGCATGCACACGCGCCCGGCATGAATTTAAGCCACCAGGTCTGGGACTCGAACCATGGTCGACTACATGGGAGTCCAGCGATAGTTTTTACGCTAACTTCTGGTTCCTCATGGTTCTTTTTTAACCAGTGGTTTTAAAAAGACCTTATGCTTTATTATAAAAACAGAAGCCACCAAATGAGAATTCTTTCATCTCTGTACCTCTCAAATCTACAAACCTATGTGTATCTGGGACTAATCTTTTCCTTTCCTCCTGTTAAGGTAGAGAAGGTGTCTCTTTCATTCTGTCAAAGATTAGTTCCAGTAATAGGTACTCTAATCTCATTCCCTCCCTTTTTTGTTTGTTTGTTTAGTTTTTAAAATGATAGAGTGCATGTGGGTACAGAAAGAGAGAGAGAGAAAAAAAGAGAGAGAGAGAAAGAAAGCAGGTTCCACAGGACTGAATCACATTGTGATCCTCTTCCTCCAGTCCTCCAGCTTCCCAGGAGCTTAGGTACATGTGCACACACCTTGCTCATTTTCAGACTGATGGCTGGAACTCAAACTGTGGTTGGCATGTGGCTTCCAGCTCCATAGGCCAGTATACTACTGACTGCCACAGAGGCTGTGGTCTCTCATCTCCTTAAAGTACTACTTCCTTTGGTTATTTCCTCTATTAGATCCTTTCCTTCAGTCTTTAAACTTGCTCTCCCATCTTGCATTTTGAAAACCCTGTTTTTCTATCTGCATATTTACTTTCTACTACTTTCTATCTCTTCTCTTTCACAGTCAAACTGCCTCTGTGTTGTTAGTTTTTTTTTTTTTTTTTTTCATTGCCAGAGGGCATGTGTGCTCCTCAAGAGAGACAGTAAAGCAGAAGGAGAAAGCACCCCAATGGGGTGTGGGTGTTATCACTCTGCAATCCCTTTTCATCCATTTCTCTATCTTGTCAGGATTTGGGGCATATATACACATGTGTGAGGCATGTTTTTCAGGCCTCTGGTCTAGGATTGAAACCACATTCGCCATACGGGATCTGACTCCCTTAACCACTAGGCTACAGGGCAAGCCCACATAGACAAGCTTCTTCTTTTCTGTATGTACATGCTTTGTATACTTTTTTCTTCTCACAAGCTCCCTAGCCTACTCTCACTCTAATGCTCTGTTTGACCAAAAACAAAAAAACAAACAAAAAACCTTCTTGCTAAAGTTGCTAATGTTCTTCAGATTGGAAAACATGGTGGTCTGTTTGTTCAATTCTCATCTTATCAGACCTCTTAGCAGCCTCTGACTCATGGAGCACTCTCCTGCTTGCGCGCCTATGTTCTTTACTAGTTTCATGCTACTCCTCTGGCTGCTCCTTCTCAATCTTCTTCATTGCCTCTTGGGGGTCCTGTTCTCACTTTGTCATGTTTTCTCCACAAGTCATCCACACCATTTCTATACCTTTAAATATTGTCTATTTGGGACCATCAGTTAGTGTAATGGCTATGTCGCTGGAGTCCCACGTAGTCGACCGCGGTTCAAGTCCCGGACCCGGTGGCTTAAACTCACGCTGGGCGCGTGTGCGTGTGTGCCCAAGATCCCGAGAGGAGAATGGAGGAGAAGGGATTGCAGCGTGGCCATCCCCCCGGGGGGTGATTTCTCGCTTTCTGTCTCTCTGTCTCTCTCTGTCTGCCTGGCGAGCGCACACGCCCTATAGCAAAAACCTCTCCAAAAAATATTGTCTACTTGCCCTCAAAATTATTCCTTAGCCAAGATCACTCTTGTGAATGCCAGTGTTCCGTGTGTACAGCTGCCTACATTAGTTGGGCTTCAAAGCTTTCATGTCCAAAGATGAATTTTTTATCTGTCTAAACCCTGAAGGAATGTTGTTCTTGTTTCCTTTATAACAGTTAAATGGCACTCGCTTCCATTGTATTTTTCTTTTTAGAAATAAGTTTTTAATTATACGAATAATACTTGTATGTGCTCTTGTGAGTAATTCAATCTACTAAAGCAGAATTTCGTTTTCAGCCCTCAGAGCCAGTCTCATTCCGCTTTCCAGAGGTGACCTCTGCTATCAATGTATTTATTGTTCTAGGGTTTTGTTTTTGTTTTCTTTTGTTTTGTTTTTGTTTCTGAGTTTTGCTATAGGGCAAGTGCACTTGCTGGGAGAAAACAGAGGAAGAGACAGACAGACATACTGAAAGTAAGTAAGAACACACACCCTGGTGGGGATGGCCATGCCACAGTCCTTTCTCCATTCTCCTCTTGGGATTTTGGACACACATACACATGTACCTGGTCTGATTTTTAAACTGCTGAGTCTGAGAATTGAATTGTGCATTTGACCATGTGCCTTAACCTCCACATCACCTGCTGACCCTTTTTTCATTCTTTATAAACAGTATTACAGTAACAGTATGTATTCTCCTTGTGTGTATATAAAAATGTTTATTTATTTTTGATATCTAAAAGAATTTTTGAGTCAAAAGATATTATATACATATTGCGGGAACCAGCAGTTAGCGTAATGGCTATGTCGCTGGACTCCCACGTAGTCGACCGCGGTTCAAGTCCTGGACCTGGTGGCTTAAAACTCATGCCGGGCGCGTGTGTGTGCATGCCCAAGATCCCGAGAGGAGAATGGAGGAGAAGGGATTGTGGCGTGGCCATCCCCCCTGGGGGGTGATTTCTTGCTTTCTGTCTCTATGTCTCTGTCTGTCTGGCGAGCGCACGCACCCTATAGCAAAAAACCTCTCCCCCCCCCAAAAAAAAAAAAAAAAAAAAACTACACCAAAAGATATTATATACATATTGATTTTTATTTGCCAGAGAGCATGCATGCTCTCCAGAGAGATTCAGAGAGAGAGAGAGAGATATGCGAAACCCTACATGGGGGACAGTCATGCTTTACCTGTCATACTTTTCTTTTTCTTTCTTTCTTTTTTTAAGAATTATTTTATTTTACTTAATGTGATTACATATTTATTTAAATTTGACCAGAGAGGGACAGAGTGAGAGAGAGAGAGAAAGTGAGAAGACAAGCCACCAGGTCCGGGACTCAAACCGTGATCGACCATATGGGAGTCCAGTGCCCTTAACAACCACACCACCTGCTGTCCCCACCTGGCATACTTTTCAAACCAGCAGGTCCAGGAATCAAGCCTTGCAGTTGGCCATGTGGGATCCACCACCTTAACTACCACATCACTGACTGGCCTTGATATTGTAAACATTATATGAGCTGGTCCCATGGCCTGGTGGTTAAGGCACCCAGGTCTCTCATGGCTGATTGCATGGTTAGAGTCCCAGACCCAAAGCTTGAGAAACATGCTGGAGACGTTTGTATGTGTACCCAAAATCCCAAAAGGAGGGAATTATGGATAAAAAGGGATTGTAGTGTGACTGTTTCCCATTGGAAATGTTTCCTTCTCTCCCCTGCTCTCTGTCTCTCTTTCTCAGGTTCTCTGGCAAGTACACCAGCTTTCTAGCAAAAAACAAAACGAAACAAAACAAAAAACATTTGATACATAATACTATGTTGCTTTCAAAAATGTCGTAACAATATATAGACAACTAGTAATAAATAGACAGCCCTTTTTCAGCACACCTTCACCAATACTGGGTAGTTTTACATCTTGGATGGTGAAAATCTTTCACTATTCTTTTTATTTTTATTCTCTTGCTTATAATGAGAATATTTTCATGCCTATATTGGCAGTTTATAATCTTTATCTTTTTATATTCCATTTCTTGTAACTGTATATTCATATTCATATTATTTAATGCATGACTACTATGTGCCAAAGGGTAGCGCTATAACAGTGAATGAGCAAGTAAAAATCTTTGCTTTCCTATTGGATTGTCCTTTTCATATTGATTTGTAGGAATTCTTTATGTATTCTGGATATTCTTTGTGTATATACTACAAATGCCTTTTCTATCTTTTGTTGACTTGTAATGGTGTTTATGATTTTTGAAACTTTTATGTAGTTAGTTATATCACTTTTTTCCTTTTCAGCTTAAATATGTTGTGTCTTAAAATGGCCTTTCATACCCTAAGTTTATCATCAAATCCTTCTATTAATATATTTTCTTCAATTGTTTTTATGGTTGTATTTATTACATTTTGATCTTCAATTTACATGGGTTTTTTTTGGTTTGTTTTTAAATGTAAGATAGCTCTTTGTGTCCCTAAATAAAATGTAATATTTTACCTCTTTTGGTTTGTTCTGATTCTTTAACTAGTCTTTCTTGTTTTCATTTCTTAACTTTTATGTGTACATGTAGAAGCAACTTTTTTTTTAGTGCTAGAGGGCACATGAACTCATGAAAAGAGAGGGAGGAGAGAGGGCATCTCCCAGAAGGCATGGTCACACTGTAATAATTTTTTTTTCCCATTTCTCCTTCCCATCAGGATTTTGGGCATGTGTGCCCACATGCCCAACTTGTTTTTCAAGTTGTTGGGGCCAGGATTTGAACTGTGGTCAGCCATGTGAGAATTGGCTCCCAATTCATTGCTCTTAACCACTGTGCTACGAAGCTGATCCTAGAAGTAACTCGTGATTGAAGACTGTGCTTATTTATTAACTTAAAAATAACACTAAAATTGCCATCTTGGTAAACTACCACTGATTTAGCGCTTATAAAGAGTTATTTGTAGGACTAGCAGATGGCATAATGGTTATGGTGCCGGACTCCCATGTAATTGACGGTGGTTTGAGTCTCGGACCTGGCGGCTTAAAACTCACTCTGGGTGCATGTGTGTACATGCCCAAAATCCCAAGAGAAGAATGGAGGAGAAGGGATGGTGGTATGGCTATCGTCCCCCAGGGGGGTGATTTCTCCCTTTCTGTCTCTCTGTCTCTCTGTGTCTCTCTGGCGAGCTTATACAGCCTATAGCAAAAATCTTGCAAAAAAAAGTTATTTGTAGAGACACTTGCTATTTTAGCAAAATTTTCTTATTGTTTGGTTGATATAGGTTAGTTTATGATTTGACAGAAATCGGCACCTCAGTGGTATTTCACATATATACTCTCTGCAGCAGTGGTCTACAGAGAAACTCATGTTCTGCAGTAGTACCAAGTTGGGAAAATGTAATATGGTGCAGCCCTTTTCCAAGAGGACATCTGACTTTGTTTTTAAGGCACTGTCAGAAATTGAGTGTGTGTGATGAGACTGTAGAAAGAAATATTTTTGTCCTGGTTAGGTAGTTGGCATGCATCTGTGTTTTGAAGTTGACATCTGCTCCAGGTTAAAGAGAGACTTTTTTTTTTTTTTTTCTTCTGGAAGGTAAATACAGATTCTTATTCAATAAGGTTTTCTTCTGCACTTTTGGAGACTGAAATGGAATACAAATTTTTACTCCATTAATGTGTGTCAGTTATTTCTAGAAGGGCATAAAGAAGATTGGTCCAATGCTATTTACTGTTTAGGGCCTGTGCTTAGACTGTATTTTAAAAAATAGAGAAGTAACTTTACTGCTCTGGATACTTGTTTAATAATCTCCCTTAATATACCATGAACTTCTTTTGTTCAAAAACCACTTATCTGTTGTGGGCCAAACCCTGCTAAGTGCTAGAGTTATAAAGTCAGCAAGGTGCCATTCTTGCTCTCAAGGAGAAAATAAGGAATGTAGATATGGAAATCAATAAACGCATTCTACTTTGATATGAACGATACTGGAAGCAGGAATTGCTGTTCAGAAAGGTCAACTAGTTAGTTGTTCACCCAAAAGGCGTCATAGAGTAGCAGAACCTTTGTGGGGTTCTTTTGATTTAGCTTTACAAGTCCAGAAATTCACCTTTTTTAAAAGCTTATTTCTTCCATGACAGAAACAGAGAGACAGGCATCCTCAAGGGTCTTCATGCTACACTCCACTCCCAGACTCAGCTGGACCAGATCATGGGCATGTGCACATGCCCACCTAGCATGTCCATAGAGGTCCTGGGATGGGAACCCATCACCTTCTCCATGTGAGTCCAGTTGCATTACCACTGAGCCACTACCTGGCCCCCATAAATTCATTTTAAGGCAGTCAAAAGTCATTTATCTCTTAGGACTGGTTCACACAAACTAAACTCACAGGATACTCATATGTACTACAAAATAACTCCTAATTTATGATCAGATAGGTAACACCCAAACTGATCAGATATATGTGTCAGTCAGAAGATATAATGGAAAATCTACAGGGGAGGTCAAATTATAGTTAGAGGCAGTTTATTAAGTTTGGAACTATTTAGATTCTTGCCTTAAGCCAGAAGCATTAGTGTCACTTGGGAGCTTATTAGAAATGAAAATGGTGGTGTGGTGGTTAAGGAATATGGATTCCACATGACTGACCATGCAGTTCAAGTCTGAACCAGGTAGACTGAAAAACACACCCAGGCAGGCCAGCAGGTGACAATGGAGGTTAAGCTGGCTGGATGTCACATATCCAACTATGTGATATGAATCCCAACTCTGTGGCTTGAAAATTATACTAGCCATGTATACATGCATGCCCAAAATCCCAAGAGGAGAGTAGAGGAGAAAGGATTGTGATTGTGACACCTCTCTGAGTGGTGATTTCTCATTCACTCTCTCTGTGTCTCTCTCTCTCATCCCAACAAGCACAAACACCTTATGGCAGAAATCTAAAAAAAAGGAAAAAGAAAGACATACCTGGTGCATGTAGTGTGTGTCCAGAATCCTAAAAGGAGAAATGGAGAAGAGATTGCTGCCCCAATAGGGGTTACTTTCTCACTTCTCCTGTCCCTCTATTGAGTGCACAAACCTAACAAAATTTAAAAATTAAAAAAAAAAGTGTATTGATGGTAGTATGTGTGTGGATATGCGTGTACTCGTATGTTTGAGAGAAGCACCCTTAACAGAGCCTTGTCATGTTGGATCCCCTCCTGCCACCTTCTAGCTCATCAGGATCCAGAGTATGTGTGTATGGTCCCATGTGACCTCCAGCACTGCAGTCCCGCATACTGCCAACTGTGCCACCCAGGCTGGGCCTGGAACCTCAAGTTTTCACTCGTCATTGAGTAGATGTTGGCTTAGCAATGGTCTCATTTCCTGTTTCTCTTTTATGTTATCCCAGAGTAGAGACAAGAAAATTATTTTAGGGTTTTATGGAAGAATATGAACTTATAATAAAAGTTATTATATGACTTGGAATAAAATAGTTGACACACAGGCATAGTAACACAAACAGGCACAGGTACGCGAAGAGACAGATACACAGACAATCAGAGAAAGAGAGAGACACACAGACTACCTACAGAGCCCACCTGCACGAATCCTCTGCCCAACCCCTTCCCACACAGAGACCCTCCTTCCCACACAGAACCCACCCCCCCAACAGAACCCCACATGTTTCTCTGGCATGCACCCTCAGAAACAACCCCTACAGATTCATGCATACCTTGAGGCCCAGTCACACCCAGAAATGTAGACTTCCACAGGAAGATCTATACACACACAGATATACACACTGACACCAACAGAGATTTTCATACAACTTATTGTTCTTCATAGTTATTTTGAGAAGGAACAAGTATTCTAAGGTAGTCTTAATTGAGCCAGAAAATGAAATAAAAACAGAAGGCTGCCATTAGGTCTGCAGAACAGTGAATATACAAAGCCAGTTTTATTTGAATTCCTGCTTCTGGTACTGCTTGTTCCTGGGCATCGTTTTCAGTCTGATGTACCCATCATGCTAGGGTGGAAAGCTATTCTCTTATTTTTCCCCAAGAGTTTACATCCCAGATTGCTGGTGAAGCAGAGCTCCATGTTCAGGTCCCCTTGGCACTAATTATATCATACTCTCCTGGTGTTATCTGAACCACAGAAATCTGCCCAGGATTGGAAGTTCCAAAAGCCTTGCACCTATGCTGAAAAAACTCATACTAAATCCTCTGGGTGTGTAGGACTGAGGCATATAGAAGGAAGAGTATGTTATAAAAGAAAAGATGTTATTTGTGTTTTTTACCTATTGGGTCATTCATGGTATTAGTTGCTATACCTGTGATGGAACTTTAGAAACTTTATATTTATTATCATTATTATTATTATTATTATTTTTTTTTTTTTGCCATAGTGCACATGTGCTCGTCAGAGAGAGGCAGAGGCAATGAGAGGGAAAGTGAGAAATCATCCCACCTCTGCGGGGTTGGTGAGGGGAGGATGGCTGCACCGCAATCCCTTCTCCATTCTCTTCCTAGGAATTTGGGCACCCATGCATATAATGCCCAGTGTGATTTTCAAGCCACCAGCTCTGGGACTTGACTATGGTTAGCCATGTGGGAATCCAGCCCCTTAAACACCATGCCACCTGCTGGCCCCAAAAACTTTAGAATGACTCAGAGGAATTATTCAGCTGTAATTTAAAGGGTTTTTAAACTACGGCAATATGGACATGGCACGGCTCATTGGATTGTGTTGGTTGATGGAAAGATCACTGGTAGATACATAGCTAGATTTTTCAGTGCCTCAGGCAACATCTTGTGAGAAGAATCTTGTAGGAAAAAAGAGACTCAACACATCCAGCATGTTTACGTGCATAAATACTTGAAGGTTTCTATCACACCAAGGGAGTTAGATACCAGAGACATTAGTAGAATCGTTGTACAAATATATGTTCTAAAAAAGATAAATATTTTTCTCTTGCTGCCTGGTACATGTGTGTATTTTTATTTGATCGAAAGCCTGTTTAAACTGTTTTATTTTCAAACATATGGAAGAGTACTGAGAACATTGTATTCACTGCCCAATTTAACAAATGTTATCACATTTTGCAAAATTTTCTTTAGATATTTTCTTAAGACTTAAAACATTGTGAATAAAGTTAAAGACCCCTTTGTATTTCATCTCTATTTATTATCTTCATCCCTTCCCTCCTTGCCATCACACACAAAGGTAACTGCTGATCAAATCTGCTGTTTCTAGTTCTCCCTTATGTTTTAATGCTTTTGCCATATATTGTTTATCATATCAATAAATAATATGTAGTATTGTTTTGTTTTAAAATTTACATAAATAGATATTCTGCAGGCCACATTTTTACTCAGCTTTGGGTTTTAATCAGTGTGATACATGTGGATTTTCTGTTTAATTCATTTTAACTATTGTGTAATGAATTCATTTTAAGAATATACTAGCTTTCCGGGACCAGCAGTTAGCGTAATGGCTATGTCGCTGGACTCCCACGTAGTCGACCACGGTTCGAGTCCCGGACCCGGCGGCTTAAACTCACACCGGGCGCGTGTGTGTGCGTGCCCAAGATCCCGAGAGGAGAATGGAGGAGAAGGGATTGCGGCGTGGCCATCCCCCCTGGGCGGTGATTTCTCGCTTTCTATCTCTCTGTCTCTCTCTGTCTGTCTGGCGAGCGCACGCGCCCTATAGCAAAAACCTCTCCAAAAAAAAAAAAAAAAAGAATATACTAGCTTTCCCATATCTCTCTATTAATGGACATTAAGTTGTTTCTTTCTTTCTTTTTTTTTTTTTTGTTTTTATTATAGGGCATGTGCACTTGTCAAAGAGATACAGAGAGAGAAGGAAAGTAAGAAATCACCCTTATGGCCATGCCACAGTCCCTTCTCCTCCAGTCTTCTTATGGGATTTTAGGCACTTACACACATCCACCAGGTGTTATTTTCAAGCTGCTGGGTCTGGGGCTTGAACTGCGCTGTCAACATGTCCGATCTAGCACCTTAACCTCCACTCTACATGCTGACCCAAGTTGTTTCCTTTTTTAAAAAAACAACTGAAATGAACATCCTTGATCATGTCTCCTTATGCAAATATATGAGAGGTTCTCAAAGATAGTCTCAAATTGCTGTATAAAGTGGTTTTGTTAATTTCTGTTTTCTGAATCTTTAGTAATATAATACTTTTGTCAGTCTAGATTGTGAAATGGTATCTGTTTTAATTTGCATTTCTTTGGATATTAATGAGGTTGAACATCTTGTTTTTAGAGAATTACTTATTTAATTTTATTTATTATTACTATTATTTTAATTTGCTATAGGGCACATGTGCTCACCAGAGAGAGAGGGAAAGTGAGAAAATAAGCCACCAGGTCCAGGACTTGAACTTTGGTAGGTCATGTGGGAGTCCTGCACCTTAAGCAACACATCGCCTGCTGGCGTGGTTGAGCATTTTTTTTAAAAAATTTTTTATTATCATCATATTCTTCTTTAAGCATCTTTTAATGTTTGTAGTTCATTTGTATATACTTTTTTTCCCCCACAAGAAAACATTCATGGTACATTGTTAGGTGAAAAAGGCAACACGTAGAACATATACACAGTACAATCTAATCTTGTAAAAACAATGAATATATTAATATAAAGGAAAGAAAAAGATCGAAAGGAAATAGACCAAAATGTTAACAATGGTGATCTCAGAAATGGTGGAATTAGGGACCAGCAGATGGTGTAATTGTTACATTGCTGGACTCCCATGTAGTCGACCACGGTTTGAGTCCTGGACCTGGTGACTTAAACTCACACCAGGCATGTATGCATGTGTGTCCAAGATCCTGAGATGAAAATGGAGAAGAGATTGAGGTGTGGCTACCCACCCCGGGTGGGGGCGATTTCTTGCTTTCTGGCTCTGTCTCTCTGGAGAGCACACGTACCCTATAGCAAAAATGTCTCTTAAAAAAAAAAGAAAGAAATGCTGAAATTATAAGTGGCATTCATTTCTTTTTTTCTCTTCTTTTTTTTAGTTTTTATTTATTAATTTGGTTTTTTTTATATTTCTTCATCTATCAATGTTTCCTTCCCTTAAACTTTGTTTCTGCTGAGTTACTTACTGTAAGTTAGCAGACATTTCTCTCTTGCCATTTTTAGAATTTTGTCTTTGATTTTTACCAGTTTGACTTGGATATGCCTTGGAGAGGATCACATTATGTTATCTATTCAGTATCCTTTGTATCTCCTAGATTTGGATGTCCACATGCCTTTCTAAGTTTGGAAAATTTTCAGCTAATGTAATATGAAAGATTTTTTGGGGACCAGCAATTACCGTAATGGCTATGTCACTGGACTCCCATGTAGTCGACTGTGGTTCAAGTCCCGGACCTAGTGGCTTAAACTCACGCCAGGCGCATGTGCGTGTGTGCCCAGAATCCCGAGAGGAGAATGGAGGAGAAGAGATTGCAACGTGGCCATTCCCCTTTGGGGGTGATTTCTCACTTTCTATCTCTCTGTCTCTCTCTGTCTTTCTGGCGAGCGCACGTGCCCTATAGCAAAAACCTCTCAAAAAACATTTTTTTTTTATGACTTTACCTGTCTCTTCACCTTCTGGAATACCTGTGTGGCTCTTTGGCAGTTTAATGGTGTATAGGATTTCCTATATAGTGTCCTCATTTTTATTCTTTATTCGGGTTATTATTCTGTTCTTTTCAGTTGGTTGGACTAAATTGGAGGTTTTGTCTTCAAGGTCAGAAGTTCTTCTGTGTGGTCTAATCTGTTGTTGATACTTTCAAAGGTTTTGATTTCCTGCAACCTATTCTTTTTTTTTTTTTAGAGAGGTTTTTTTTGGCTATAGGGCATGTGTGCTTGCTGGAGAGACAGAAAGATAAAGAGACAGAAAGTGAGAAATTACTTTCTGGGGCATGGCCATGCCATAATCTCTTCTCCTCAATTCTCTTTCGGGATCTGGGACATGCACACATACATGCCTGGAGGGAGTTTTAAATTGCTGGGTCCGGACCAAACTCTGGTCAACTAAGAGGGAGTCCAGTGACATAACCAGTACTTCATCTGCTGGTCCTACAACATACTCTTTATCTCCAGAAGTTCTGTTTGATTCTCTTTCAGTGTGTCTATCTCCTTATGGAGTTTCTCCCTTCATGTCATGGAGGAATTTTCTAATCTCTTGCAATTGGTTCTGTTTTCTCTTGCATCTTGTTGAGTGTTGTTACAATGACTATTCTGAATTATTTTTCAGACATTTCTGTGATCTTTTGTGTTTTATCCACTGTCAATGAGGAGTACTGATCCTTTGAGGGGGAAGTATTTCCTGATTTTCTCCTATTTTGGGGGGCTCTGCTTTGATTTTTAGTCATCTGGTGGTACACTCACTTCTTCCTACTTCTTTGGAGTATGTTTCTGTAACTGTGTGCTCCTACACTTTTTATGATATGCGTAATCTCTGTGCCAATTTCCCTACTCTACTATGGGTGGGAGTGTGGAATTTGAAGTAGGAGTTTGAGTATTCAGAGGGGAGTTTCTCTCCTTTTATTGTTAAGGGAGTTATGGAGAAAGAATTCCCCTAGAGTCTCCTATTTTCAGATGTTTGGTTCTTGTATATCCAACAGCAGTCAACCATGTGGGAATCCAGCACCTTAACCACTACACCACCTGCTATATAGTTTTCTAACATGATTAGTTTTGTTCACAATTAGGTCTTTATCTAAATTCAGTTTTTTTATATGGTGTGAGAGTGTGATCTAATTGAATTTAATTTTTCCATGTGCATAACCAATTATCCCAACCTTGTTTGTTGACTAAGTATATCTTATTCTTTTTTTTAAGAATTATTTTATTTAACTTTATTTATTATTATCAGTGTTATTTTCCAGTTTGATCAGAGAGAGACAGAGAGAGAGAGAAAGGAAGTGAGAAAGCAAGCCACCAGGTCTGAGACTTGAACCGTGGTCGGCCACGTGGGAGTCCAGCACCCCCAACCTCCATGCCACTTGCCAGCCCCAGTATATCCTATTCTTAATAATACGTGTCTTACTCTGTTCTGGCTGCTATAATACAAATACTATAGACTGGGTGGCTTATCAACAACAGAAATATTTTTCTTAAATTTTTTTTTCTTCTGGGACCAGCAGTTGGCATTATGGCTATGTCATTGGATTCCCATGTGGCTGACTGCACGCAGTTTGAGTCCCAGACCCGGTGGCATAAACTCATGCTGGGCACGTGTGCGTGTGTGCATAAGATCCTGAGAGGAGAATGGAGGAGACGGGATTGCGGCGTGGCCACCCTCCCGGGGGTTGATTTCTCACTTTCTGTCTCTTTGTCTCTGTCTTTCTGGTGAGTGAATGCACCCTATAGCAAAAAAAAAACAAAAAGAAAAACAAAAACAACAAAAAAAAACTTCTCCCCCAAATTTTTTTTCTTCCTATTCATGATAGAGCACATACATGCACAAATTAGAGAGAGTGAGAGAGAGTCGAGCACTCTCGACACGGTCAGTCAGATTGTGTTCCCTTTCCTTCAGTTCCCTAGCACATAAGATCCTGGGCATCTGTGCCCATGTTAAGTGCGTTTCAGGCTGACTGGCAGGCACTCAGACTGCAGTTACCATGTAGGATCCAGCCTCTCTTCAGTAGTGTATCACCATTGCATTAGGGAGCCAGCCCTAACCAACGGAAATTTATTTCTTGTGGTTCTGGAGCTAGGAGTTCAAAATCAAGCACTAGCAGATTCAGTGTCTGGTAAGTGCCAGCTTAATGTTTTTTTTTTTTGGAGAGGTTTTTGCTATAGGGCGCGTGCGCTCGCCAGACAGACAGAGAGAGACAGGGAGACAGAAAGCAGGAAATCACCCCCCAGGGGGGATGGCCACGCCGCAATCCCTTCTCCTCCATTCTCCTCTCGGGATCTTGGGCACGCACGCACACGCGCCTGGCGTGAGTTTAAGCCACCGGGTCCGGGACTCGAACCGCGGTTGACTACGTGGGAGTCCAGCGACATAGCCATTACGCTAACTGCTGGTCTCCCAGCTTAATGTTTTATAGACAGTCTGTATTCTCATTCATGAGGGCTCCGACCTCAAGACCTAATCACCTCCCAAAAGCTCCACTGCCAGATATCATCACATCAGGGATTTAAGAAAATATATTTTATTTATCTTATTATTATATCTCACTTTGACCTGAGAGAGATAGACAGAGAGAGAGGGAGAAGGCAAGCAGCCAGTTCCAGGACTCAAACCACAGTCAGTCATGTGGGAGTCCATCACCTTAACCATCAGGCCACCTACTGGCCCCGGGGATTTGGTTTTAACATATAAATTTTGGGGGAATATATATTCAGTCTACGGTAATATGTAATGCTGCTTTCTGTCATATATCCCCTATCCATTCTGTTTTTGGATTATCTTTTGAGTCATTGTCTCTTTGTTGATCTCTTTACCAGTGCCATAGTTTTTATTATTTTTTAAAAGAATTAATTAATTAATTTAAATTTGACCAGAGGGAGGCAGAGAGAGAGTGAGACTGAGAGTGAGAGTGAGAGTGAGAGTGAGAGAGAGAGAGAGAGAGAGAGAAGGAAAGTGAGAAAGCAAGCTGCCAGGTCCAGGACTCGAACCATGGTTGGCCATGTGGGAGTCCAGAGCCCTTACTACCATACCACCTGCCAGCCCCAATACATAGTTTTTTAAATTGTCAGGATGTTACAGTAATATTTTGGTTGGGTAAGTTACTCTTACTGTATTCTTTTTAAAAGTTTTAACAGATGTATTGAGGTGATTCTTTCTTTCTTTCTTTCTTTCTTTCTTTCTTTCTTTCTTTCTTTCTTTCTTTCTTTCTTTCTTTCTTTTACACTATAGGGTGCATGCAAGTATGAGGTGGGAGGAGTGAGAAATCACCCCCCAGTGGGGTCAGTCATGTTGCAATCCCTCCTCCTCCATTTTCCTTTTGGGATTTTGGGTGTGTGTGCACACATAGGACTTGATCCATGCAGTTGGCTATTGGGGAGCCAGCTGCCTTAACCACCATGTATAAATTTTATCCATTATGAATTACAATTTAATGACTGTTTAATGTATTTGTGTAATTTTTTATCATGGTAAAAATATGTAACATAAAATTTATTATTGTATGATTTTTGTCATTTTATTTATTTATTTATTTTCAAGCAATTACCACACTAGTTTTTATTTATTTATTTATTTATTTATTTACTTATTTATTTATTTTCATTTGAACAGAGAGGGACAGAGTGAAAGAGAGAGAGAGGGAAAATGACAAAGAAAGCTACCAGGTCCAGGATTTGAACCACGGTCAGCCATGTGGGAATCCTGTGCCCCTAACCACCATGTCACATGCTGACCCCTTATTTTATTTATTTATTTACTTTTTTAGAGGTGTTTGCTATAGAGCGCGTGCGTTCGCCGGACAGACAGAGACAGAGAGAAAGAAAGCAAGAAATCACCTCCCAGGGGATTGGCCACGCCGCAATCCCTTCTCCTCCGTTCACCTCTTGGGATCTTGGGCACTCATGCACACGTGCCTGGTGTGAGTTTAAGCCACTGGGTCTGGGGCATGAACCGCGGTCGACTGTATGGGAGTCCAGCGACATAGCCTTTACGCCAACTGCTGGTCCCTATTTTATTTATTTATTATTTTAAAATGTGTTATGGGGGACGGTTGCTTGATAGAGAGAGAAAGTGAGAAATCACTTCCCAGGGAGGATGGCCATGCCACAATCCTTTTTCTTCCCTCCCATTCTCTTCTCAGGATTTTGGACATATAGGTACGTGTGCCTGTGTGTTTTTCAAGGCAGCAGGTCTGGGACTCTAACCATGCACTTGACTGTGTGGGATCCAGCTGTGTCAACCACCACATCACTGGGTGGCCCTGATTTTTGCCATTTCAAACATTTCTAAGTGTCCACATTCAGTGGCATTAAGTAAATTCACACTGTTGTGCAACTGTCACTACTGCCAATCTCTTAAACTTTTTTTTATCTTCCCCAAATGAAGCTCCATACCCCTTAAACAATAACCCTTCTTTTCTCTTCCACCACACCCCTGGGAACCACCACTCTACTTTGTCTCTATGAATTTGACTATTCTAGGTACCTCATATAAGTGGAATCATACAGTATTTTTCCTTATGTCTGGTTTATTTTTCTTAGCATAATGCCTTCAAGGTTCACACATGTTATATCATGTGTCAAAGTTTTATTCATTTTAAGAGTGAATAATATTTTATATTATGTGTGTACCACATTTTGCTTATCTATTTATCTGTTGATGAACACTTAGGATGTTTCTGCCTTTTTGCTACCGTGAAAAATGCTTCTGAACATTGGTATACAAAGTTTATTTAAGTCCATGCTTTCAATTCTTTTGGGTATATAACTACTGGGTCATCAGAAAAGTCATGATGTACATTTTTCTATGCAAAAATGTGTCATGACCTTTCCAACAATCCAATAGAAGTAGAATTGCTGGATCTGATGGTAATTCTGTTTTTCATGTTTTGAGGAACTGTTATATTGTTTTCCATAAAAGCTATTCCATTGTACATTCTTACCAGCAGTGTACAAGCGTTCTGATTTACCTATATCTTCAATAACACTTGTTGTTATTATTTTATTATTTTTAAACCTTTATTTATTAATCTATTTATTTGTTGTGATTTTCAAGCCACCGGGTCCGGGATTCAGACCTCAGTCATGTGGCAATCCACCGCTTTAACCACCATGGCAACTGCTGGCCCTGTTGTTATCATTTTTTTTTTAATTTATTTATTTGCATTCATTCTCTGAACATCATTACAGCATACAAAATGAGATTTTCCATCCAAATTACACTATATATTGTCTCAATCAAGCACATCAGCAAACATGTTATTGTCAGCAAATGATCTTCCATTTCTTGTCTTCTGTATGTTTTGCTTTTTTCCCCCCATCCTAGATTCTCTATCTCTTACCCTCTGCCATCTCCCACTCTCCTCCCACAGTCTCTGGTATCTATGTTTGCTTTCTATACTGTTTTCTCCTCACATTTTATTGTAACGCCAAAGACCCTAATCAATCCAAATACCCTCATAGCAAACACAGGTGATACCCACATTTCCATGAACACAAGTCTTACTTTACGCATCCTATAAAGTAGCACCTAGCTGTGGCTACATATCCTACTGCAGTCATTGAATAGATATATTTTTTTTTTCTGAAACTTTTTCTTTGTAACTCAATTTACATTCCTTCCCTAAGCTTCCTCACAGCATACAAAATGCAATCTCCCATCCAGTACACACTGCATAGTGATACAATCATGCACATTACAAAAAATTTTCCATTACTGGTTCCTAGAATTACTTCCAACCCTCTTTCTGACCCTCTGTCCCTTCGCACCCTCCTCTCACACCACCTCCGGTGTCCACAATTGTCCTTCATTCCCTTCCCACCCACGTTGCATTGATCACACAAGTTGTTATCATTTTTTGATAATAACCATCTTGATGGATATGAATGTAGGTGTTTTTTTTTTTTAAAGAATTATTTATTTAATTTTATTTATTCATTCATTTATTGTAATTTGACCAGAGAGAGACACAGGGGGAGAGAGAGAGAGAGAGAGTGAGTGAGAAGGCAAGCCACTAGGGCCAGGACTTGAACTATAGTCTGCTGTGCGGAAATCATATGGTGCTTCAACCACCATACCACTTGCTGGCCCTTTTTAATTGCCATAAGACGTGTGTGTTTGCCAAAGACAGACAGATAGAGGAAATCACTCCCCAGGAAGGATGGCCACTTCACAATCCCTTCTTCATTCTCCTCTCAGGATTATGGGCATACACATACACACACGCCTAGTGTGATTTTTTCTTTTTATTTTTTTTGAGAGTTTTTTTTGCTATAGGGCATGTGCACTCGCCAGACAGACAGAAAGATATAGAAAGACAGAAAGTGAGAAATCACCCCCCCAGAGGGGATGGCCACGCTGCAACCCCTTCTTCTCCGTTCTCCTCTCTGGACCTTGGGCACGCACGCACATGCGCCCAGCATGAGTTTTAAGCCACCGGGTCCGGGATGTGAACCTTGGTCGACTACATGGGAGTCCAGCGACATAGCCATTACGCTAACTGCTGGTCCCCCCTTGCCTAGTGTGATTTTCAAGCCACTGGGTCCAGGGCTTGAACCGTGATTGGCCGTGTAGGAGGGCCCTAACCACTGTGCCACCTGCCGGTACCTGTATGCAGTTTTAAAATCACCACCACAGTCTAGTTTTAGAACAGTTTCATTTCCCCAGTAAATTCTTTTTGCCCATTTTCAGCCAATTCTGCTCACTCTTTGCCTCAAGTAATCCCTGATCTGCTTTCTTTCTCTTTAGATTTGCCCTTCTGGAAATTACCTATAAACAATCTTATACAATATATGTTTTTTTGTCTGTTTCACTTTGTGTAATGTTTTGGAAGTTCACTCAAGTATCAATAGTTAGTTTATTCCACTTTAAGGATAATTCCACATTTTATATATTAGTTTAGTAGCCAACTTTTGGCTGTTTTGAATAATGCTACTGTGATCAAGTCTTTGTGCAGACATTAAGTTTTAATTTCTCTTGAGTAGATAGCTAGGAGTAGAATTGCTAGGTTGTGTGTCAAGTTTAACTCTTTTTTTTTTTTTTTTTTAAGAGAGTTTTTTACTATAGGGCACATGCGCTTGCCAGAGAGAGAGTGAGACAGTGAAAGGGAAAAGTGAGAAATCACCCCCCAGGGAAGATGGCCATGCCATAATCCTTTCTCCTCCATTTTCCTCTCGGGATTCTGGGCACAGATGCACATACCTGGCATCCATTTCAAGCTGCCAGATCCAGGACTCAAACTACTGTCAGCCACGTGGGAGTCCAGCATCATAACCACTATGCCACCTGCTGGCCCCAAGTTTAACTTTTGTCTTTTTTTTTTAGAGTTTTTTTTGCTATAGGGCGCGTGCGCTCGCCAGACAGAGAGAGAGAGACAGAGAGATAGAAAGCAAGAAATCACCCCCCAGGGGAGATGGCCACGCTGCAATCCCCTCTCCTCCATTCTCCTCTCGGGATCTTGGGCACGCACGCACACACGCCCGGCGTGAGTTTAAGCCACCGGGTCTGGGACTCGAACCGCGGTCGACTACGTGGGAGTCCAGCGACATAGCCATTATGCCAACTGCTGGTCCCCCAAGTTTAACTTTTTAAGAAATTGACAAACATTTTTTGTTTTTATTTTTGTGTTATTTGCCAGAGGGCTCATATGCTCACCAGAAAGATACAGCAATAGAGAGAAGGAGAGGGAGAAAGCACTCCTCATTGGGGCATGGTCGTGTTATAATTCTTTCTCCATTTCTCCATCCTGTGGGAATTTTAGGCATACACATGCACGTGCCTGGTGTGTTTTTCAAGCCATGGAGGCTAGGATTCAAATTGTGATCAGCCATGTGAAATCCACCTCCCTTAACCTCCAGGCCATGGGGCTGGCCCTGATTAGCTGTTTTCTAAAGTGATTGTATGTTGTTACATCCCCACTAGCAATGGATAAATGTTTTGATTTCTCTACATCTTTGTCAACACTTGGCATTGTTTATTTTTTTTTATTATGTCAGTCTTTTTGGTTGTACTGCTTAATGGTTGTGTAGTGCTATGCCATTATAGAGGTAACATTTCCATTTTTCTGTGACTAAGGAATATTGAGCATGTGCTTATTAGCCATTTACTCTGTGGTGAAATGTCTAAGCACATCATTTGTACATTTTTAATTGAGTTATTTTATTATTGAGTTGTAGAAATTATCTTTTTGAATTATTTTATTTACTTTTAATTAATATTTTTAAATTTGACCTGAGAGACCAAGATGGAAAGAGAAAAGGAAAATGAGAAAGCAAGCCACCAGGTCTGGGACTCGAACCGTGGTCAGCCATGTGGGAGTCCAGAGCCTTTTTTTTTTTGGAGAGGTTTTTGCTATAGGGCGCTTGCGCTCGCCAGACAGAGAGAGACAGAAAGTGAGAAATCACCCCCCAGGGGGGATGGCCACGCTGCAATCCCTTCTCCTCCATTCTCCTCTCGGGATCTTGGGCATGCATACACACGTGCCCGGCGTGAGTTTAAGCCACCGGGTCCGGGACACAAACCGCGGTCAACTATGTGGGAATCCAGCAACACAGCCATTATGCTAACTGCTGGTCCCTATATGTGCACTTTTCAATTAATATTTTTTTTTAGAATTATTTGTTTAATTTTATTATTATTATTTTAATTTGACCAAGGAGAAGAAAGTGAGAAAGCAAACCATCAGGTCCAGGACTTGAGCCACGGTTGGACATGTGGGAGTCCAGCACCTTTACCATACCACCTGTTGGGCCTGCAATTAATTTTTTTGAAATTGCTTTTAAAAACACTGGGGGAGGTGCGGCAGCAGATGACGTAGTGGTTAAGGGCGCTGGATTCCCATATGGTTGACTGTGGTTTGCGTCCCAGACCTGGTGGCTTGCTTTCTCACTTTCTCTCTCTCTCTCACTCTCTCTCTTTCACTCTGTCTCTATCTGGTCAAATTAAAAATAAATAAAGAAAGAAAGTTAAATAAAATAATTCTTTTTTTTTTTTTTTTTTTTGAGGTTTTTACTATAGGGTGCGTGCACTCGCCAGACAAACAGAGAGAGACAGAGAGATAGAAAGCAAGAAATCACCCCCCAGGGGGGATGGCCACACCGCAGTCCCTTCTCCTCCATTCTCCTCTCGGGATCTTGGGCATGCACGCACACGTGCCCAGCGTGGGTTTTAAGCCACCGGGTCCGGGACGTGAACTGCGGTCGACTACGTGGGAGTCCAGCGACATAGCCATTAGCTAACTGCTGCTCCCAATAAAATAATTCTTTAAAAAAAAGTTTCTTAAAAGAAATTGCGGTGGGGGGCCAGCAGTTTGCTTGGTGGTTAAGGTACTGGACTCCCACATGGCTGATTGCAGTTCAAGTTCCAGACCTGGTGGCTTGAAAGCCATACTGGGCACGTGTGCATGTGTGCCCAAGGTGCCCGGAGGAGAATGGAGGAGAGGGGATTGCAGTGTGGCCATCCCCCTTCAGGGGTGTTTTCTCACTTTTCCTGTCCTGTCTCTTTTTCCACTGAGTGCACAGGCAATATGACAAAACCTAAAAATAAATAAATACAATAAAAGAAAAGAAAGGAAAGGAAAGAAAGAAAAGAAAGGAAAAGAAAACTATGCTAAAATACATAATATTTGTTATTTTAACCATTTATTTTTAATTGTCAAAGTCTGTGTGCACTCACCAGTGAGAGAGACAGAGGAAGCATCCCCCAATGGGCCATGGTCACACCACAATCCTTTTTCCTCCATTTCTCTATTCGATAGGATTTTGGACATGTACACAGATGTGCCTGGTGTGTTTTTCAAGCCGCCAGACTAGGACTTGAACCATGTGGGATCGGGCTTCCAATACACAGTGCTTCAACCACCGTGCTATGGGGCCTGCCAAAGGGTACATGCATATGAGAAAGAGAGAGAATGCTTCAGTGAACACCCCCATACAGGGTCATGTCACCTCAGATGACAGTTTTACTTTTTTTTTCCAGCATGTGTGCCTTTAATTTCTTTTTCTTTCCAAATCGTACTGTCTAGAACCTCCAGAACAAGGTTGAATAGAAGTGGCAAGAGTGGACGTCCTTGCCATGTTCCTGATGGAAGAGGGAGGGTATTCAAGTGTTTAATCATTACATACAACGCGAGGTGATGGTTGGTAGGACACATTTCTCCTCATATATTCTTTGCAGCGTCTTAATTTTGACGGACTAAGGGACTAGATTAAGTGGCATGTTTAGTGGATATCACCTCTTTTTCTTGTAGAATGAGCAACTCCTATGATACCTGCAAGTGCCCTTTTCTTTCTTGTAGAATGGGCAACTCTTATGATGCCTGGTAAGTTTCCACTGTTGAGTCTTTCAGTTTTTGAATCAGTGATCTGAACTGGCTGTTTATAGTCTGCTTGTGCATATTTAAATCTAGGATATGGAGCTGAGTCCTACTTATGAACCATTGAGTTATAACTTCTCCCCCTAACAACCTAGTTACCTGTTCCCTTGAATAAACACAATTCCTGATGTAGTCACTACATGGAGATTTCCGTATTAATTTTTCAGTTCTTGTATGTAGTATTCTTTAGTAGGTAGATTTTCTGTCAGATGGCACTGATAATTAAGTCTTTGGAAAGAGCTCAAGTGTTTTCAGGCTCTCTGGCTAGACAGTAACAGTAACTGTGTATTAGGTATCTACGTGACGATCCTTGGCAATTCTAAAGCAACACTGGTTTTATTCAAGAGCATCAGGTTAAACCAGTTAAAACTCCTCTGGCTTAAAACCTACTATGTAGATTTTACCATGTGTTGTATTCTTACTCCAGAATTGTTCCTTAACTATGTAGCAGAGATCATGGTAAATCTGTATCTCCACTTGAAGGCTGGAAGACCCAGCAGGAGGGCTGAAAAGTTAAAAAAGAGGCGAAGGTGAGAGTATTTGGGAACTCACAGACTCTAGAAGCCTCTGTCCCAATCTTGAGAAAAAAAAAAAAAAAAAGGAAGGGCACCTTAGGAAGGTTGCGACCTCACCAAAATGCAGCCACGTATCAAATAATACTCTTTTTAGAGAACTTAAAAATAGAATGAGTTCTCACAATAATACTGTGGTGAGCAGTTGTCATTTACTAATGGAAAGGCCAAATAAAATGAAGTTCAATTACTGTTTGGTAAATGCCATTAAGCGCTCTACTTAGAGCTTGTCCAAAGACTTCAGAGCAGACGGAGATAAAAGCAAAAAACAAACTCTGCCTTTTGCTGAGACAGCATCACAGTTTCTCTGTAAACATAAATAATTCCAGAGTTATAGGTTATAATGAAGAAGTGGAGATTAGAACCGCTCGTGTTTCCAAATATACTTGTTTAGGTTTTCATGTGTCTTGAGTTTTAAAAGGGATAAAAAGTCAGAAATACAAAAAGAAGAAACAAACTTAGTTTATAGTTGTATCTTTTTTTGCTTCAGTATTATGATTTAGTAAAATCAAATACAAGGTAAAAAGCTCAAGTTGAGCTTATTCTGTAGTATTTTAACCAAACACTTATTTGACTAAATCATAATATGAGCAGTTGGTTCAAGTATTACAGAATAAGAACTCCAGTCTAGTTCTTTACCCCAAAATATTAGGGTAACATCTAAATGAAAGTGTCTTGCAGCGAGGTAGAATTAAGTGGAAGTTGGGGGAGGGGGCAAGAAACAGCTTTGGCAGGTTTCATAAAGCTCCAGTTATACTGGTAGCTGTGCTTAGAAGGACCTTAGAGAGGGCAGCGATGGCTAATGAGAGAGCTTTGTGTACAAAGCACCACTAATGGACTGGAAGAAAAAGAATGTGGGCAAAATTACATTATCATTCTATAATAACATTATTTTACCTTTATGTAGCTCTTTATTCTTTTCAGTCCAGTTAAATCCATTATCTTATTTGATGTTAAAATAGAGTTTGAAATAAACTAGATGGCTTCTTGGTATAGCATGTCAATTTTAGAGAAGCCATTACCATTTTTTCATTAAACTATGATTATAAAAATAAAACCTAGATAACTTTACATTGAATTATTTTGTACTTAACCAGCATATTGTTAATACTTTTCAAAGAAATAGAAGTTTCACTGAAACTAAAAGCCTAGGTGGGCCAGCCCATGGCATGGTGGTTGAGCAGCAGGATCCCACATGGCCAATTGTGCTGTTTGAGTCCTTGACCCAGTGACTTGAAAAACATGCTGGGTATGTGTGCATGCATGCCCAAAATCCCGAAAAGAGAAATGGAGAAGGGATTGCAGTGTGACCATCCCCCATGGGGAATGCTTTCTCACTTTTCTTCTTTCTCTTTTTCCAGCTAGTGCATGCACCCACTAGCAAATTAAAAAAAAAGGGGGGGGGGGTGGAATGTGGAAAAAACTAGTTGAAGAGGATGAAGAATTACAGAAGTAATAAGATCCAGAGTGCTTGGTGCATAGTGGCTCCTCAGTAATGCTAGTTCCTTTTTGTGAAAGTGGCTGTGTTGGTGACGAGTCTGTTTTGGAGGGTAGTATTTAACTCAGATTATGTGGTATGCATACCCCATGATCTAGCAGTTTGTTTCCTGGCTATATATCCAAAAGAAATTCTCACATAGATCTGTAGGGGTCATTCATTACAGTGTCATTTGTACTTGTGGAAAACAACGTTGTTATTCATAGCTTTTCCCAGTGGTGGTAAAATGTGATAGGTTTATACCATAGGGTACCATCAGATAGTTTGAAGTAATGGGCTAGATGTGGACATGAAAGCATGATGGATCTTAAAAAAAATAGTGCTGGGACCCACGATTGGCGTAATGGCTATGTCGCTGGACTCCCATGTAGCCGACCAGTCCCGGACCTGGTGGCTTAAACTCACGCTGGGCGCGAGTGTGTGTGTTCAAGATTCTGAGAGGAGAATGGAGAAGGGATTGCGGCGTGGCCAATCCCCCCTGGGGGGGGTTGATTTCTAGCTTTCTGTCTGTCTGTCTCTGTCTTTCTGGTGAGGGCACACACCGTATAGTAAAAACCTCTCAAAAAAAACAAAAACACAAAACCAAAACCCAGAGTACTAAGAAGCCAAAAAAAAAAAAAAAAAAAAAAAAAAAAAAAAAAAAAAGTGCTGAGTAACAACAGAAAGAAACAGAAAGAGATGTGTAACACAATAACATTTATGTAAATTTGTATATTTTGTAAGTAAAACAAGTTACACAGTTTGCAACAAAACATGTTAACCCAGTGAATTATTACCATGATTACTTTGGGACCATTACTTTGGGGCTCTCTGACTGGGGATAAAATTAAAAAAAAAAAAAAAAAGGTAAGTCTGGGGCCAGCAGGTGGCATAATGGTTATATCACTGGACTCCCCACGTGGCTGATTGTAGTTCGAGTCCTGGACCCGGTGGCTTGAAACTCACGCTGGGCTAATGTGCATGCGGGCCCAAAGTCTCGGGGGGGGGGGGGAATTGAGGAGAGACGGCATGGCTGTTCTCCCCTCCTCCCCCATGGCCATACCCCCGGAGGGTGATTTCTCACTTTTCCTCTCACTGTGTCTGTCTGTCTCTCAGGCAAGCGCATGTATCCCAAGGCAAAACCTCTTTAAAAAAATAATGGGGACTGGCAAGTGGCATTGTTGGGGAAGGCTGCTGGACTCCTACATGGCCGACCGCGGTTTGAGTCTCAGACCTGGTGGCTTGCTTTCTTGCTTTCCCTCTCTTACTCTGTCCCTGTCTGGTTAAATACATACATACATACATACATAAAGTTAAATAAAATAATTCTTTTTAAAAAAAATGTAAGTGTGGAACTTCATTTCTCCAACTGACGGGATCTCCAAAGCATCTGTGGGATGAGTAGGAGGGCATCCACAGACCAGGAGTACCTTTATGTCTCCAGCTGTTGCTTATCTGATTTATCACCCTTCATACACATTAAGACCTCTTTTGCTGGCCTGGTGGTTAAGATACTGAACTTCCACATGGCCGACTGTGGCTCAAGTCCCAGACTTGGTGGCCTCTTTTCACGCTTTTTCTCTCTCTCTCTGGTGAGCACACATGCCATACAGAAAAATTTAAAAAATAATAATTAAAAAAAATAGGGGCCGGCAAGTGGCATGGTGGTTAAAGGCACTGGACTACCACCTGGCCGACCATGGTTCAGGTCTCGGACCTGGTGGCTTGCTTTCTTACTTCCTCTCTCTCTCTCTTTCTCTCTTTGATCAAACTGGAAAATAATAATGATAATAATAATAAATAAAGTTAAGTAAAACAATTCTTTAAAAATAAATAAATAAATAACAACAAATCAGATCCTACATGACAACAGCAGTTCAGGTCCCCAGCCTGGTCAGCCTGAAACATTTAGGGCATACATAAGTGCCCAAGATCTAATGGGCTGGAGGAAGGGATCCTCATGACCAGACCCTGTGAAAGGTGCTTCTGTCTGTCTCTCTCATACGTGTGCTCTATCACGAATAAGAAAATATGTATTTTTTAAAAAGTTCACTTTTTCCTTTACCTTGGGAATAAAATTTCTGAAAATGAATTATCGTTGGAATGTATGTTTTTGTGTGTAACTATACTTACAGTGGATAAGTGAATGGGACTTGTGGTTCTGAAATCTTGCCCTTTTTTGGGGGGAACCAGCAGTTAGCGTAATGGCTATGTCGCTTCCTGGACCCGGTGGCTTAAAACTCACGCCAGGCGCGTGTGCATGCGTGCCCAAGGTCCCAGGAGGAGAAGGGATTGCGGCGTGCCATCCCCCCTGGGGGGTGATTTCTCGCTTTCTGTCTCTCTGTCTCTCTCTGTCTGGCGAGCGCACACACCCTTTAGCAAAAAACTTCTCAAAAAAAAAATTCTTGGGAACCGGCAGTTAGCGTAATGGCTATGTCGCTGGACTCCCACGTAGTCGACCGCGGTTCGCGTCTCGGACCCGGTGGCTTACAACTCACGCCAGGCGCGTGTGCGTGCTTGCCCAAGATCCCGAGAGGAGAATGGAGGAGAAGGGATTGCGGCGTGACCATCCCCCCTGGGGGGTGATTTCTCGCTTTCTGTCTCTCTGTCTCTCTCTGTCTGTCCGGCGAGCGCACGCGCCCTATAGCGAAAAACCTCTCAAAAAAAAAAAAAAAAAAAAAATTCTTGCCCTTTTTTTTTGCCTGTATTCTTTTTTTCTTCACTTTTTCAGTTATAGTATTGTCTGTTTGGATGATGCTTTAGCACAGAATACACTTGCTTCATTATTGAGGTCTGAGTTAGGCACTTGTATGTTATCATCTTAGAAAATAATACTTAGTGATAATTCATTTGAGAGACTTTTAGCTCTTTTAGATAATGACCTTTTCTGATTAAAGTTTTGGAATACCAAATACTTCTAGTAAATCAGTCACTTCTTTGATCCATTACCTTTTACATTTTTATGTCATCCATCTTGCTTTTCCTATCTCTGGATAGGGCAGATAAAAATACTGACTTCCAGAGAATTTCTTGAGTTGGCAGTAATATTTTGGGTAGAATGCACTATAGGACAAACAAAAGGTAGGGACCTTTGGGCAATTTTTGTTGCTAGAACAAAATCCTTTTGTAGGTCATGAACTTTTGAGTAGCCTGAGTTTTGGGTTAACCTCAATTAAGGTTTTTGGTTGTTAACTTGTGCCACCCAGGCTCCAGATTAGCAATTGGTGGAAGGAGCTGTGATGGAATTAAAGTCACCTTGGCAACCATTCTAATGTAAATGAGCCTCCTTGGGAAGGAAGTTGAGAGCGTGGGCACTTGTTAGGGGTTTCCTTTATTACTTTCACAACTAGAGCTGACTAGCATTTTTCTAGTTTAAAATCCTGATATAGCTGCTCATTGCTCGCTATTGAGTCTTGTGCTACTCTAAACTCCATTTAGTTTTTTGAGAATCTAACTCCATGCTTAAATACGTACATAAGGTAGAAAATGAATTTCTGATTTGCTCATCGACCTCCATACACATAAAGACCTCTTTTTCTTTACTAACATTACGTTTTCTTCATTGCCTCTGGCAGGGACGTTGGCTGCAGCTTTGTACCAAATCTGACACTTCAGCTTCCAGAGAAGCAGTGTGATGTGTATCTAGTACACACTGATGGCAGAATTTGGCCTTTGGTGGAAGAAGTAGTGCCAACTGAACAAGGGAGACACATCTTTGGTCTCAAACCTTAACTTTTTGTTTTAGCCATTCAGCCTTAAGAAATAGTATTTTTTGGGGGGACAGCAGGTGGTGTGGTTAAAGGCTGACCATGGTTTGAGTCCTGTACCTGGCAGTTTGCTTTCTCACTTTCTCTCACTCTGTCTTTTCTCTCTCTTTCTGCTGAGTGCACATGCCCTATAGCAAGTTAACTAATAATAATAATAATAAATACAATAAAATATTCAAAAAAATAGTATTTTCTGTACAGTTAATGCAGATTTTTTTCTTTTTCTTTCTTTTAATCATAAAAACTTCCTCTTTAATCAAGGCTTTGAACATGGAACAGATTTCTTGAATAAAATGGAAAGTTTCCAGTACATTGAAACAGAAGCCCACAAGTCACTGTACATAAAACACCTGGCAGGAAAAAACAAAATAGTAAGTTTACATGAGCCCTGGAACAGCTGTGGTCTTAGTCTCCATCTGCCAAGCATGTTCTGCTGGAGACAGATCGCACTATGGCTCCTGGAGTCACACTTGGTGGCCCATAGAGCACTCATCTGACTGGGCTACTGCTGTTGGGTCTACTCAAGAAACAAAGCAATCACTGGCACAATGTGTTGAATGTCGTTTAAATATCAAAGTGAGAAATGGAAGGCAACATAATCAGGTTATCAGGAAGATGTTAGAAAGTCAGGACAGCAGTGTAAAAGCTGCACACTGCAGAATGGCTTGTCAGCTTCATTTCTTTGGCTTCTTGGATCGTGACCTCCAGAACAGCAAGATGTGAGGTTCTGGTTCATGGATTATATAATGGACCCATCCCTGACTGCTGAATGCCAGGATCCCATCATTCAGATTCAGGCATCAAATGAGTTTTAGCGACGAGGTTGGCCAATGTCCTTAGGCAACATGACATGCCGGTACTCGAACCCCTGACATCCTATTTGTCTGAATAGTAAATTTGTTTGTGTGACATGATGGCTGTGCCTGCAGGCCTCCAGCCCCGGGTGCTGCCAAGCTCCAAACTCCCAACAGTACATGCCCAGGTTTACTCTGTTTATCTGGAGATTGGATGACTGGAAGGTATTAATGAAAGTGAAACCAAAGTAATGAACAAGCGGTGGTGGAGTTGGTAAGTTAAGTACTGTGCCTGTTTACTCTCCCCCTGATAAGTTCAGCCGGTGATTTTAACAAAGGGTTTGTGAGTGGAAGGGTTAAGGTTCCTATTCAAGGCTGACCATTGTGGCCCTAGACTGCTAGCTTTCCTCAGCCTCAGTTTTTCTCTTAGGGAAAATAATGACTATTGCAGGGAAATAGTTACAAACCAAACTAAAATATAACTAGTCAAGTTATATTTTATCAAGAATATTATCAGATGTTAGATCAAAATTCTAAATATTAGGGTAATATGCCCCGATGTCATACGTAGCTTGCTTCAGTTAAGGAGTTTACATTTTTCACTTTGGTTTTAAGTTTCCCTCCTCTTACCTTACTCTTTCCTTGAGTTGTCATTCAGATCACAACAGAGATTCCTGTATAACAACCGTCTTTGTTGGCTTAGCCCTCGGTGGGTGAGCTGATCTGGAACTTCAAATATTTGAGCATTTATTACATGTAGCGCTTGGGACTGTGTGCACAGGGAATCAATATAAAATATATAAAAACATAGTTCCTGCCCTTGGTTGTAAGTTATCTAATTCTCGGAAACAGCTTTGATGGTGCTTCCTCTTCACTTCTTTACAGAAATCATCCCTGGTTCTCTTGGTTGTTATTCCTTAGGCTTTGTCTACTAGACTCGGTAGCATCATCTCTATATCTGTTACCTGGAGTCAGTGTCACTCACTCATCACATTCCAAATTACTATCCTCAAGATGTTATCTGATCTGTAGTGGCTTTCTTCCTTGTCCAGTTCATTTCACTCCTATTTTTTTATTAGATTAATTTATATTAGCTTTTAAAGCTGACACCTTATGCTTAAGACTTATCTTGAGCGTTCAAGCCAACTATCATTTCATCAATGAATGTTAAAATGGATTTCTTTAAAAAAATTTTTTTTTATTATCTATTTTTTTATTACATTGAATTACATACAACTTTACAGTGTATTACATTGCTTTTTCAAAAGGGAATGCCATGCATGTCAGTCAGTACAGAGACATTAATCTCCCCGCTTCAACATTCAATATCTTTCCTATGTTTCCCCCAATCATTATTATTATTATTCTAATTATTTTTTATGATAAACATGATTTTTTTTTCCAATTATCAGATCATAAAGTTCCCAACAATAGGAAACGTAGACTGCAATCAGGGCTGGACCAAGGGTGGGTCTCGTGCAGCCCCGCAAATGTAGGTGAATCTCCATGGAACACAGTTTCAGGAACGCGGCTCAGGAAAGCAGAGACAGCCATCAGCGGTTGTGGCACGCGGGGCAGATCCCGGCCACGGCCCGCGGGGGCAGAGCCCCGGCCACGGCATGCGGGGCAGACCCCGGCCACGGCACGCGGGGCAGAGTCCCGGCCACGGCACGCGGGGCAGAGTCCCGGCCACGGCACGCGGGGCAGAGTCCCGGCCACGGCACGCGGGGTCAGACCCCGGCCACGGCACGCGGGGGCAGACCCCGGCCACGGCACGCGGGGCAGAACCCCGGCCACGGCACACGGGACAGGGCCCCGGCCACGGCACGAGGGGGCAGACCCCGGCCATGGCACGCGGGGACAGGACCACGGCCACGGCACGCGGGGGCAGGCCCCGGCCACGGCACGCGGGGCAGAGTCCCGGCCACGGCATGCGGGGCAGAACCCCGGCCACGGTACGCGGGGCAGAGTCCCGGCCAAGGCACGCGGGGCAGAGTCCGGCCAAGGCACGCGGGGCAGAGTCCCGGCCACGGCACGCGGGGCAGAGTCCCGGCCAAGGCACGTGGGGGCAGAGCCCGGCCCGTGGGGGCAGAGCCCGGCCACGGCACGCGGGACAGGGCCCCGGCCACGGCACGCGGGGCAGAACCCCGGCCACGGCACGCGGGGCAGAACCCCGGCCACGGCACGCGGGGACAGACCCCGGCCACGGCACGCGGGGCAGACCCCGGCCACGGCACGCGGGGGCAGACCCCGGCCACGGCACGCGGGGCAGACCCCGGCCACGGCACGCGGGGGCAGACCCCGGCCACGGCACGCGGGGCAGACCCCGGCCACGGCACACGGGGACAAGACCACGGCCACGGCACGCGGGGGCAGGCCCCGGCCACGGCACGCGGGGCAGAGTACCGGCCACGGCACGCGGGGCAGAACCCCGGCCACGGCACGCGGGGCGGAGTCCCGGCCAAGGCACGCGGGGCAGAGTCCGGCCAAGGCACGCGGGGCAGAGTCCCGGCCACGGCACGCGGGGCAGAGTCCTGGCCAAGGCACGTGGGGGCAGAGCCCGGCCCGTGGGGGCAGAGCCCGGCCACGGCACGCGGGACAGGGCCCCGGCCACGGCACGCGGGACAGGGCCCCGGCCACGGCACGCGGGGCAGAACCCCGGCCACGGCACGCGGGGCAGAACCCCGGCCACGGCACGCGGGGACAGACCCCGGCCACGGCACGCGGGGCAGACCCCAGCCACGGCACGCGGCGGCAGACCCCGGCCACGGCACACGGGGCAGACCACGGCCACGGCACGCGGGGGCAGGCCCCGGCCACGGCACGCGGGGCAGAGTCCCGGCCACGGCACGCGGGGCAGACCCCGGCCACGGCACGCGGGGCAGACCCCGGCCACGGCACGCGGGGGCAGACCCCGGCCACGGCACGCGGGGACAGGACCACGGCCACGGCACGCGGGGGCAGGCCCCGGCCACGAAAAAATTTTTAAAATTTAATTCCATTTGTTGTTATTATTTTTAATTTTGAGCAGACAGAGACAGAGAGAGAGACAAAGAGAAAGCAAAAAAGGAAGCCACCAGGTCTGGGATTTGAACCTCAGTTGGCCATGTGGGAAATCGAACATCTTTAATCACCACACCACCTGTTGGTCCCTAAAATGGATTTCTTACTAGTTACATATTTTTTAAAAGTTTATTTTAATTAATTGATTTTGGAGAGGTTTTTGCTATAGGGCGCGTGCACTCGCCAGACAGACAGAGAGAGACAGAGAGACAGAAAGCGAGAAATCACCCCCCAGGGGGAATGGCCACGCCGCAATCTCATCTCCTCCATTCTCCTCTTGAGATCTTAGGCACGGACGCACATGGGCCCAGTGTGAGTTCAAGCCACCAGGTTCAGGACTCGAACCACGGTCTACTACATGGAAGTCCAGTGACATAGCCATTATGCCAACTGCTGGTTCCTGATTTCTTTTTTTTAGTGACTCATACTGAGCATTTTTGTGTGTACTTATTTGTCATTTGTGTGTTTCTTGTAGTAGAGTGTCTGTTTAAATCTTTTGACCATTTCTAGTTGGGCTTTGTTTTTTTCTTTCTTTTTTTTGGAGAAGTTTTGCTATAGGGCACATGCGCTCACCAGAAAGACAGAGAGACAAGAAGTGAGAAATCACCCCCCTGGGGGATAGTCACAACATAATCCCTTCTCCTCCACTCTCCTCTCAGGATCTTGGGCACTGCACACACACACGCACCCGGCATGAGTTTAAGCCACTGGTTCCAGGACTTGAACCATAGTCAATTACACGGGAGTCCAGCAACGTAGCCATTACTCCATCTGTAGGTCCCACTAGTTATATATTTTTAAGAAGATAAATGCATGTACATCTATCCTTGATAAATTTCATTTTATACGTTAACCTGTTGTTTCTGTCCAAATACATGAGGTGTTTTTTGGTTGTTGTTTTTTAGATTTTGCTATAGGGCACGTGCACTTGCTGGGGAGACAGAGACAGAAAGCAAGAAATCCTCCTCCAGGGGGGTGGCCATGCTGCAATCCCTTCTCCTCCTCTTGGAATTCTGGGCATGCATGCATATGCACTCAGCATGAGTTTTAAGCCACTGGTCCAGGATTCGAAAGGTGGTCCACCATGTGCGAGTCCAGCGATATAACCATTATGCCATCTGCTGGTTCCATATTTGAGTATTTTAAAGCTGATTTATTTCTGCAGGAGAGGGAGGGAAGAGAAGAAAGGAGAGGGAGGCACCACCAACAGGGCTTTTATTCTGTGATTCATCCCAGGTCTCAGCCAGCTAGGATTACTGGCATGCCCAAGCACACCTGGCATGTACAAGGAGGCCCTGTGACCAAACAGAGGACCTACCCATGTGGATCCATTTGCATTACTGCTGTGCCACCCTCTGGCCCATTTTCTCTTCCATGGTATTATCTAATTTTTGTAGATAAGTTTATATCAGCAACATTTATTAAGCTAGAATTTAAATCTTCAAGTCATTGAAGGCAGGCCATGGCTCAGAGGTAAAATGCAGTGCTCTGGGAGGCAGACTCATATGGGAAGGTTGCCAGTTCAAGGACACCTCCCAGAGTATGGTGGACATATATGTGCATGTGGTCCATGCTAGCTAAGGTGGTCTCATGCTGTCTAGACCCTGTTGCAGGTGCTATATCTTTGTCTCTACTCTCTGTCTCTCTCACTCATGGGGTACAAAATAATTAAAGAATACATCAATCTTCAAGGTGGTGATAAACATCTACTAAAGTGATGCCAAATACAGAGCCCTGTGACAATCATTACTTTCATTCAGCTAGATATTAAGCAATTGATTAATAATTGATTAGTAACCCGAGGATAGTGGTTAAACCAGTTGTAAATTTCTTGCCTAACTAGTAAAAGAAACTTTATCTTGATTTCAACAATATATATTTGACTTATTCTATGTTATTACTATCTTCTAAGCCTAATTATTGTGTCAAAAGAAAAATTAGGCTAGCATTTTTCCTCTGTGAACCTAATCTGACTTCCAATATTTTCTACACCCCATTCCCTACTCCACCATGGCTGACAAAAGGTTTTGCTGGGAATTCTTGTTAAACATTTTTTTGGGGCGGGGGGGGGGGGGAGAGTTTTTCGCTATAGGGCGCGTGCGCTCGCCAGACAGACAGAGAGAGACATAAAGACAGAAAGCGAAAAATCACCCCCCAGAGGGGATGGTCACGCCGCAATCCCTTCTCCTCCATTCTCCTCTCGGGATCTTGTGCACGCACGCACACGCGCCCGGCGTGAGTTTTAAGCCACCGGGTCCGGGACACGAACCGCGGTTGACTACGTGGGAGTCCAGCGACATAGCCATTACGCCAACTGCTGGTTCCCAAACTTTTTTTTTTTTAAATGAAATCTCTCCCCCCACTCCTTAATACTTTATTTATTTATTTATTTATTTTTAATTTGACCAGAGAAGGACAGAGAGAGAAAGCAAGCCGCCAGGTCCAGGGACTTGAACCACAGTTGGCCATGTGGGAGTCCAGTGCCTTTAACCACCATGCCACCTGCGGGCTCCTAAACTTTTTTTTTTTTTAAAGAGGTTTTTTTTTTTTTGTTTTTTTTTTTTTTTTTTTTTTTTGCCATAGGGCACATGCATGCTCAGGAAAGAGAGAAAGACACTGAGAGGGAAAGTGAGAAATCACCCCCCCGAGGGTGGATGGCCATGCCACAGTCCCTTCTTCTCCATTCTCCTCCTAGAATATTGGGCACTCACACACATGCACCCTGCATGATTTGCAAGTCACCGGATCTGGGACTTGAACCACAGTGGACCATATGGGAGTCCAGCAATGTAACCTCTACACCATCTGCTGGCTCTCTTATTAAACTCTTAATCTATAGTTTCAAGAATCTAGTCTCTTTTTTCTCTTTGAAATTGAGAAAATTAATACTGAGTTTTTTTTATTTCTGGTCTTCCATTTTCTTGTTTCTAGTTTCTCTTCCATTCTTCATATGATATCCTTGAGCTCTCAATGTCCTAGGTTGTAATTTATCTGGTCCTAGAAATTTCAACTCACAACAAGCTACTGGATGCTGTCTGATGGTCTTTTCTCTTATCTTAGGCTTCCTTTACAAAGAGATGAACTGGGGTCAGCAGGTGGCATGGTGGTTGAAGCACTGGACTCTCATATGGCTAACAGTGGGTTAGGTCCCAGACCCGGTGGCCCCAAAATCACAATAAATAAATAAATATTTAAAAAGAAAAACAAAAAGAGATGAACCATACCATTGTTTTGAAAGCATTTGGTCAGAAGTAAGGTATGTAATTTCCTCTTATTTCCTAATATTTAATTGGCTAAAGTCAGGTGGCCATGACTGCTGTAAACTGGGCAGGGATGTCTAATCCTCCACTGGGAGAAGTCAGTATTTTGAATAATAATGTTGCTTATTTACATTTATCAAATTTTCTTTCTTTCTTTTTTTAAACATATTTATTTATTTATTTGCCAGAGGGTGAATGAGCTGGCTGGGGTGGAGGGCTGAGTGAGAAAGCATCCCTCAGAGGGACGGTCATGCTGCAACTTCTCCACTTCTCTTTCTTAGGATTTTGGGCACCCACACACGTGTCCAGCATGTTTTTCAAGCTGTTGGATCCAGAACTCGAACCATGTGAGATCCAGCCACCTTAGCCACCACACCCTGGTTGGCCCACTCAAAGTTGACTTCTTTATTCTGTGGGATTTCCTTGGGACTGCCAGTGGCTGTCTTCCCAGTGACTTGAAGTAGTCTAGAGGGATAAAGCTAGTCATGTGCAGAGAATTGAGAGACCAGGAAATGTCCTGGCAGCTTTAGTTTCTGCACCTCCCAGGGCTGCCCTGGTTTCTGAAACTTTCCTTTGTGTCTGTGAAGTAACAGAAGAGTGCCATGATCAGATTTGCATTTCAGAAAGATTACTTTGGATACAGTACAGAGAATGCAGAGAATGCATCAGAGGGGAAGAGGAAGAAGGGCCAGCTGCCATGACACGGTGGTACAGCAATGCCTTTCACTGCCAAAGCCACAGAGGAGGTCCTGGGTTAACACCCTATGATTTCTCTGTGTGCCGTGGGCTTGTGTGTATGCTCACCATTCTAGCTGGCTAGGCTTGGGGTTGATCATGGCATGAAGACCTGTTGGAGGTGACTGACTGTCTCTCTCCCACTTTCTGTGTTTCTTCCTTGTAGAATAAATACATATACTTAAAAATCAAAGCAGGATGCTTAGTGTTTGTGCAGGATGACTAGTAATCTGTTTCAGATATGGATACATACACTAGGGGCCTGGCAGTGGGAATGGAAAGAGTAGATGGGTTCTCCAGGTGTTTGATCAGGCCTTGGTTGCTGTGGGAAGGAGTAGAAGAGAGGAAAGAGTTTTGCCCAGTTAGGACATTTGGGTGGATGGTGGTGTCATTCACCAACACAAAAAGTAAAACAGAGTGGGAGAAGATTCCTTCATTTTAGACATGTTGAGTTTGAGGTGTCTGTAGAACATCTAACTGGAGGGAACCAGCAGTTAGCGTAATGGCTATGTCGCTGGACTCCCACGTAGTTGACCGCGGTTCGCGTCTCGGACCCGGTGGCTTACAACTCACGCCGGGCGCATGTGCGTGCGTGCCCAAGATCCTGAGAGGAGAATGGAGGAGAAGGGATTGCGGCGTGACCATCCCCCCTGGGGGGTGATTTCTCGCTTTCTGTCTCTAATGTCTCTCTCTGTCTGTCTGGCGAGTGCACGCGCCCTATAGCGAAAATCTCTCCAAAAAAAAAAAAAAAAAACAAAAAAAAAACATCTAACTGGAGATGACTTGTGGACAACTTGAGTAAATAGTGTGGAATTCACAGGTGTAAAGAGTATCATTAAAAAGATGATACAGACTGGCCCTGTGGCCTAGTGGTTAAGGGAGCTGAATCTCGTGTGGCTGACCATGCAGCTTGAAAAGAAAAGGGAAGAAACCTTGTAGTAGTCATTCCCTAGGCAACTAATAATTTGTTTTCTATCTGTATAGATTTCTTTCTTTCTTTCTTTTATTTATTTATTTTTTTGAGAGGTTTTTGCTATAGGGCGCGTGCGCTCGCCAGACAGACAGAGAGCAGAGAAACAGAAAGTGAGAAATCACTCCCCAGGGGGGATGGCCACGCCGCAGTCCCTTCTCCTCCATTCTCCTCTCGGGATCTTGGGCACGTACGCACACGTGCCCGGCATGAGTTTTAAGCCATTGGGTCCGGGACTCGAACTGTGGTCCACTACATGGGAGTCCAGTGACATAGCCATTACGCTAACTGCTGGTTCCCCTGTATAGATTTACTTCTTCTGGACAGTTCATATAAATGGGATCATAGCGATATGTGTAAACCTCTTGACTTTTAAAGTCTCTCTCCTTTTTAAAAAAAAAAAATAGAATGATTTTATTTAACTTTATTTATTTATTATTTTAATTTGACCAGAATGAGAGAGAGAGAGAAAGAGAAAGAGAAAATGAGAAAGTAAGCCGCCAGTCCGGGACTCAAAGCACAATTGGCCATGCAGGAGTCCGGTGCCCTTAAACACCATGCCACCTGCCAGCCTCCTCTTTTCTTCCTTCCTTCCTTCCTTCCTTCCTTCCTTCCTTCCTTCCTTCCTTCCTTCCTTCCTTCCTTTCTTTATAATTATTTTATTTAACTTTATTTAGTTTACTTTGACCAGAGAGGACCAGAGTGTAAGACAGAGAGGGGGAAAGTGAGAAAGCAAGCTGCCAGGTCCAGGACTCAAACTGTGGTCTGCCATATGGGAGTCCAGCGCCCTTAACTACCATCCCACCCGCTGGCCCCCAAGTCTCTTTCCTTAAATGATTTATTTTCGTGTTCCTTTTTTTTTTTTTTTTTTGAGAGGTTTTTGCTATAGGGTGCATGCGCTCGCCAGAGAGACAGAGAGAGGCAGAGAAACAGAAAGCGAGAAATCTTCCCCCAGGGGGTATGGCCACGCTACGATTCCTTCTCCTCCATTCTCCTCTCGGGATCTTGGGCAGGTATGCAGACATGCCCAGCGTGATTTTTTTAAGTCACCAGGTCCGGGACGCAAACTGCGGTCGACTACATGGGAGTCTAGTGACATAGCCATTACACTAACTACTGGTCCCTGTTCCATATACTTTTAAAAATAAATATTTATTTTATTTATTATTTTAAAATTTGCTATAGGGCATGTGTGCTTACCAGAGAGAGAGTGAAAGAGGGAAAGTGAGAAAGCAAAGCTGCCAGGTCTGGGACCCAAACTGCTCTTGGCCATGTGGGAGTTCAGTGCCTTAACCACCATGCCACCTGCTGGCCCTGTGTTCCATGTTTTCAGAGTTCACTTTACAGTTAACTTGTAGCTCTATCTTGCCTGATAAATTTGCTTGATTTTTAATTCATACTTATATTTTTCTATCATTTAACATATGTACATAGTATATGTTGAGTAAATAATTAGTAGTGTTATATGAGTTTTTTTTTTTTTTTTTTTTTTGGAGAGATTTTCGCTATAGGGCGCGTGCGCTCGCCAGACAGACAGAGAGAGACATTAGAGACAGAAAGCGAGAAATCACCCCCAGGGGGGATGGTCACGCCGCAATCCCTTCTCCTCCATTCTCCTCTCGGGATCTTGGGCACGCACACACACGCGCCCGGCGTGAGTTTTAATAAGCCACCGGGTCCGGGACGCAAACTGCGGTCGACTACGTGGGAGTCCAGCGACATAGCCATTACGCTAACTGCTGGTTCCCAGTAGTGTTATATGAGTTTTATGGATATTCAAAAATATTCTTTGTTGACATTGTCCTGGTGTCTGAATTTCATTTACCATTTCTTATTCTCATTTTTTGTCCCCATTTAGTCACTCTGTAACTAATAGTGTTTATACTTACACTGTTGATGGAAAGTTTTTGAGTCAGTCTTTCTTTATTCCTGCAGATTTATCTAATTATTCAGTACTTGGAACAAGAGAGGTCAAAAGTTTACAGAAAAGAAAAGTCCATTAGGAGCCTATTAGATTTATCATAATACTTCGTTTCTAAATTCCTTTAGACCCTTTCTCGTTGTAAAATGAGTCACCCTGATGGAGGGATTGTGCCTTCCTAATGTAACTTCAGCTGTGTTTAGACTTGCCTTCGTATATATAGCTGCTTCATTGGTGTCCTCTTCCACTAGTCACTAGCGCATAAAAATATTCAGACAGGATGGTAAAGTAGTGTACATTTCTATAGTTAGAATCGTCTTAGTACAAATAACTTTGGATCTAAGAGTGCTTTGTCCTCTCTGTGATAAAAAGGCAGAAAGTTTCACTTTTTTGTCTTTCAGAGTTTCTCTTCTTGTGCACTCCCACCTCCCACTTGCCACATACTTTACATTTGACAAAAGGACATTCAAGATTCCTAGTCAAATGCCAGATAAATATGTATTATTTAAATCTCATAGTTGAGCTTGTGAAAGAGTAAAGAAAAACTTCAGGACTCCCACGTAGTCGACCGTGGTTCGCGCCAGGACCCGGTGGCTTAAAACTCATGCCGGGCGCGTATGTGTGCGTGCCCAAGATCCGGAAAGGAGAATGGAGGAGAAGGGATTGCGGAGTGGCTATCCCCTCTGGGGGGTGATTTCTCGCTTTCTATCTCTCTGTCTCTCTCTGTCTTTTTGGCGAACGCACACGCCCTATAGCAAAAACCTCTCCAAAAAAAGAAGAACTTCAGGAGCAGAAAATGAAGAGGGAATAGAACACCAAAGTGTTAATAAGTAAGGGTAATTAAGAGACTGCTCTGGGTAAGTAGGGGACTTTAGTTTATTAAGGCTATATGGGAATAGCAGATTTTTTACTTCCATACATAAAGCAGGATCCTCAAAGGTTTACCACATCACTGAAAAGATGATCTAGAAAAAAATTTGCCCAGTGGCATAGAGGAATGTCATGGAAGTTTGTCCAGTCTGTGTAGGCTCTGGTGGGAAGGTCTTCTCTGAGAATTTGTGGTTACTTAGGCTTAGCCTCATGTAAATTTTGTTTAGAATATAAAATATTTCTTTTTCTCTGCAATCCAGGAAACCCAGAGTCAAGAAATTAACGTAAAGTAATCTCAAATCAGCGACAGTCCTATGGCATAAGGACTGAAGCATATGCAAAACTTGTCTATATAGCTATCCTTAATCTAGACTACTTAAGAGCCCCACAGCTAAAGGCGCTCTAAAAAAAGATTTAAAAAAATGTAGTCATTGGAGCCAACAGGTGGAGTAGAGATTAAGGCGGCTGGATCCCATATGGCTGACTGTGTGGTTTGATTTGCGCACCCAGCAGCTTGAGAAACATGCTGGGTTTGTGTACGTATGTGCCCAAAATCCTGAGAGGGGCATGGAGTAGGAGGAATTATGGTATGATCATCCACCTGGGTGGGGGGTGATTTTTTTCTCTCTCTCTAGCAAGTGCATGCGCCCTATAGCAAACTTAATAAAAAAATGCACACATAGACTTATGTATAGAGATTAAATTTAAAAATTAGTGAATAGCATCAGTGGAAGAATGGCTAAATCATGGTATTTTCATACAATGGAATATTATTAGTCAGTGCAAATGAATTAAATACTATTATGTACAAGATCACGGTTGAATAAAGATAATTTGGCAAAGAAAAAAAGCCAGACACAAAATAATATGTATAATGTGATTTTATCTATGTAAAGCTAAAAACCTTAATATATGATATTGAGAGTCATGATAATTTGGAATGAAGAGGAAAGGGATAATGAATAAGAAGGGAGTTTCTAGGGTACTGGTAACATTGCTTTTTTTTTTTTTTTTTTGAGAGGTTTTTGCTATAGGGTGCGTGCACTTGCCAGAAAGACAGAGACAGAGAGACAGAAAGCGAGACATCACCCCAGGGGAGATGGCCACGCCACAATCCCTTCTCCTCCATTCTCCTCTTGGGATCTTGGGCACTCACGTACATGCGCCCAGCGTGAGCTTAAGCCACCGGGTTTGGGACTTGAACCATGGTCAGCTACATGGGAGTCCATTGACATAGCCATTACATTAACTGCTGGTCCCAGCATTGCATTTTTGACCTGAGTTCTAGTTACATGGTTGTTTCACTTTGTGATGATTCATTGCATTTATATGTATACTTGCTCAATCTAATAGAAAGCTGGAAAGGAAACTATGAAAATGTCACAGAAAAGACAGGATAAATAGAAAGCACAGTAAAAGATGGTAAAAATATATGTCAGTGATTACGATGAATGTAAATGAATTATACTTACCAGTTAAAAGACAGTGACAGCATGTTTCCGAGATGACCAGTGTTCATTCCTTTTCTCTTTGTATGTGCTATACCCTTCTCTAGAGGTAGAGTTTATTCTTCCATTCATCTTGATTTGGGGTTGGCTTTAGTGACTTGTTTGACCAGTAGAGTGTGGCATAAATGACATTCTGGGACTCTCAAGGCTAGGACATGAGAAGTTTTACATCTTCCATCTAAGCTTCTTTGGGCATTCTCTTTTGCAACGCCTGCCATGGAGTTCTCAGTCTGGGAATCTAGCTGCCATACTGTGCGAAGCCTAAGCCAGATGGAGAGGCTCAGCTGAGCTCCCAGACAACAGCCAGCATCAACTGCCAGCCATGTGAGTGAGTGAGGGAAGCATCGTGGACATTCCAGGCCCAGCAGGCCTTATTTGGAGAAAAATCCAGGCCCTGGTCTAGCTATCTTCAACGATTGGAGCCACTCTATCTGAGGTCTCAGATATTATGGAGTAGGCACGAGCTGTTCTTGCTGTACCCCATCTAAATTCCTGACTCTTGGAATTGTGAGCATAATAAAATAGTTATGTTTCACTAAACTTTGGCATATTTTGTCCCTAGAAACAGATGACTTGAACAGAATTTGGTACCTGGAGATGTACTGTCATAACCTAAAATCTGCATTAGCTTTGGGATTTGGCAGTGGGTCAACAATGGAGGGACCTCGAGAAGACCATTAGTAAAGGCTTAAAACACAAAAGTGTGAAAAGAGAAAACCTTTGTTAGGTAGTGGTTCAAGGTTTGTTAGCACTGTCACATGTAGTAACATGGCAGAAAGAAATGTACCTAGTGGATTTGGTGTATCTCAAGAGATTACTAGGCAGAGTATTGAGAAGTATTACCTAGCTCCTTCTAACTGCCTGCAATTAGATCCAAATGGATAAAGAAGCTAAAACATTAATTTTTAAAGCTGAATTTAGAGGAAATATTTCTAGTCTAAGATGGGTTATGTTGTGTTAGAAAAAAGAACTTCTTCTCATTCCCACTGTTCCAGATGGCCAATGAGTTTTAAAGAAATGGTTTCAGAAAAAAGATCAAATTCAAGATGCTGCCAATAAAAGATGGCCTCAAAGTAGAGATCTCAAGAATACAACTGTAATTTTTTTTTGCTAAGACTTCAGAAAGATTTAAGGCAGTGCTTTATAGAAACCTTCAGTTAGATAAAAAAAGATGTCTGGGAAAGATCTTAAGGGAATACCTCTTGAATTCATCCCAGTCCCTTAAATAAGAGAGCTTCTAGTAGACTTACACAGGACTTAAGATAGAGAAGGTAGGTATAGTTTTTGTCTATAGAGGTGAACCCCAATAAGATTCATAGGAAATCTGTAAGATTTTAAAGAAATTGTATCAGCAGAAGCACATTCAGTTTGGATTAACAGGAATGGAAAAAAATTAAAATAGGTCTTTAGGCTTCTAATCATCTGTAGCCAGGAAACAGGCAAACATTAACTATCTCTTGTAAAGGATGGGAAATTACAAGGGTGGAGTCCAGAGTTTTGGAGAATCACTCAGGGAATAGCATTTGGTTGTAATCGAAGAACTGGTAACATTTGTCTGATGACATTTCAGAGTTGTTATGGGTTAGTAAGTGCTGTGTCTCCTATTCCCTCTCTTTTACGCCCACTTTTTTTTTATTAAGGTTTTTGTCATAGGGTGTGTGCATTTGCTGGAAAGAAACAGAGAGGGACAGTGAGAGGGACATCTCCTCCATTCTCCTCCTGGGATCTTGGGCACACATGCATACACACCTGCTGTGGGTTTCAAGCCACAAGGTCCAGGACTTGAATCAGTGTCAGCCATGAGGGAGTCCAGCGATGTAACAGTTACACCATCTGTTGGCTCCTACTCTCACATTTTTAAATGGGAGTGTCTATTGTTGTTATCCTGAGTCAGTCTCACTATTGTCCATTTGTATGTTGGGTGTGTGGGAGCAGATAATTTGTCTCTTTGATTCAGATCAAGAGGAAGTATTCTCCAGTAGCTGTACCTGAGGAACTGCATCTGAGGAGCCTCAGCCACACCTGGACCTGATTTAGATATCGAGATTCTGGACATCAAGTGATGCCTTAATGGGATGAGACTTTTGAAGGTCTTAGGAGAGGGTGAGTGTATTTTGCATGTGGGAGGAACTTATTGGGGCCAGAGGGTGGTCTTCGGTAGCTCATTTCCAAGGTAGCCACCATCATTTTTTTTTCCCCTTCTTGCCATTCAGAGATGGAGTTTCTTTTTCTCCTCTTCTGAACTCTGAGCTAGATTAAGTAACTTGCTTAACCAAAAGAATATGACTTTTTGGGACTTCAGAGCCTAGGTCATAAGAAGCCTTATACCTTCTGCTTGTCCCTGCTGGAATCCTCTCTCTCTGACTACTCCCTCTTAGAACACAGCCACCATGCTGTGAGAGGTCCAGGCCAAAGGGAGAGGAAACATGGAGGCACAGGCTGACAGCATCAATGATCTACCAGTAAACAGCCAGCATTAACTAGCTGTCAGCCATATGAGTAATTGAAGGAACTACGCTTGATAGCTCAGCCCCAGCAGATAGCACCTGGAGAAGAATCAAGGTTCCAGACAGATGGCCCCTGTTAAGACATCTTAGCCATCGTCTGTTCAAGTCCCTCCATCTGAGTTTCCGGATATTATGGATCAGAGAAAAATTGTCTCTGTTGGGAACCAGCAGTTAGTGTAATGGCTATGTCGCTGGACTCCCACATAGTCGACCGCGGTTCGCGTCCTGGACCCGGTGGCTTAAAATTCACGCTGGGCGTGTGTGCCTGCGTGCCCAAGATCCCGAGAGGAGAATGGAGGAGAAGGGATTGCGGCGTGACCATCCCCCCTGGGGGGTGATTTCTCGCTTTCTGTCTCTATGTCTCTCTCTGTCTGTCTGGCAAGCACACGCGCCCTATAGCGAAAACCTCTCAAAAAAAAAAAAAAAATACTGTCTCTGTTGTGCTCTGCCAGAATTTCTGGCACACAGAATAATAAAAATAATAAAAATGATCGTTGTTTAACACCACTATGTTTTGGGGGTAGTTTTTTATGTAGCATAGATATTGTCAGGCTAAATAGAAAATAATTAAGCTCTGTGATTATTTATAAGAGACATACCTGGAACTAAGGAATCAGAGAGATCGGAAATAAAGTATAGAAAAGCCTATTCAAAAAGAACGCTAAGGGAACCAGCAGTTAGCGTAATGGCTCTGTCGCTGGACTCCCACGGGGTCGACCGCGGTTCGCATCCCGGACCCGGTGGCTTAAAACTCATGCCGGGCGCGTGTGCGTGCGTGCACAAGATCCCGAGAGGAGAATGGAGGAGAAGGGATTGCGGCGTGGCCATCCCCCCTGGGGGGTGATTTCTCACTTTCTGTCTCTCTGTCTCTGTCTGTCTGTCTGGCGAGCACACGCGCCCTATAGCGAAAAACCTCTCCAAAAAAGAAAAAAAAAAAGAATGCTAATAGAGCAGGTCAATAGTAGGCAAAATTAATTTGAAGGTAAATCATTAGTGTTAAGGGAACCAGCAGTTAGCGTAATGGCTATGTCGCTGGACTCCCACGTAGTCGACCGCGGTTCGCGTCTCGGACCCGGTGGCTTACAACTCACGCCGGGCGCGTGTGCGTGCGTGCCCAAGATCCCGAGAGGAGAATGGAGGAGAAGGGATTGCGGCGTGACCATCCCCCCTGGGGGGTGATTTCTCGCTTTCTGTCTCTATGTCTCTCTCTGTCTGTCTGGCGAGCGCACGCACCCTATAGCGAAAAAAACTTCTCCAAAAAAAAAAAAAAAATCATTAGTGTTAAAAATACTAAGAAAAAATTATAAAGGGAGTAATTTATTATTTTTTAGAACTTTTTGACATATGGTACATGTACTTGTCAAAGAGAGAGACAGAGACAGTGACCAGGAAAGTTTGAAATCACCCTCTCAGTGAGGAATGGCCACGCCACAATCCCTTTTTCTCCATTCTTCTGGGATCTTGGGCACACATGCACACGTGCCCTGCATAAGTTTCAAGCCACTGGGTCTGAGACTCTAACCGTGATTGGCTAAGTGGGAGTCCAGTGATATAACCACTACACTATCTGCTGACTCTGATAGTAATTTATTATTATTATTATTATTATTATTTTGCCGTAGGGTGTGCAAACTTATCAGAGAAAAACAGAGAGAGAGAGGAAGTGAGAAATCACCCCCAGGGAGGATGGCCACTCCACATCCCTTTTCTTCTGTTGTCCTCTTGGGATTTTAGGCATGCACACACCATGTACCTGAAGTGTTTTTCAGGCCACCAGGTCTCAGACTTAAACCACAGAGTCAGCCACATGGGATCCAGCACCTTAACCATCCACTACTTGTTGGCCCTAAAAGGAGTGATAATTAGTCAAGAAGCTAAATTCCTGGGCCAGCCCCATACCCTGGTAGTTAAGGGAGCCATATCTTACATGGCTGGGTAGTTTGAATCCTGGCCCATGCTGTTTGAAAACATACGGAGTGGTGTACATGCTTGCCCAAAATCCTGACAGGATATCAAAATGGAGAAGAGATTGTGGTGCAACTATGCCCCATTGGGGAGTGCTTTTTCCCTGTTCCCCTCTCTCCATCTCTGGCAAGCACATATGCCCTCTCACAAATTATAAAAATAGAAGAAAAGGTTATAATTTCCAATCAGGATGCATCCAAATGTATGCTAAAAATATATAGATAGAATGCAGATAGAGTATAAAATATAATATAATACAAAATGTAGAATATAGGGGGAAAATGTATGGATATAATTATAAGTTGATAAATTACAAAGTAATTGATGGTCAGACAGAGAAAAAATTTGAGAAGATACAGAAGATTATAGCAAACATCCAGTAAGTTTGAATTTGCATTTTCTAGACTTTTATATAAATGGAATCTTACAGTATGTATCTTTTTTTTTTGGAGGGGGAAGCAGGAAAGTCCTGGCTGCTTTGACTTAGTGACATTTTGAATCTCTTTCATGTTGTTGAGTGTTCAAAGGTTCATTCCTTTTCTTTGTTTAGTAGTATTCCATTGTATGGCTCAACCATACTTTATTTACCTGTTGACAGACATTTGGACTATTTCTGATTTGGGGCTATTACAAAAAATGCTGCTTTGAACATCTGTGTATGAATGTTTGTAGACATATGTTTTACTCCTCTTTGTTAAGTGTCTAGGAGTGTAATGGTTAGATCCTTATATGGTTTAGCTGTCAAGAAACTGCCAAACGGTTTTCCAATGTGACTTTGCCATTTTACATTCCCCCCGGATTTAAGTTCCTCCTCATTGTGGTCGATGTTTGGTATGGTCAGTCTTTATTCTTGGCTGTGCTATCAAGTGTAGGGTTTAATTTCTTTTTCTTTAGTGACTCATACTGAGCATCTTTTCATGTGCTTATTTGTCATTTGTGTGTCTCCTGTGGTAAAGTGTCTGTTTAAATCTTTTGACCATTTCTAGTTGGGCTTTGTTTATTTCTGATTATTGAGTTTTGAGAGTTTTTTTTTAAATATAGTCTGGGTACAAATCCTTTATTAGATATTTGATTTGTAAATATTTCCTTGTAGTCTGTGGCTTGTTTTGTTATTATCTTTATAATGCTCTTTGAAGTACAAGCTTTTCACTTTGATTAAGTCTAATATGTTAATTTACAAGTTTTGGTTTTATATTTAATACCGTTGGCCCATTTTGAGTTAATTTTTGTATGTGGGTGGTACAAAGTTTGTATTGAAGTTTGTTGTTGTTTTTGTATGGATATCTATTGTTGCAACATAATTTGTTGAAAAGACTATCCTTTCTCCTCTGAATTGCCGTTGCTGCTTTGTTGAAATTCAGTTGTCTACAGATGTGTGGGTCTATTTCTGGATTCTCTATGCTATCCTGTTTATTGATCTGTTTGTTTTACTTGACACCACCGTCATACTAATTTAATAGTTGTAGTTTTTATAAATTTTAAAAACTAGTATTGTTGGGCAAGCAGGTTGTATGGTGGTTGGGGTACTGGACTCCCACATGGCCACCTGTGGTTTGAGTCCTGGAACTGGTGGCTTACTTTCTCACTTTTCCCCTCTCTCTCATTCTCTGTCTCTATCAAATTAAAAAAATAATAATAACAATAAATAAATTTAAAAAAACTGATATTGTTAGTCTTTCAGCTTATTTTTCCTTTTCAAAGTTGTTTTGATTATTCTGGGTCCCTTGCATTTCCATATGAATTTTTAAATCAGTTTGTTGGTTTCTACAGCAAAACTTTTAGAATTTTTATTGCCCTTATCTTCTAATTCTAACATTCGTATCAATTCTTTTTTTTTTTTTAATTCATTGATTTTAATTTGACCAGAGAAGGACAGAGTGAGAGAGAGAGAGAAAGTGAGAAAGCAAGTCTCCAGGTCCAGGACTCGAACTGTGGTCAGCCATGAGGGAGCCCTTAACCACCACACCACCTGTCAGCCCCAACATTCGTATCAATTCTATATTGGCTTCAGCTAATTGATTTTTCTCTACTTCATGGGTTGTATTTTCCTGCTTCTTTGCTTTTCTGGTAAATTTGCTTAGATTCTAAACGTTGTGAATTTTACCTTGCTGGGTACCGGATCTTTTTTCATTTTCTTTGTTCTGTGTCACAGTTCTCTTACAGATACAGTGATCCTTTCCTCCATACTTGTTCATGTGGGGCTGGAGCAGTTTTCCATCTAGGGTAGTTACTCACTCCATAAGAACCTTTGGAATAATCCAGTGCCCTATAAATTGTAGGAGTTCTTGCTCTGGGTGACAGGGCAGTCGTTGTTCTGTTCTCTGCGTGCTAGTCAGTGTTCTTCAGTCCTCTGACTAGTTCCTTACACGCCGTGGCTGGCCAGCACCATGCTGAGTACTTAGGGGGTCCATCCACTGCAGAGCTCCAGGTGCCCGCAGTGTGCAGCTCCCTCTCCTCCAGTGCCCTGTCCTGCCAGCTCTCTCTGCCTCGCCTCCCCAGACTTTCAGCCTCATCTGCTCAGCTAAGACAGTCTCCCAGTCTCCACCTGAGCTCTTCCTCCCTGAGCTGCCCTGAAATGCCCTCAAGGCAGAAAACCAAAGCCTTCACAGAACTCACCTCACTGTTTCCTGTCAGGGGTCACGGTCCTTCATTGTCGGATGTGCAGCGTCTTTAAAATCATTGTTTCAAATGTTTTGTCTGCTTTTTTATTTCAGGCAGGTAAATAAATCCTGTGCTTGTTACTCCATGTTAACTGAAAATGGAAGTCCTCTGTTTTCTATTCTTTTTTTAATGTGCTTAAAATGTTTCATAGAGGGGCCAGCAGGTGGTGTGGTGTTAAGGACTTCCACTTGGCTTCCATAAATAAAGTTAAATATTTAATTTTATTTATCCATTTATTTATTTATTTATTTACTTATTTTAATTTGACAAGAGAGGGATAGAGTTAGTGAGTGAGAGAGAGAGAGAGAAAGTGAGAAAGCAAGCCACCAGGTCCGGGACTTGAACTACGGTTGGCCATGTGGGAGTCCAGCACCCTTAACCACCATGCCACCTGCTGGCCCCAATAGATAACATGATTCTTAAAAATAAAAAAGTTCTGTGGGGGCTGTCCCTGGAGCACAACTGTCATATGCTGTATAGAGGAAGCTAGATCCCACATGGCCAGCTGTGGTTGCAGTCCTGGCCTTGTTCGCTAAAAAATATGCCAGGTGCTTACATGCGCTGAGGATCCTGACAGGATAGAGAATTGAAGAAAAAGGATTGCAACATGACTGCCCTGTTGTGAGATGCGTGCATGTGTGCCTTCTCTCTGTCATGCATGTGCATGTGCCCTCCAGCATGAAAAAAAGGTTCATGGTAAGCACACCAAATGGGTATGTTTCTCAAAGGTAAGCTACTGATTGAATTTTTCTAGACTTAAACATCACCTTCTTGTCAATCATTTTGAGAGACTAAAACTTTATACTTCACATGTTTTTAGGTAATTCGTTTTGTTTTTATGTTTATCTATAAGGCAGAGCAGTTCTAGCCTAATGGCTCTGCAAAGTAAACCATATCCAACATGGCCAGCCAGGGTCTGAATTCCAGTCCCAGTGACTTGAAAAACATGTGCGCATGGCCTAGGAGCCTGACAGGATGGAGAATTGCAGAAAAAAGGATTGTAATTTAACTGGGCCCTGTTGGAGGGGATATTCATTCATTCCTTCTGTCTTTCTCTCATGTACACACATCCTCTGGCATAAAACAAGAAAAAAGCCAAAGGGGTGTGATATGCCCTGTGAGTGTGTGAATAGAACAATACCATCTGTGCTGCAAGCCCTGAGCTCTGAACTCTGCGTCACTATCTTATTTCACATTAGCTTCCAAATATCACTGGGCGGTCATTTTTTACTTTAAAATTAGTCTACCTATCTGGTTTGATTTGATCTTGTGACTGTCAGAAAAAAACCTCCTAGGAATAGAATAAAGAAATATTTTACATCCTTCAGGCTTTAAAAAACAAAATCAAGATCCAAATATTAAAAAAAAATTAATATCTTTAAGCACTTCTACAATGGAGTCATTTTCTTAAAAAAGAAGGAAGCATTGTTTTTTAACCTAGTTGATGAATAATTTGAGTGCTATTTTATTATAAATAATTGATTTCCAAGATTTCCTGAGATAGGAAGATTGTGTTCTAGCTGAATAATTTAAGGGAAGTGATAAGGATATAAATTCTGTTGGTGGAAATAATGAAGGAAAGAAAATTTGGCATTGGGGTTGATTTTGAGCAGATCGATTCAATAATTAAGATGAGTGAGTCTGGCGACCAGCAGGTGGCGTGATGGTTAAGGCGCTGGACACTCCCACATGGCTGACCACAGTTTCGGTCCCAGACTTGGCAGCTTGCTTTCTCACTTTCTTTCTCTCTCTCTCTCTGGTCAAATTTAAATAAATGAATGAATAAATAAAATTAAATAATTCTTTAAAAAAAATGTTATTTATTTATTTATTCATTCATTCATTTTAATTTGACCAGAGAAACACACAGAGAGAGAGAGAGGGAAAGTGAGAAAGCAAGCCACCAGGTCCAGGTCTTGAACCGTGGCTGGCCATGTGGGAGTGTCCAGCGCCTCAACCACCATGCTACCTGCTGGCCCCAAATTAAATAATTCTTAAAAAAAAAGACGAGTGAGTTTGTCACTCGTCTTAAAGAGGAAGTGGGGTTATCTCACAAGAATGAGGAATAGGTAAGTTTGACCTCAGTGGAGAAAACTTTGAATAGTTGTTTGGGGGAGGCCATTCTTAGATGATGTGTTTCCTATTGTTGGGAGTAAAAGAATGAAAAATTTTCTTAAGAGGAGTCTTGCTTGTGACTTTCACTCTTACTTTCTCTTTCTTCTCTATGTTCAATATGCAATCATTTTTTAAGTAAAAAAAGGGTGGAGATGATTTTTTTTAAGTTTTTTTTTTTTTTTTTCAAGGCAGGAAAGCATACCAAGAAATAGAAAGTCCAAGTCATTATTTTCTGCAGCTCTATTTTTGGCAAACTGTAAGAGTGCTATTTTTGTGCCAGGTTATAGAATTATAGTCCTAGGAAAGTGAGAATATTTTAAATTTGTGCTATAATATTTTTATAAATGTGAAATCCCATTTAAATGCCTTAAAGTATAAAAATAATTCAAAGACATCAGACCAGCTGGTAGCATGGTGGTTAGGGCAGGTGGATCCCACTTGGTGACTGCATAGAGTCCCAGACCCAGTAGCTTAAAAAACATGCTGGGTGTATATGCATGCATGCCCAAAATCCCAGGAGGAGAGTGGAGGAGAAGGGATTGTGACATAGCCGTCCCCCTGGGGAGTGTTTTCTCACTCTTCCCTCACTCCCAGCAAACATGTGAGCCTTATAGCAGGGGGAAAAAAAAAAAGAGAAAAATTAGAAGACATGGTAAGAAGAGTTCAGTGCCACTCAGTGGATAATGAGGATGGGACAGCCAGCTCTAGTTAGCATGGATGTGTGTGTGTATAGCTAGCATTAGCTGTTCAGGGCGGTCTGCTTTCCCTTTCAAGCCTATGGCCTCCCTGACTATTTGTGTATGTAGCCTCCCTGATATCTGTGTAGATAGGTGTACATGTGTATTTACAACCAACAACTGTGGTTAGGTCTACATCGTTTTCTTTCCCATCTAAGGCCTCCCTGAGTCTTCCTGTGAGAGCTCACCCAGATTTATTGAACTGAATTAAACTTCAAGTTTATGTTAAAAGAATTGATCAGAGGACTAGCAGATGGCATAATGGTTATATTGCTGGACTCCCATGTAGTCGACCGTGGTTCGAGTCCCAGACCCGGCGGCTTAAAATTCATGCTGGGTGTGTGCGTACCCAAAGTCCCAAGAGGAGAATAGAGGAGAAGGGATTGCGTCATGGCCATTCCCCTTGGGGGGGTGATTTCTTGCTTTCTGTCTCTCTATCTCTCCAGTGAGTACACATGCCCTATAGCAAAAAAATCTCTTAAAAAAATAAAAAGGATTGCTTAGAGATCAGAGTATAGAGGTTCCCCAATGGAGAATTCACTAGGCAAAGAAATGAGCAGCTCTCTGTGTCCTGGGATGACCATCATCTCCTGCCCAGACCAGGGAGGATTATTTTGCCGGTCTTCCCATGGTGTTGGGAAATGGAGATTGAAGACTCTAAGTTCCTGTTTTGGCAAGTTTTCATGAAAAGAGAAAAAGAACAAAAGAAAGAATTTAGGTCTTTGGACTTAGTGCCAACCCTTCCTTCAGTGGGAGATGTTCCTCCTGACCTTGTAGAAATCATGTGATTAAAGTTCTTCATGTCCTTTTAAAGTTCTGGGCAGTAATTCTTTATTCTTTTTAAATCAGAACCATCTCCCCACTCCCTACCCCTGCCAAAAATGAATTTTAGATATATCAAACCAACCTTTTTAGGGTGAAAATGAGGGAATTGAGGCTACACAATATAAAATGTAGTGGTAGTGAGAGTATAATGACAGACATAAAAAGACAGAGTTGTATGTGTTTGGAACAGTAGTTCTCAAACCTCTTGGTCTCAGATTCCCTTTGTATTTTGTTTTAAATAATTATTTTATTTAACTTTATTTATCTATTTACTTATTTTAATTTGAGCAGAGAGGGACAGAGTGAGAGACAGAGAAAGTGAGAAAGCAAGTTGCCAGGTCCAGGACTAGAACTGCAGTTGGCCATGTGGGAGTCCAGCACCCCTAACCACCAAGCCACCTGCCGGCCCCCACTTTATAGTCTTAAAAGTTGATGATCCCAAAGAGGTTTTTGTCTATGTGAATTATATCTGTCAATATTTGCTATATTAGGAATTAACTGAGACTTACAAAGTATCAATTGATTTAAAATAATTGTAAACCCATTGCATGTTATTTTAAGCTGAGATTTAAAAATTACTCATATATTGATTTATTGAAAATAATAAGCCCATTACATGCCAAAATAAATAACTTTCTTAAGAAAAAAATATTTTTTTTTTTGAGAGGTTTTTCGCTATAGGGCGCGTGCGCTCGCCAGACAGACAGAGAGAGACATAGAGACAGAAAGCGAGAAATCACCCCCCAGGGGGGGATGGTCACGCTGCAATCCCTTCTCCTCCATTCTTCTCTCGGGATCTTGGGCACGCACGCACACGCGCCCGGCGTGAGTTGTAAGCCACCGGGTCCGAGACGCGAACCGCAGTCGACTACGTGGGAGTCCAGCGACATAGCCATTACGCTAACTGCTGGTTCCCAGAAAAATATAATTTTTGAAGCAAAAAAATTAATGGGAAGAAAGACATCATTTTATGTTTTTCTAAATCTCTGATATATAGCCCCATTAAAAAAAAAACAGCTGGATTTTCATATTTACTTTTGCATTTAATCTCATGTTTTGCCACACATCATGTATCCACTGGAATACCCCATTGTGAGATACAATTGTGAGATAATAAGAGTCAATAGGGCATATATCATCTTGATATTAACATGAAAATACTATTGACTGCAGGGCCAGCAGGTGACGTGCTGATTAAGGCGCTAGATGTCCCACATGGCCAACCATGGTTCGAGTCCCAGACTTGGTGGCTTACTTTCTCTCTCTCTCTCTCTGTCTCTGTCTCTGGTCAAATTAAAATAAATGAATGAATAAATAAAATTAAATTAAATAATTTTAAAAATTAAAAAAAAATACTATTGACTGTGAGCACTCCCTGAAAGGATACTCCTCCAAGAGTTTCTGGGCCACGTTTTTTTTTTTTTTTTTTGGAGAGGTTTTTGCTATAGGGCGCGTGCGCTCGCCAGACAGACAGAGAGAGACAGAGAGACAGAAAGCGAGAAATCACCCCCCAGGGGGGATGGTCACGCCGCAGTCCCTTCTCCTCCATTCTCCTCTCAGGATCTTGGGCACGCACGCACACGCGCCCGGCGTGAGTTTTAAGCCACCGGGTCCGGGATGCAAACCGCGGTTGACTACATGGGAGTCCAGCGACATAGCCATTACGCTAACTGCTGGTTCCCCTGGGCCACATTTTGAGACCATTATTCCTAAATGCTTTTATGTGGGGAAAAAATACAAGAGTTACCATTGCTGGTTACAGCAAAATTTTCCTGCTTAATCAGTACTAGCTGTTTAACTAATTAAGCAGTACAACATCCAGACTCCAGAATTGAAGTGGGTGGTATAGCTGAAACCTGCTAGCACTGAACTGGGAGTTAGTCCCAATTCATGTGCTTTTTAAAAGTAGTTGTTCCGTGTTTTTGTAAATTAACCAGTAGGAGAGGAAGCCAGATCCCTGGAAAAGAGCCAATGAGTTTTAGAGATAAAAACGACCTTTGAAGATAATCTAGACATAGAATTTAAGACTTTCAGATGTGAAAAGTACCTGAGGTTATCTAATCCAACGCTTAGGCTTTATAACAATAACTAGTACTTGTAAACCATAGGCTAAGTGCTTTACATAGAGTTTCCCCAACCTCCATATCGTTTTTTTGACCTTTCCTATTTTAATTTAAAAATTTTTTTTCAGAGGGCATATGCACTCATTGAAGAGAGAGAGAAAGAAACAAAGGGAAAGTGAGAAAGTATCCCCTATGGGGAACAGTCTCACCACGATCCCTTCTCCATTTCTCCTTTTTTTCCAAGATTTTGGGCACAAGCACACATGTACCACCACCTACCTAATTTTTTCCTTGTAATAGAAAATGTCAACCAAGTCAACCCATTACCACCACTAGGAATTGGGAATTGATGGCTACTTGTATTTTTTTAAAAGAATTATTTATTTAATTTTATTTATTATTATTTTTTAAATTTGATGAGAAAGAGGGAGAGAGAGAGAGAGAGAGAGAGAGAGAAAGCAAGCCGCCAGGTCTGGGACCCAAATTGTAGTCAGTTGTGTGGGAGTTCAGCACCTCAACCACCATGCCACCTGCTGACCCTCATGGCTACTTGTTTTATGCACACATACCTTTGTCTACCCCCCCCCCCCCACTTGATTATTGGATGCAAATTCAAGAATTTTATAATGTCATCTGAAATCATACCATTGTATAATATATCTCTGAAAGATAAGGATATTAAGTAAATAATAATTTCCTTTTTCTCATTAAAACATTAATAGTCATTTTTTAATAGCATTAAAAAAAACCAGGGTTCACATTTCCCTGACTGTGTCATTTATAAATGTATCTTTTCTCAGTGTGTTTGAATCAGGGTGCAAGTAAATTTCATACAGCTTAATTTGGTTGATATCTCCCTTAACAGACTTCATCCTTTCTCTTTCCCTCCTTTTCTCTTTTTTATTGCCAAACTTTTTGTTGTACAAACCCAGCCATTTATCTTGTAGAGTTCCCGAGTCTGAATTTTACTAATTGCATCTATTTTTTTAAAAAAGGAATTATTTATTTATTTAATTCATTTGTTATTGTTTTTTAATTTGATGAGAAAGAGAAAGGAAAAGTGAGAAATCAAGCCACCAGGTCTGGAACACAAATAGCAGTTGGCCATGTGAGATTCCAGTGCATCTTACCATCCTGACACCTGCCAGCTCTACTGATTGTATCTTTATGCTGTCTTCTTATTTTCATTTCTAATTTTTTATTAAAATAATAATGTCTGTATTTAATTTTATTTGTTATTATTTATTTTTTAATTTGACTGAAGAGACAGAAAGAGAGATCGAGAGAAGGGGAAAGTAAGAAAGCAAGCTGCCAGACCCAAGACTCGATCTGCAGTCAGCCATGTGGTAGTCTAGCACCTTAACCACCACACCACCTATTGACCCCACTGTCTTTTCATTTTATAAGTTTTTGTTTTGTTTTGGTTTGTTTTTTGCCATAGAGCACATGCACTCGCCTGGGAGAGAAAAAGATGGGAAGTGAGAAATCAGCTCCCTGAGGGGAAGGCCATGCCATAATCCCTTCTTTTCCATTCTTCTCATGGAATTTTGGGCATGCATGCACTCAAATCTGGTGTGATTTTCAAGCCGCTGGGTCCAGGATTTGAACTGCAGTTGGCCATGTGGGACTCTAGGACCTTAATCACCATGCTACCTGCTAGCCCATATGATCTCTTTCTCTCTCTTTTTTTAAAAAAATTATTTTTAAATTCAACTTTATTTACTTTAAAAGATTTGCGCAGAGCGGTCCCATATTGAACTCGAGTTGGAAGAGGCGAGACCGGTCTCAAAATGGAGGTAAAACCGCCGCCTGGTCGCCCCCAGCCCGACTCCGGCCGTCGCCACCGCCACCCGGGGGAGGAGGGTCATGATCCAAAGGAACCGGAGCAGTTGAGAAAACTGTTCATTGGTGGCCTGAGCTTTGAAACTACAGATGACAGTTTAAGAGAACATTTTGAGAAATGGGGCACACTCACAGATTGTGTGGTAATGAGAGACCCCCAAACAAAACGTTCCAGGGGCTTTGGTTTCGTGACTTACTCTTGTGTTGAAAAGGTGGATGCAGCAATGTGTGCTTGGCCACACAAGGTTGATGGACGTGTAGTGGAACCAAAGAGGGCTGTTTCTAGAGAGGATTCTGTAAAGCCTGGTGCCCATCTAACAGTGAAGAGAATTTTTGTTGGTGGTATTAAAGAAGATACGGAAGAATATAATTTGAGAGACTACTTTGAAAAGTTTGACAAGATTGAAACCAAAGAAGTTATGGAAGATCGACAGAGTGGGAAAAAGAGAGGATTTGCTTTTGTAACTTTTTTTTTTAATTTATTTTTATTTTTTATTTTTTTAATTTCAATTTATTTGTTTACATTCATTCACTGAACATCATTACAGCATACAAAATGAGATTTTCCATCCAGAGTACACTATATATTGTCTCAATCAAGCACATCAACAAACATGTTATTGTCAGCAAATGATCTTCCATTTCTTGTCTTCTGTATGTTTTTTTGTTTTTTTTTTTCACCCCATCCTTGATTCCCTATCTCTTACCCTCTGCCATCTCCCACTCTCCTCCCACACTGTCTCTGGTATCTATGTTTGCTTTCTATACTGTTTTCTCCTCACATTTTATTGTATCACCAAAAACCCTAATCAATCCAAATACCCTCATAGCAAACACAGGTGATACACACATTTCCATGAACACAAGTCTTACTTTACGTATCCTATAAAGTAGCACCTAGCTGTGGCTACATATCCTACTGCAGTCATTGAATATATATATATATATATTTTTTTTTTCCTGAAACTTTTTTTTGTAACTCAATTTACATTCCTTCCCTAAGCTTCATCACAGCATACAAAATGCAATCTCCCATCCAATACACACTGTATAGTGACTCAATCATGCACATTACAAAAAATTTTCCATTACTAGTTCCTAGAATTACTTTTACCCCTCTTTCTGACCCTCTGTCCCTTCCCACCCTCCTCTCACACCACCTCCGGTGTCTACAATTGTCCTTCATTCCCTTCCCAACCACATTGCATTGATCACACAATTTCCTACATAATCTAACTACTTTCAATGGTGAGTTCACTCATTACTACTAAGAAAACCAGTTTTAACTTAACTCAAAGAAGTGCCAAGGAACTTTGCTTAAAGCCAGGAAACAAGTTAGGATTCTGTTCAAATGGTAGGTACATGAACCTATCAGTCTCATGTACTTTTATCTTCTGTTGTGGTTCAATTTTCCTGATTAAATTCTGGGATATAATATTCAACTCCAGACTTGTCCCTATGATTAAGTTGGCCACTTTCATAGTTTTTGGACTCTTTTTTCCATGCGTCTTTGTTTAATTTTCTTGATACAGCACACCCTTGAGAACTTCTTGGAGATCTGGTCTGGTGCTGGTAAATTCTTTCAGGTTTTGTTTATCTGAGAATGTTCTTGTCTTTTCTTCCCACCTGAAAGATAATCTTGCCGGGTACAGTATTCTTGGCTGAAATTGCTTCTCTCGTAACACTTTGAATATATTTTCCCATTCTCTCCTCGCTCGCATTGTTTCCGATGAGAGATCTGCTGTTAGCCTGATGGGATGTCCTTTGTAGGTAACTTGATGTTTTTCTCTTGCCTATCTTAGTATCTTGTCTTTGTCTGCGGTTTTGGTCAACCTGGCTATAATATGTCTTGGAGAAGATCTTCTTGGGTTGATTCTATTTGGGGTCCTTTGTATTTCCTGGGACTGGATCTTCGAATGCCTCTCTAGGTTTGGAAAGTTTTCTTGCAGGATTGCATGGAATAGATTATCAATGCCCTTATGGGTCTCTTCACCTTCTGGAATGCCAATTATCCGGATATTTGGACGTTTGATAGTATCCAGTACTTCTCGCATATCATTCTCAAATTTTTGGCCCATTTTCTCAGTCTTCGTGGTGGATTTTTCTAAGCCAGCCATTTTCTCTTCTACATCTGAGATTCTATTTTCTGAATGATCTAGTCTGCTTTTAATACTTTCAAGGGAGATTTTGACTTCTTGTATTATAGACTTCACCTCTAGCAGTTCTGTTTGAGTTTTTCGTAAAGTGTGTAATTCCTCTTTTAGATCTTGCAAGAATTTCCTCATCTCCTGGAACTCGTCAACTTCTTTCTCCTTTCTCTTTAGCAGTTCATTATCTCTCTTTTCTTCCATCTCTGTTAGCTTCGACATTATGAATGCTCTAAATTCCTTATCAGACATTTCCATGACTTTCACCAAACTGCTTGTGGATGAAGGAGAGTTACTCTTTTCCCTTGGAGGAGAGGTATTTTCTCGTTTTCCCATATTTCTCGTGATCCGGCGGTGATTTCTTGTCATCTGATGGATGGTGTGTTTCTTTCAAATTCTTGAAGTTAAGCCTCAGTGTTCAGGAGCAAGCAGACAGAGGTGTTCTAGAATCTGTTTGCTGTTCTGTTGTGATCGCTGGTGCAGAAGATTCAGTAGATATTGGGCGGAGAGACAAGAAAAAGAAAAATGAAAAAGAGAGAGAGAAACAACAATAAAAAGAGAAAAAAAAGACAAAAAAATTTAAAAAATTATAATTACCATTCTTTTTCTAAAAAAAAAAATCACAAAATAGAAAACCGCGCGGCGCACTAGCACACCGCGCGAAATATCTAGTTCCCAGGAGCCGTGAGGAATCTTCTGAAGGAAGGGCTCAACTCTCCTGCCTGGGAGGAAGGAACAGAAGGGATTGTTAACAAAACAAAAGGTGGAGCTGAGAGCCAGAGAAAATCTTTACCTTTAAAAAAATCGTAAAAAGGAAAAATTAAAAAAAAAACAAAAAACAAAAAACAAACAAAAAAAAAACATGAGGAGACAGGAGCAGAGAGAGACAGAGACACAGAGACAGAGATAGAAGGCCAGAGGGGCTCCCTACCACGCTAGCTTTGCTTGCTGGAGGCTAAATTATGAGTAGAAAATCTTCATTTCTCCTGTCCCCTGAAATATCTAGTTCCCAGCAGCCATGAGGAATCTTGTAAAGGAAGGGCTCAACTCTCTTGCCACGCTAGCTTTGCTTGCTGGAGGCTAAATTATGAGTAGAAAATCTTCATTTCTCCTGTCCCCTGAAATATCTAGTTCCCAGCAGCCATGAGGAATCTTGTGAAGGAAGGGCTCAACTCTCCTGCCACGCTAGCTTTGCTTGCTGGAGGCTAAATTATGAGTAGAAAATCTTCATTTCTCCTGTCCCCTGAAATCTGCTTTTGTAACTTTTGATGATCATGATACAGTTGATAAAATTGTTGTTCAGAAATACCACACTATTAATGGGCATAATTGTGAAGTGAAAAAGGCCCTTTCTAAACAAGAGATGCAGTCTGCTGGATCACAAAGAGGTCGTGGAGGTGGATCTGGCAACTTTATGGGTCGTGGAGGAAACTTTGGAGGTGGTGGAGGTAATTTTGGTCGTGGTGGAAACTTTGGTGGAAGAGGAGGCTATGGTGGTGGAGGTGGTGGCAGCAGAGGTAGTTATGGAGGAGGTGATGGTGGATATAATGGATTTGGAGGTGATGGTGGCAACTCTGGCGGTGGTCCTGGTTATAGTAGTAGAGGTGGCTATGGTGGTGGTGGACCAGGATATGGAAACCAAGGCGGTGGATATGGTGGTGGTGGTGGAGGATATGATGGTTACAATGAAGGAGGAAATTTTGGCGGTGGTAACTACGGTGGTAGTGGAAACTATAATGATTTTGGAAATTATAGTGGACAACAGCAATCAAATTATGGACCATGAAAGGGGGCAGTTTTGGTGGAAGAAGCTCGGGCAGTCCTTATGGTGGTGGTTATGGATCTGGTGGTGGAAGTGGTGGATATGGTAGCAGGAGGTTCTAAAAACAGCAGAAAAGGGCTACAGTTCTTAGCAGGAGAGAAAGCGAGGAGTTGTCAGGAGAGCTGCAGTTTACTTTGAGACAGTCGTCCCAAATGCATTAGAAGGAACTGTAAAAATCTGCCACAGGAGGAATGATGATCCATAGTCAGAAAAGTTACTGCAGCTTAAACAGGAAACCCTTCTTGTTCAGGACTGTCATAGCCACAGTTTGCAAAACATGCAGCTATTGATTAATGCAATGTAGTGTCAATTAGATGTACATTCCTGAGGTCTTTTATCTGTTGTAGCTTTGTCTTTTTCTTTTCATTACATCAGGTATATTGCCCTGTAAATTGTGGTAGTGGTACCAGGAATAAAAAATTAAGGAATTTTTAACTTTTCAAAAAAAAAAAAAAAAAAAAAAAAAAAGATTTGCCCAGAGAAGGACAGAATGTGTGTGTGAGAGAAGGGGGAAAGTGAGAAAGCCAACCGCCAGGGTTGGAACTCAAACTGTGGTTGGCCATGTGGGAGTCCAGCACCCTAAACCTGCACGCCACCTGTTGGCCCCAACTGTATGGTGTCTTTTTTTTTTTTTTTTTTTTTTAAGAATTATTTTATTCAACTTTATTTATTTTAATTTGACTGGAGAGGGACAGAGAGAGAGAGAGAGAGGGGGAAAGTGAGAAAGCAAGCCATCAGGTACAGGACTTGAAGCGTGGTCATCCATGTGGGAGTCCAGAGCCAGCATCCTTAACCACCATGCCGGCCCCTGTATGGGTCTTTTAACATGTTCCTTTGTCCTCTGCTTTCCCGTAAATTGGTACTTATATTTAAGTTTCTTCATACTTCTTCATTTATTAGCTGGAATACATATGAAGAGAAACTTCTCTTTATCAGAACTATTTGATTATTCAGAGGTATCGATCATCCCTCCCCCTCTTTTAAATACCTATTTTTAAAACATTGCATTGGTTCTCTAACGTTCTCCTGTGGTGACCAATCAGGAGTTGGTTTGGGGGAGAGGGTATGTTGGTATCATTATGACTCAGATTTAAACAATTTTCAATGTTTCAATCTACTGGTGTTAATTTTACACTTTATTCCTTTTCTAATAATTTTACATATTTGTTTTTCTTTTTTTTTTAGGATAGATTTTTTTTTTTTTTTTTTTTGCTATAGGCCATGCACGCTCACCAGAAAGACAGAGACAGAAATCACCCCTCAGGAAGGATGGCCACGCTGCAATCCCTTCTTGTCCATTCTTCTCTTGGGATCTTGGGCATGCATGCACAGGTGCCTGGTGTGAGGTTGAGCCATGGGGTCCAGGACTCGAACTGCAGTTGACCTCATGGGAGTCCAGTGACCTAATCATTACACCATCTGCTGGTCCCACATACTTGTTTCTTTTAATAGACTAAGATAGGGGCTAGCAAGTGGCATTGGTGGTTAAGGCACTGGATTCCTACATGGCCAACCACAGTTCAAGTCTCAGACCAGGTGGCTTAAAAGTCACATCAGGTGTCTGTGTGCATGTGTGCCTAAAATTCCAAGAGGAGAATGGGAAGAAGGGATTTGCAGGGCGGCCATCTTCCCTGGGGAGTGATTTCTAACTCTCCCTTTCTCTCTCTCTCTGTCTGTCTCTCTGCTGTGAGTACATGTGCCTTATGACAAAAAACTAACAAAAAAAAAAGACTAAGATAAAGACATTTCTTAGTCACTTTTGTGACCCCAGTACCTAGTGCACAGCTTCTTGTTGGCTGAATGAATAAATGATGTTCTGAGCAGCATTATACAATTTGAGTTTATTTCAGAAGCACAGAGGAACATTATCAAGTGTTATGGCCTTCTTGATCTGAAAAAAGGCAGTGTAACACTGAAAAATATTCTGGGTAAAAAAAAAAATATATTCTGGGTAACTGTGAAAGCAAAAGATTTTTAAAAACAGTAAATGTTATTTAATTGCTATTTCTTAATAGATTTTCTGTAGGTCTTTTCATTGTATTTTTGTCCAAAGGAATGACAGAGTTTGTTTTTACTTCTCTTGCCATAGATAAATAACACTTTCGAGTCTCCTTTTCCATCTCTCAGGTTCTGTTCTTCCTTAACATAACTGTCAAAGAACATTCACATTCACGACAGACATGTTCTTCATGAGTTTATCTATTTGTTTTACAACCTCCGGAAAATATTGCCAGGGAAATAAAGTCAAACTGACTCTTAAGTCCCACCATATGTGGGCAAAATTCCAAGTATTTTTACATGGATTACACATATCATTTATTCTTACCTCAATCCTATAAAGTAGGTAGGATTATTATCATCATTTCCATTTTACAGGAGTAACTGAGGCACAGACATTAATTTGCCTGAGGTCACGGAACTAGTGAACTAAAGCTAAGGTTCAAATTATATGCTCTTTTTCTAGAGTAGTGCTGTTAAATTACCTTTGGTGATATTATCACAGATTTCTTTTTCATAGAATAGTGTTCAGAAAAGGATTTTGCAGCCATTTGAATAATAAAAGTCATGTCACAAAATCTGTCATTTTATTATGGCAAGTAAATATGGCCAAATCAGTTTTTTTTTTTCTTAATGGAATTTTATTCACAAAACAGTGATTCTTCATTTTTGTTCCTAAGTCATCATTTCTTAGGCAATGTTAAGGCAAATAAGTGTCAACTATTGAAGAATAAGTTCTTAATTTCTTTTATCTTATTGTAAAAAAAATTAGAATTCATAAAATTAGCAAATATTTTTTTCAAAGAATTATTTAATTTTATCTTTTATTATTATTATTTTAATTTGACCAGAGAAGAGAGAGAAAGGGAAAGTGACAAAGCAAGCCATCAGGTCCAGGACTCGAACTAAGGTTGGCCATGTGGAAGTCCAGTGCCTTAACCACCACACCACCTGCCAACACACAAATCTGCAAATCTTAAATGTTTTTAGTAGGAATACTGCTTGTAACCATTTGCTTTCTACCCTTTTCCTTTTATTTTTACATATATGATCAGTTGTTTAATTAGGTTCTTGGCAAAACATTTAGAACACCAATTTGTGAGGGTAAACTCCATTTTTTAAGGGCAAACACGGATCGCAGGTAGCCCCTGTAGCCCCAACAACTTTGGTTTTTAGTAAAATTTGTGAGTCCACAGCTTTCTGATCAACCTTGCACTGCTCTGAAAGCTCGTATTTCTCTTCTGTGTCTAAGATCTCACCTTCCTGGTGTTTGGGCTTCCGCAGTTTCTTTTTCTTGAAGTAAGCATCGGTAAGGTGCTTTAGGATTTTTACTTTGCTAACATCAATTATTGTGGAGGTGGCAATGACAGATTTCTGGTGTTTTCTACACAGTGGAACTCGATTGAGAACCAGCGGTCCAGTTACAAGTAGCAAGCCACTGCTCAGCTGCTTCAGGAAAACCACTCTGTGGCGTGGCGTCCAGTGAGGATGATCAGAATGGTCCCAGGAGTGATGCTGGCTCAACAGCTTTCGAGGCACATCTTCAGGAGGATAATACCTAGGCATTTTGCGCAGTTTAACCACCTGGGTACCACCATTCTTGTCTCCACCAACTGGTTTTGTGACAGTTGCAAGAACTTTTTCCTTTTTCTTTTTGATCTTGCCACTGATATCAGCCTTCTTGGCTTCAGGTTTCTTCTCCTTAGTATGCTGCTTTGCAGCTTTTTCACCTGCTATCTTGTATAGTGAGAAAGAGAACTAACCTCCCTGCTTCCTGTCTATAAGCAATCACGGGAGGTTCCCCTATCCCTTAAAAATGTATATATTTAATTTTACCAGAGGGAGAGAGAGGTGGAGGGAGGAAGGTAGAGAGAGCAAACAAGCTGCCAGGTCCAGGACTTGGACCACGCTCGGCCGTGTGGGAGTCCAGCACCTTAATCCAGCACACCACTTGTCAGCCCCAAACTTTTGCCTTTTATTAGATAATTAGACCTAATTTTATGTGGTTACTAACAGGTTAATAGTATTATACATAAACCCTGAAAGGCAGTCATCTTAGTGTCTATATTTATCTTAATTTATCTTCATTATTATGAATTTAGGATAGATAAAGAGAAGGCAACTCAAAAGCTATAATAATCAGTAATTGTTACAGCTGTGACAGTAGTATATATAATAGAACTCACTGGTTTTCCAAAATTTCTTTGCCGACGGGTACTAAATGTCTTTTCTTTTTCTCCCACTCAATAAAGTTGAATGTAACACAAGAATGAAAGTGATATTAATAGGGAAAAGTTTTAATCTAATTTAATTTATTCATTATAAGGTACCTAGATATTATTAGGAAAAATTATTTGGGATACAGTTTTATAGCTTGACTTCTAGATTTAGAAACATTGCTCTCAAAAGCATGCTTAGCCAGTTTTCTTCAAATTGCTATAGCAAAGAGGTCTAGTAGCATTCTTTTCTTTGTATCCTTCAACCTTTAGCATTGGGAAGCTCACTTTTAATGGTTGAGAAAAAAGAGTTTTTAAAAGTGGAGTCTAAGAGGGACCAGCAGTTGGTATAATGGCTATGTCGCTGGACTCCCATGTAGTCGACCGTGGTTCGAGTCTTGGACCCAGTGGCTAGATGCATGTGCATGTGTGCCCAAGATCCCGAGAGGTAAATGGAAGAGAAGGGATTGCAGTGTGGCCGCAACCCCCTGGGGGTGATTTCTCGCTTTCTGTCTCTCTGTCTCTGTCTTTCTGGTGAGTGCATGCACCCTATAGCAAAAACCTCTCCAAAAAAAAAGTGGAGTCTAAGAAATAAGGATGCTAAACTTACAGCAAGTAAGGTTTTGCTGATTTCCCAAGACAGAGGTTAAAAATACACATAAAAAGTTATATGCAAATATATGTGTACCCTTTAACTAATATCAGAGTCTGTATAAAACCTTCAAAATGTTCTAATAGAAGCCATGGATTGATTATGTAGCCACAGAATAAAACTTACCTGAGGAAGCACCACATGCAGAGAAAACATTTTCAAACAGAAAAACAATAAAAATAGCAACAACAAATGTCAGTTTTTGTAGGTCAGGGACCTGTCACGTTGAAGTCACTCAACTATTTACAGCAATTTCTCTTAATTAAATCTACTGAAATACAGTATAATTCCAGGGAAGAGGTGGCTTAGTATGGATTTATATATAATACTAAGACCCTGATGTCATTTATCTTAAACTAATTAGAGATTTTTTTTTTTAATATGACAGAGTACACATATGTGCATGAGAGAGAAAGAGAACCTCCCCAGTGGGGCCTGGTTATGCCATAATTCTTTCTCTTCTACTTCTTCATCCTGTCAGGATCCTGGGCACATATGCCTGGCATAATTATCAAATCAATGTCTGGGACTCAAACCCTAGATGGCCATGTGGAATCTGGGCTTTCTCTGTGTTCTACCCAACTGCTACTGTACTAGAGGGCCAGCCCTAATTTAGAGATTAATAATTCACTTGTAGTGGCTAGCTCCATGGCAAAGCAGTATTATGCTGCTCAAGAGAAACTGGATCCTCCTTGGCAATCACAGTTCAGATTCCCAGCCCAGTCAGCCAGAAACACACCAGGAAAGTATGCAAGTACCCAAGATCCCATGGGCTAGAATGGGATCAAGCGTTACCAGACCTTGTGGAGGTTGCTCCTCTCTGTCTCTCTCTCTGTCTCTGTCTCTCTCTCCTCTCGTGCATGGACCCACTTTATCATGAATAAAGAAAAATAAGAATAATTTTAGGAATTTACCTCACAGTCAGTATGATTGTTCACTTAATTGATTGTGAAATGTGCTTTATCCCATTTGGCTTGTTTGGTAGTAATGGAGAAAGGATTGTTTAGATTAATGTTCATATTATTTCTCTTTGTATGGCTCTGACCAGTCCTTCTGTAAGAAAAGTAACATTAAGTCCATTCTTTTTTAGTGGGAGACCGGTGTGATCTAGCTGGCATTCAAATATGTGTTTAGCAAGTAGAATAATTATTTTGTGTGCCCGTGATAAATGTTATTTATTTGGACACATTTGCCTTTTCCTATTTTTTTCTTAATTGGTTTGATTGCATCTCTAAAAGCTGCTCTTTATACCATCCGCCAAAAAATCCCACGTGTCTGAGGGAAGTGCCAGGAAATTATTAGTGCTCCAATTTCTCTAATCCTTATCCCTTGATATTTAGGGATCATTCAAATCAGATGGTTTGACTCTCTATAGAGAGTGGTGGTCTGTTTAGGACTGTTCTAAGGAAGGAAATTAACACATGAGTGCCTTTTACTTATTAGGCACTTAACATGTTAACTTATTTAATTCCTTTAAAATTGTAGATGGTATATTACTATTTAGGCTAAAAAATTTGAGAGGGCCAGAGGTGGCATGGGGGTTAAAGGTGCTGGGTTTCCACATGGCTGGATGAAGTTCAAATCCTAGACCCAGTGGCTTAAAGATCATAAAAAAACAAACAAATAAATGAATGTGTGGACTGTTTGTTTGTTTGTTTTTGTTTTAAAGAAAGATTACATGACAACTATATGTTCAACTTAAAAAATTGGAGATAGTTGGGGACCAGCAGGTGGCATGGTGGTTAAGATGTTGGACACTCCCACTCGGTGGACCACAGTTTGAGTCCTGGACCTGCTGACTTGCTTTCTCACTTTCCCTCTCTCTTTCTCTGTCTTTGTCTCTCTCTGGTCAAATTAAAATAAATGAATGAGGGGCTGGCAGGTAGTGTGGTGGTTAAGGTGGCTAGACTCCCACATGGCTGACCATAGTTCGAGTCCTGGACCTGGTAGCTTACTTTCTCACTTTCCCTCTCTCTGTCTCTCTCTGATCAACTTTAAAGAAAGAAAATAAAATAATGACATTGAATAAAATGAAATAAAATAATTTAAAAAAATAAAATAAATGAATGAATAAATAAATCATTCTTTTTTAAAAATTGGAGATAGATGTGTTTACCCTAAGTTATACACATTAAGTGGCAAGACTATGGTTTGAACTCATCTTGGTCTCTAGCTATCCCTCTGGATACTACACCCCACGACTCTGTATCTATTATACCACTATAGCTGTCCTGAACAGGTTTTCTTCTGTTAGTAAATACAGATGCTCCTTGACTTATGATGGAGTTACCTCCCAGTGAACTCATCAGAAGTTGAAAATATCCTGCATCAAAAACACATGTAATACACTTAACCTACTGGACATCATTACTTAGCCTAGCCTACCTGAAAGATAATTAGAACCATAGTTAGGCAAAATCATCTAATATGAAGTGTCGAATATCTCATGTATTTCATTGACTGCTATACTGGAGGCGAAAAATAGAATGGTTATATAGGTACCTGAAAAAATGATTTCTACTGATTATCACTTTCATATCATCATAAAGTAAAACAAATCGTTAAGTTCCCATCGTAAGTTAGGGCCATCTGTATTTCAATAAGATGGGCCAGATAATGGGATTAGTAGACATATTAAGGAGCTTACAAAACATGTAATGTATAGAAAATCACAGGCTCTAGGATAATAGCATAAATTAGAGTTTTAGATCCACTACTGACATGTGCATCTTGGACAAGTAATACATTGCCTTTGTTGCAGTTTCCATCTGTAAAATGAAGATAATACCTCTTCTAGCATCCCAATGGGGTGTTTGAGTATGTGTGTGTGTTTGTGTGTGTGTGTGTGTGTAAAGCTTTGAAAATGATACAATTTTAGTAATGTTAAAGTGCTCTATCTTATGATTATGGAGAGTCATGTGAGTTAGTGGATTGATATTCTTTTAACCAACAATGACTTGATCTTGGCAGTAGGCCATTGGAACACATAGAAATAACATCTGTCAATCAGTCATTTCTTGGAAGGAAGAATTGAAAAATGGCACAGCAGTTACTCTCCTTGACCTCTTTCTCTGAAAGGGAATTTGATTAGGCAAGCTGGTTTCATAATAGAGTAGAGCTTCTCTCTTCTCTCCAGGGAATTGAAGCTGAGCAGCCAGGCTTGTTCTATGAAGCCAGAGCAATCTGGTTTTAAAGGATTTAACTAAATTCATTGTGATTAAGGTTTTATGAGGGATGCGCATTGCAGACTAGCAGCTTTTAAAATATTACACGTGACTCAGTTTGTGTCCCTAGATTGAGAACAGAACACTGCAACTACAATAGTTTAAGTTCAGGGAACAGTTACTAACTCTGCAGCGTCCTGAAGAGAAATCTAGGCCCTCGAAACAAACAAACCAAAAAAACCCAGACACTAGGGGGCCATTGTATAGAATGTAGAACTGGGAACCAGCAGTTGGTGTAATGGCTATGTCGCTGGACTCCCACGTAGTCGACCACGGTTTGCGTCCTGGACCTGGTGGCTTAAAACTCACGCCGGGCGCGTGTGCGTGCATGCCCAAGATCCCGAGAGGAGAATGGAGGAGAAGGGATTGCGGCGAGGCCATCCCCCCTGGGGGGTGATTTCTCGCTTTCTCTCTGTCTCTCTCTGTCTGTCTGGCGAGCGCACGCGCCCTATAGCAAAAACCTCTCCAAAAAAAAAAAAAAAAAAAAAAAAGAATGTAGAACTGAGCCCTTACTTAGGCATTGTTTGGCATTTCTCTAGATGTTGGTTGATATGTTGAACCAAGCACTTCATCCCATTATATAGAAAAGAAAAACTAAAACCCAGCAATCAGCATATAGTAACATGGGATAAGTGTATGACTGTTTAATAAAAACAGTTACAGAATTATGTCAAATTATTGCCCTAAGGTAAAGGCATGATTGGCCAGAGAAACTACTTATAATGAGTTTCTGTAACTATCAATACAAGCTTCCCTGGAGGGTTCCTGAATGCCCTGGTGGATCTCAAATTGCTTCATCCTTTTATTCTTCCAACAATTGGTGGTTTTGCTAGGGGTTAATATGTATATACAGATCTTTAAAAAGCTCAAGAAAAATGGGGCCGGCAGGTGACATGGTGGTTAAGAAAGTTGTACTCCCACATGGCTGACCACAGTTCGAGTCCCAGACCTGGCGGCTTGCTTTCTCACTTTCTCTCTCTCTCTCTCTGGTCAAATAAATTAATTAATTTAATTAAATTTGAAGAAAAAAGTTCAAGAAAAATGCATATTATGAAAAAATAAATGGATTTCAAAAATTTTCATAAAATGAACTCATTTAAAATATTACCCATTTTTAAAAAAGTATTTAATTTATCATTATTATTATTTTTAAATTTTTCTACAGAGAGAGGGAACAGCAGTTAACGTAATGGCTATGTCGCTGGACTCCCATGTAGTTGACCGCAGTTCAAGTCCTGGACCCGGTGGCTTAAACTCATGCCGGGCATGTGTGCGTGCATGCCCAAGATCCTGAGAAGAGAATGGAGGAGAAGGGATTGCAGTGTGACCATCCCCCCTGGGGGGTGATTTCTTGCTTTCTATCTCTATGTCTTTCTGGCGAGCGCACGCACCCTATAGCAAAAAAACCTCCCCCCCCCCCCACAATATTTTTTTTCTACAGAGAGAGAGAGAGAAAACAAGCCACCATATCTGGGACTTGAAATGTGCTCCGCTATGTGGGAGTCCAGTACATTAAACCAACACACCTGCTGGCCCAAAAATATTAGCCATTTTTTAATGAATTTTTGATGCCCCCCATTCCCCCCACACTCAGGAGGCCCCCCCACCCCCCCGTGTGTGTAGCAGAAATTGAGATGGGAAGCAGAGAATGTCTCTGCCTGAGGACTGATAGAAACAGCCTCCTCTCGCCTCCATGCTGCGGTACATTGCCATGGAGCTCTGGACTGCTGGCCCTGAAAAGGACATCATTTGAGTTAAAGCCTATGATGTTTCATGAACTATTATGACTTGTTATTTAAAACCATTACCCACTAGTGCTAGCAGGTGGTGTGATGGTTAATGGTGCTGGATTTCCACATGGCTGGCCACAGTTGTAGTCCCTCTGGTGAGTGCATGTGTCCTGTAGCAAATTTAAAAAGAATAATAATGATAAGTAATAAAATTAAAAAAAAATCTTTACCTGCTGAATGAATTAATGAATCAGCCATTTCAAGTTTATATTGAGTTGTCAGAAAAGTCATGACACATTTTTGCATATAAAAATGTGTCATGACTTTTTTGACAACCTAATATAATTAGTTAACAAACAGGTAGTAGACAAGAGGCCTTAAGTTTGATTTGACAGGAAAGATGTTAACCTCTTTGAGACCAAGTGATTGGAAAATATCCCTGTTCTAATGGCAAGAGAAGAAAAACTTGGAGTTGTTTTAACCTATAAATTCGGTTCCTATTCTCCAGGGATGAGGTATTTACGATCAGCTTTTCTATTTCTGATTCTCTAGAGAAAGCTGATTTAGGAAATAAAGATAACATGATTTTATTGGGAACTAGGGGAACTAAGGAGGAAAAAATCACTTTGCCCTATCTAGTTAACTAATACTTTAAGGTTAGGATCTGAAGGTAGTTTAAATTTCTCCTACTGTATTCCATTTCGCCACTTTGGTTTTGTTAGAAATTGTCTCCACCTACTGGCCACAATTCACATGACATTGCATGAGGACATCTGCTTTTTGTTTTGTTCTCCTGAAGCGTATGTTGGCTATAGAAGATACCTAAGTGGAGTTACAATGACTAAATACTGTAATTCTATGAAGCTTTCCCCAAAATTCCTAGAAGAGTTTTGGAGAGTTCTTACTAAAGTTTTCTTGGAGAATAATTGAAAAGAAGATGTTTAAGGGTTTACAAGAACTAAAACAAAGGGTTGTATTCCTACAAATGGCACTTTGCAGTAGTGTATTTGATAACTTCCATTCTCCTAGGTGAATTAGGTCTAATTTAAAAATGAACTGTTTAAGCTTTAATTCTAATTGGCTAAGGCCATTATTTTTTTAAAAAATTTGCCGGAGAGCATATACACTAATGGGGAGAAGAATTCACTGAGGAGAATGGTCACAATCCCTTCTTCGTTTCTCCATCCTATAGGATTCGGGGCATGCACACACATGCACCCAATGTGTTTCTCAAGCTGTCAGGACTGGGACTTGAACTGCAAAGTCTGCCATGTGGTACCTAGGTGCCTTAACCACCACGCCATGTAGCCAGCCCAAGGTTGTTATTTTCCAATTTCTGTTGGTTTGCTCTTGTGCCCTTTTGGAAATGATTTTCATGATTATGACTGAATTATACCATGAATAAGGCTGGGGGAGGCAGAGTCAGCAAACTTCTGTAAAGTGTCAGATATAATAATAAATACTTATGGCCTTGCAGGCCATATGATCTTTGTTGGAACTACTTAACCTCTGCCATTGTAGCATAAAAAAATATCCACAGGCAATACCTAAATGAATGAATGTGGCTGTGTTACAAAAACTTTTTTATGGAAACTAAAATGTGAATTTGATATAATTTCCACATGCCATTATATATTGCTCTTCTAAAAAATTTTCAACCATTTAAAAATGTATTGGGTTGTGGGAACCAGCAGTTAGCGTAATGGCTATGTCGCTGAACTCCCACGTAGTCGACCGCGGTTCGCGTCTCGGACCCGGTGGCTTACAACTCACGCCGGGCGCGTGTGCGTGCGTGCCCAGGATCCCGAGAGGAGAATGGAGGAGAAGGGATTGTGGCGTGACCATCCCCCCTGGGGGGTGATTTCTCGCTTTCTGTCTCTATGTCTCTCTCTGTCTGTCTGGTGAGCGCACGCGCCCTATAGCGAAAAACCTCTCCCAAAAAAAAAAAAAAAAAAATGTATTGGGTTGTCAGAAAAGTCATGACGTATCTTTCTGTGCTTTTCTGTGCAAAAGCACATCATGACTTTTCCAACAACCCAGTAGAAACCTTTCTTAGTTCATGAGCTATACAAAGATAGGCAACATGCCAGATTTGGTCTGAGTGCCATAGTTTGCCAACCTCTGCTTCAGAAGCATTTTTTAAAAAATTTATGAATTAGTTTTCATATACCAAAGAGATGAAAGTCTAGAAGAGAATTTAGCAACTTTTTTTTGGAGAGGTTTTGCTATAGGGTGTGTGTGCTTGCCAGAAAGACAGAGACAGAGACAGAAAGCGAGAAATCACCCTTCAGGGGGGATGGCCACGCTGCAGTCCCTTCTCCTCCATTCTCCTCTCGGGATCTTGGGCACACACGCACATGAGCCTGGCATGAGTTTAAGCCACCGGGTCCAGTACTCAAACCGTGGTCGACTACATGGGAGTCTAGTGACATAGCCATTACGCCAACTGCTGGTCCCAAGAATTTACCAACTTTTAGGAAGATTTTTGTAACAAGAATTCTCTGACTTATAATTGATTACATTCTGGGGCCAGCAGAACTACTTACCCTCTGCCATTGTAGCATAAAAATTACCTACAGGCAATACCTAAATGAATGAATGTGGCTGTGTTACAAAAACTTTTCTTAAGGAAACTAAAATGTGAATTTGATATAATTTCCACATGCCATTATATATTGCTCTTTATATATTGCAGGTGGCATGGTGGTTAAGGCTCTGGATTTCCACATGGCCAAGTGCAGTTCAAGTCCAGAACCTAGTGGCTTGCTTTCTTTCTCTCTCTCTCTCTCTCTCTCTCTGGCACACATGCTCTATAGCAAGTATTAAAATAATAATAAAACTAATTATTTTAAAATTTATTATATTCATTATTTATTGTCTGTTTCCCTCCTAGAATTTAAGCTTTCTAAGAGTTTTTGTTCTGCTATAACCCAACCACCTAGAGCAGTGCCTGACCCATAGTAAGTGCTCAATAAATATTTGTGAAATGTAGGAATGAGAGGACAGATAAGATAAATGTAAATTTGTATATAATCTGGATGAAGGAATTCAGGAATTGAAGAAATTTCCATGTTACACTTTTTATTGAGAGGTTTTTGCTATAGGGCACGTGTGCTCACCAGATAGACAGAGATAGACAGAGAGACAGAAAGCGAGAAATCACCCCCCAGGGGGGATGGCCACACCGCAATCCCTTCTCCATTCTCCTCTTGGGATCTTGGGCACGCACACACATGCGCCTGGTGTGAGTTTAAGCTGCCGGGTCCGGGACTCGAACCACGGTTGACTACATGGGAGTCCAGCCCTTTTTTTAAGCATTCTTTAAAAAAAAAAAAAAGAATTATTTTATTTATTTATTTATTTATTCACATGAGTTTTGCCAGAGAAAGATAGAGGGAGAATGAGAAAGCAAGCCTCCAGATCCAGGACTCGAATGGCAGTCGGCCATGTGGGAATTCCAGCCTCTTAACCACCACACCACCTGCTGACCACATCAGATTATACTTTTTATACTATTTTCTTTAGGCATAAGGCATAAAGTTATTTTTTGGGAGTGTATGGGTTGAGATCTTGAAGATAGTGAAGGCAGTTGAAATGATAGGGTCACGGGAAAGTAAGGCGGCATAGATTTGTTGCTTATTTTAGAAGGTTCAAGAGGTTTGTAGGCCATGATTTTATGATACCAGTCAATGTGGTTGTATGATTTACTGCAGCAGAATGTAGCTCAGGTGTAGAAACAGAGAAAGCCCGTTAGTGGCAATGGGCGGCTAGAGAGACAAAGAAGTTGGCAAAGTACTGACTGAAGTGATCTGCCTTGAATTTTGACTAGCATGTGAAGGGAGAAACATGCAAAAGAAACAGATAGGGTTAGTACAAGAGGGTAAGTTTCTAGAGATTTAGCTCTGGTAAAAGAGTAGCTATAATGGGAACAATAGAATGGGATATTAACCCTTAACCACCACACCACCTGCCAGCCCTGGTTCATTGATTTTTAAGGTACTTTCCCCCTATTTTTTGAAAAAGAATTATTCATTTTTATTTTATTTATTCATTTATTTTAATTTGACCAAAGAGAGGGGGGGGGAGTGAGAAAGCAAGCCACTAGGTCTGGGACTCGAACCGTGGTCAGCCACGTGGGAGTGTCCAGTGCTTTAACTACTAGGCCACCTGGTGGCCGCTTTCCCTTATTTTAACATATCTGAACTCGAGATGACAGTTTAATTGGTAACACTTTTTTTTTTTTGGTATGCAAAACAATGGTGAGTCTTCTAATTGATGGCATATTAGATTTGATGAGATCTGTTATTTGATTTATAGATTTCAGAGGGGTAGCAGTTACAAGTACTGGCAAGGCTACTGGGTTGCATTCACTGGAGGAGGTAACTAAAATGAAGTAGAGATCAAGTATCTGAATAGATATATTATGATATTATGCTGTGGACTTCGAATACCCAGAGTCATGAGCAAGATGTAAGAGTTTTCAGCAAATGAGATGAAGGGAGCAGATGATAGCATAGAAACAGGTAGACAGGAATAGCTTTACCTTCGAGTCATCTTTCTTTCAGGTCTCAAATAGCACTTTCTCAAGAGATATTCTGTATCTCTTTAACCCGAGTCTAAATTAGGCTTCTAATACAGTCTCAAAATATCCTGAACTTCTTTCTTTTTTTTTTTTTTTTTTTTTTTAAGAGAGAGATTTTTGCTATAGGGCACATGCAGTTGCTGAAGAGAGAGAGATAGAAAGCAAGAAATCACCCCCTGGGGGAATGGCCGTTCTCCGCCATTCTCCTCTCAGGATCTTGGGCATGCACTCACATGTACCTGGCGTGAGTTTTAAGCCACCAGGTCTGGGACTCGAACTGCACTTGACTATGTGGAAGTCCAGCAACGTAACTATTATGCCATCTGCTGGTCCCTGTCCTGTACTTATAAAAATAATTTTTTATTTCAAATTTTATATTTTATCATGTGATTATACCATGTCTCTCTTCTACCAGATTGTATACTCATTAACAGTAGGAATTTAATGGTTTTTTTTTGTACAGTGCTTAGCATATTGTCTTAATCATCCAGGCTATTAGAACAAATAACTATGGACTGGGTAATTTATATACAACCCAAAATAATTCCTCACAGTTTGGGGAGCTGGAGAATTCAAGGTCAAGAACCAGCAGCTCTGGTGTCTGATGAGGGCCATTTCCTGATTCATAAGCTGGCCACCCTCTCACAGTGTCCTCACGTAGAAGGGGTAAGGGAGCTCTCTGGGGTCTTTCAAAGGATGCCAAATCCATTCAGCCCTCATGATCTAGGGCCTCTTTGAGAGACCCTCCAGCAGGTATGATCACATTGGAGATTAACTCTGCACATTCACTCTGTAGCACACATTGTAGGTGTTTAGTTTATGTTTGCTAAATAAATGAAATTGAGAAATGTAATTGTATACCCCTAAGTTAGGGAATATACTTTTTTTTTTTTTTTTGGTGAGAGAGATTTTTGCTATAGGGTGCGTGCACTCGCTGGAGGAACACAGAGAGAGACTAAGAGACAGAAAACAAGAAACTACCCCCCCAGAGTGGGATGGCCACGCCACAATCCCTTCTCCATTCTCCTCCCAGGATTGGACACAAATGCACATGCACCTGGTGTGAGTTTTAAGCTGCCAGGTACAGTACTTGAACTGTGGTTGACTATGTGATAGTCCAACAACATAACCATTACGCCATCCACTGGTCCCTGGTCCCCAGGGAATATACTTTGAAGTACGGTTCTAGGAACCACAGAGATAGCACAGAGGACATTTTACTAAATTTGACACTTTTGGTTTTGGTGGTTGTTGGATTTTTGAGTTGATTTTCTTTGTGCCTCATGTTTCTGGTGTTAGATTATGGGACTAGTACCTACCTGACAGGGTTTGGAAACTGTTAAACGAGACTAAATGTAGAAAGCACCAAACGCAACTTTTACGACATAGTTGATGCATCTTTACGACATAGCTGATACTCAGTAAAATGATATACTCAACATAGCCATCGTGACTTTTTTTTTCCTTCTGAAAAAAGCCTTTATGTCTCAACTGTACTACTGTAGCTACCATCTGACTGATAGTCTTGCTTATGCCCTTTCTCCCTCCCTCCTTTTTTCTTTTCTTTTTTTTTTTTTTTTGGTCTATGCTTAATGTTAAATGATTCTTCTAAAACACTGGCCATCTCTCTCTCATTTTCAGTTTCTGGAAGGTATGTGTGCGCCTGCCAGAGAAAAAGAGAAAGCATCCCCAATAGGGCATAGTCACATTGCAGTTCTTTTCCTCCACAGGAGTTTTGCGCATGCATATACATATGCCTGATGCGTTTTCCAAGCTCCCACGGGATTCAAACCATGGTCAGCCATGTGTGATCTCTCTCCCTATGTAAAGAGCTTAACTGCTGTGCTACAGTGCCCACATTATCTTACTTTTTTTAAAAAAAGAATTATTTTATTTAACTTTATTTATTTAAATTTGGCCAGAGATGGACAGAGAGAGAGGGAAAGTGAAAAAGCAAGCCCCCTGAACTCGAGCTGTGGTCAGCCATGTGGGAGCCCAGCATCCTTCCACCATGCTACCTCCCGGGCCCTGAGTTATCTTACTTTTTATATTTCTTTAACCTCTGCTCATTGCCCAAGTGGTTCACTTCAAGCTCTTTAGTTTGGGATTCAGGGAAATTCAGGGTCCTGGTTCTCTCCGTGGTCCTTTCCTAATTTCCTGCTTGCGTGTCCCTGGCCTTTCTCTCCTGCCTTGCCCATTCTGCTCCAGTGGCATCATGTCACTTGTTTCCTAAGCATGCTACACTATTCAACATTCTTTGTTTTTGCTCTGGAATTTCTCTTTGGAATGTTCTCCTTTTAGGTCTGATGGATTCCTGTTCATTACCTTTCCCAACTTTTGACTACTTTCGCGTTAACTACATTAATATATTATATATTATAAATACATATTTACATGTCTTTCAAATAAAGCCAGGCGTTACTTAAGGATTCAAGGTGATTATTCATCTCTATCTATAGCACCTGCATCTAGTGGATGTTTCTACAAGTTCATTTGAACTTAAGGGGCTATGGAGAGTACATGGACTATTTTGTTTTACCCAAAACAGCTACTAGAGGAGAACAAAGATTTCAGTGAAGGTTTTTCTCTTTTTTAGTGTTTTTTTTTTTTTTTTTTTTTTTTTTTTTTGCTATAGGGCACTTATGCTCGCCAGACAGAGACAGAGAGACAGAAAGCGAGAAATCACCCCCCAGGGGGGATGGCCACACCGCAATCCCTTCTCCTCCATTCTCCTCTAGGGATCTTGGTCACGCACGCACACGTGCCCGGCGTGAGCTTTAAGCCACCGGGTTCAGGACGCGAACCGCGGTCGACTACGTGGGAGTCCAGCGACATAGCCATTACGCTAACTGCTGGCCCCCGTCTCTTTTTTAGTCTTTACTATAGGGTTTGTGCACTGGCCAGAGAGAGAGAGAAACAGGGAAAATGAGAAAGCAACTCTCATGGGTATGACTTTGCCTCAATCCTTTTTCTTTTACTCTCCTCTTTTGGGCACGCGTGTACATGTGCCCTGCGTGTTTTTCAAGTGTTTGAGTCTGGGACTCGAACTACACAGTTGGCCAAGTGGGATCCAGCTTCCTTAACCACCGTACTGGCCAACAAGTGAAGGTTTAACAAGGAAAAATCTGGACCAGCCAGCTGATGTGGTGGTTAAGGCGCTGGATCCCACATGGCCAACTGTGTGATTTGATCCCAGACTGTATAGCTTGAAAAACACACTGGGAACATGTGTGTGTGTGCCCAAAATCCCTAGAGGAGAGCAGAGGAGAAGGGATTGCAGTGTGGCCATGCCCTTGGGGAGTGCTTTCTCACTTTCCCTCTCTGTGTATCTCTTGTGTTTCTCTAGCCAGTGCACATGCCCTATAGCAAAACTAAGAAACAAATAAGGGGGACCAGCAAATGGTATAATGGTTATGTCACTGGACTTCCATGTTAGTCGACTGTGGTTCAATTCTGAGACCTGGTGGCTTAAAACTCACGCCAGGCACATGTGTGTGTGTGCCCAAATACCCGAGAGGAGACTGGAGGAGAAGGAACTGTGGCATGGCCATCCACCATGGGAGTGATTTCTCACCTTCTGTCCCCCTGCCTCTTGCATGAGCACATTCGCCCTACAGCAAAACAAACAAACAAAAGCCTCTCTTTCATTAAAAACAAAAACAAACAAACAGAAAAATCTTAGGTAGGAATCCAGTAGAGGGAGGAAAAAACCCTATCAGGTATGCAAGTTATCCATTAGCAATTATTAGTATTGATGTCAGACCAAAACATGAATAATACTCATTGATCTGGGAAATTAGCATCAGGACACAATTTTACTCCTGTTTCAGAGGCTGAAGAGGAGATACAAGAGATCTACCTCAGAAAATAAATAAATAAATGAAACCACAGAGGGCAAGAGAGACCTGACAGTAATGGCAGATAACAAACTTGGTTTGGGCTTGAAATGTGATCTGCCAGTGGAAAGAAAGCCAGTGCTATTCTGGGCAGCTAACAAAGAAGGATTGTGCCAGGGCATAGGGGGTTGGCAAGAGCCCCCTGGGAGGGCTGCATTTAGCATAGTGTCAGCAAGAGAAACTGAAGGTGGTGAGCTCTGAGAACAACTGTCATGCTGAAAGGGATAAACAGACACATTTAGGAAGACAGGTTAAACATTTTAAACTTACAGGGTGGACTGTGTTTGGGCCATTAGAAAATCCAGAAGAGAGACACTCCCAGATATCTGAAGCGTGTTACCACTAGAGCAAGAGAGGAGTTATTTAGCCTGGACTAGGGAACTCTAAGAAGGTGAAATGAAGGGCAGGCACATTTACACCTCTCTCAAAGGCAGGCCCTGTGTAGTTTTTGGGTGATGCCGTTGTCTTCATCCTTCAGGGCTTTTCATAGTGTGAAGCTGTAAAGTCAAAATGAAAGCTTTAAGAAGCTCTTTTCCTGGAAAAATGGTCGAGAAATATTTTATTTTAGGAATAAAGAGAGATTTTGCCCCAGAAGACAGGTTCTGGAGGAATGGTTTGTATTTATTAGCCATGCTGAGTATATTAAGCACCATACACAAGAATGCACGTGGTTCTTGAAGTTCTAAAATAAAATCACAGTTCATTGTAGGGTTTATACAGTCTCAGTTTGTTTCAGTAGCTTAGAAACTTTAGCACGTTTCCTAAGACTAGCCATCCCATTGGAACAGTGATGGTAGAAACAGACCAAGTGTAAACCCTTTTTTCTTCTTTTTTAAATGTGGATGAAATCCTCTTTAAATGAATGCTGCCTTTCACAAGATGGTAGAACACGTATCCTTGGACTAAGGTTTTTCTTGGTGAAGGGCCTGAAGAAGGCTTGAGTGGATAGTTGATTTGTTCTTTGGGATGTTTTAAATACCAGAGAGTGATGTGCTGTTGCCTTCATTGCTTACCAGATCTCTGAGTTATTTCTCAGTTCAAGATAGGTCAAGGAGGGAACCAGCAGTTAGCGTAATGGCTATGTCGCTGGACTCCCACGTAGTCGACCGCGGTTCGCGTCCTGGACCCGGTGGCTTAAAACTCACGCCGGGCGCGTGTGCGTGCGTGCCCAAGATCCCGAGAGGAGAATGGAGGAGAAGGGATTGCAGCGTGACCATCCCCCCTGGGGGGTGATTTCTTGCTTTCTGTCTCTATGTCTCTTTCTGTCTGTCTGGCGAGCGCACGCGCCCTATAGCGAAAAACCTCTCCAAAAAAAAAAAAAAGATAGATCAAGGAAAAATATGGTGATTCATTTAGAGACAGCTGTTTCGTGAGGCAAATGTACTTGACTTTTCAGGTGAAATAGCCAAAAGAGCCAACAGCATGTTGAGATTAAAAAAAAAAAAAATCATTTCATATCTCATCCCTCATGTCTGGGCTTCATGGCTTCTAACTGCTTGTCTATAGAAGCCCTGCTACAGCTCTAAAAATAATGGTGGGTATGAAGAATTTGGAGTCAGGCTGCATTTAAATGAGTGTCTGAGCCTTCAATTAACTAAATTATCACAGGCTTCCTGTGTCAGTGTGGATCTTCTGAAGTCAAGACAGAGGTGCAAGATTGATTGAGTGGAATACTTGTGGACAATAAGAAGGGAGAGAGCCAGGAAGAGGCAGATAGAGTTTTCAGAATGTGATGCAAAACTACTCCTGAGTGGTGGTAAAAGGTCTGGACTCCAACATGGCCGAATGTGGTTTGAGTCCTACCTGGTGGCTTACTTTCTCATTTTCTCTGTCTCTCTCTGGTCAAGTTAAAAAGTAATAATAATAAACAAAATAAAATAATTCTTAACACACACACACACACACACACACACACACACACACACACAAACAGCAGTGTGTGAGCAGTGCTGTGACTGACCAGAGCAGCTTAGGCAGAGTGCTCTCATCCTTCATGGGAGGTGGAGTGGGGAAAGGAGCTAGGGGCTGAACGTGCTGATCTGTGCTTCATGGAGTAGGTGCTCTTGAAGGGGATCTAAGGGACACATCTTCCTGGCTACCATAACCCCTCCCCCCAGCAATTTTATTTATTCAATTCATAACAAGATTCATAAAGTTGTAATGTGTCATGCCATGTAAATAGTTAGTAGATAATAAAACCTATGAAATATATAAATCAGAAACTCAAAGAACTTACTACTGGTCCTTTAAGACTGAAGTTTTCTGGGGTTGATTTCTATGAGGTATTTCTCAAGGAAGATTCTCTTTAGAAGTACTGAGCAATAATGATTTCAGTCCATATTCATATTCTTATATCAAATATGCTTATTTTATTTTCTGTGACTTTTTAATGCAGTGCGTTTTGAAAAAACCCGAGTGTTTAACCTTAAAATGCAACTCATTGAAGATAACTATGTGGATGCTCAGATTATATGGAAGGGTCATGCTGCTAACTTACGAAAAGAAACTCAGTCACATTGTTAGTAAAGAAAATGTGGATTCAAAACTAGTCAGAGGTACTGTTTTTAACATCTCACACTGACAGATACCTAGTGGTTTGGTAATACGCTATATTACAGGATATGTGGGGAGGCAAATGCTCATTGGCAATCACTGATGTTCTTTCATCACAGTAGCTTTGTTTGCATTTTCTAGAATCTCCAACAGATGTACCCTTTTCTTGTCTGGCTTCCTCTTCTCAGCATAATTATTCTGAGATTTACTCATGTTATAGCACGTATCAATACTTCTTTCTTTATAGCTGAGCAGTATACACTACAACTTATCAGTTTTTATTGTTGACAAATATTTGGGTAGTTTTCGATTTGGAGCTAATATTCTCTGCAGAAACTCTCCAGGAAGGAAACTGGGATGATTTTAGGTCTCACGGCACTTACGTTTCCTTTTTCAGAAGACATTGTCTTGCATTTCCCTGTCCAGTGTGTCTGAACACTGTTTCATATATTTGATTTCTTCTTAATTATTTAATCAGGAGGGAAATCCGTCTCCTTTTTCATCCATTTCGGCTGGAACTGGGAATGATTTAAATATTTTAAGTATTTAAAGTAGAGAATAAAATGTAAGGAACCTGCCAGTTTCAGCAATTACCAACTCAACTAATCTTGTTTCATTTCTGCAACTCCCTTTTTCTGCCTTCCTGTATTATTTTGACAGAAATTCCTGAGATCTTAATATTTCTTTTGGGGATATTTAAAGGAAAGTGAGATCTCTCTTAGGGTGGTACACAGTTAATTCCATATGTACTTCCATCATTAGGCAATGTGTAAGTATATATACACATGTATTGGAACTGAAAACTGAACTCTTTTTTTTTTTTTAAAGATAGACTTTAAAAATTTTATTTATTATTTTTTAATTTGACCAGAGAGAGAGAGAAAGCAAGCCTCCAGATCTGGGACTTGAACTGCAGTTGGCCATGTAGGAGTCCAGTGCCTTTACTACAATGCCACTTGCCAGCCCCCTGGAACTGAACTCTTTTTTTTTATTATTATTATTACCTTTTTTTTTTTTTTTTTTTTTTAGAGCTTTTTGCCTTAGGGCACATGCACTTGCTGGAGAGCGACAGACAGTGAGAAGGAAAGTGAGAAATCATCCCCCCATTCCCAGGAGGGACGGCCACACCACAATCCTTTCTCCTCTCTTCTCCTCCTGGGATCTTGGGCATGCATGTACACATGCCCAGCATGACTTTCAAGCCACCGAGTCCAAGACTTGAACCATGGTTGGCCGTGTGGGAGTCCAGCATGAAACCGTTGTGCCATCTACTGGCCCTGAAACTGAACTCTTAAAACATACATTTTCATTTTTATGTCATAAAGTAAATGTTATAATGTCTTTTTAATCTCACTAAATTCTATATCTGATAACTAGAATATAAGCTCAGTAAGAACAAGAAGTTTATCTAGATTTCTTAGCACTAGAACATCTTTTGGGTTTTCATCTGACTATCACTTACTAGCTGTGTAGTCCTAGATAAATGACTTCACTTGCCTGGTCCTCAGTCTCTTACAAATAGGATTGCTGTGTTGCTTAATAAGTTAATATAAGTAGAGTGAACAGTACTAGGTATATGGTAAGTATTATGGGCTAGTTAAGTATTGGATTCCATTATTACATCTTTATGATTATTGTTGTTATTACATTACATTTAATTAAAAATACTGGGGCCAGCAGATGGCATGGTGGTTAAGGCACTGAACTCCCACATGGCTGAATGCAGTTTGAGTCCTGGACTTGGCGGCTTACTTTCTACTCTCCTTTTCTCTCTCTCTGTTCAAATTTAAAAATAATAATAATACGTAAAATAAATAATTCTTAAAAAAACCTTTATAATAAAATTAAGCTATAGACTAAGAGGAAATGTTTATAATACACATGATAAAATTTAACATCTGGATTATATATATTATGTCTATAAATCATTATGTGGGCAAAAAATACCAACTAATACAAATGAGAAATTACAAATGACCATTAAAAAGATGAATATGTCACATGGCAAGACCCCCTGTCTGAAAAAGCCAGTCAAGGTGGTGTACAGCTATAGTCCCAGCTACTCAGGAGGTTGAGGCAGGAGAATTGAAACATATCATGACCCTGACTGAAAGAAAATACTCCCCATACAAAATATGAATATGCCCATCTTCACTAGAAATACAAATTAAAGTGCAAGACCATTTCTGCCCACAGTACTGGAAAAAGAAAAACAACAGATATATTCAGTGTTGACATGGGTCTTAGGAATGAGTATACTTCTACATGGTGGATAGAAGAACAATTTTCTTCATCATTTCGGAAGACAGTTTGGCAGGAGCTATTTAAAATGCTTATACCGTTTTGACTCACCAATTCCATTTTTTAGTATTTACACTAGAGAGAGATTCACACAATCCACAGAGGCACTAGAATTTTTTCACTTCAGCATTGTTCGTACCAGTGAAAAGAAAGAAGTAAATAGAGCTAGCTGGTGGCCTGGTTGTTAAGGCAGTTGGATCCCACAGGGCTAGCTATGTGTGTGGTTCAAGCCCTGGACCCAGTAGCTTGAAAAACACACCAGGCTTATGTACATAGGAGACCAAAATCCTGAAAGAAGAGAGAAATGGCGAAGGGACTGCAGAGTGACCATTCCTTATAGGGAGGGTGCTTTCTCGCCTCTCTCTCTCCCCCCCAGCCTCAGGCCCACCCCCACTCCCCACGCTCTCACCTCTCCCACTCCCCTCCTCTGCCCTCACCACCCCACTCCAGTGAACACATGTGCCCTCTGGCAAATTAACAAAAAGGAAGGAAGGAAGGAAGGGAGGAAGGAAAGGAAAGGAATGGAGTGGAATTTGAAAAATACTTAGGTGTAAATGTTTTTGTAAATTCATAGGTAATAGTCTGGAAGAGTGAATTTCAAATTATTACTAGCAGTCTCTTCTAGGGAAAAGTGTGAAGGGTTCATTTCACTTATCATTCTTTGTGTTTATGTATTACTTGAATTTTTAACAACATTAATGAATTCTGTACACACTGTAAGCATATACAAGAGCATGCAAGTACGGAAAGAAGCCTTTAGTGATAATTTTCTAAGCATGACATACCACCCAGACTTCTTCCTAAGAGCATTGCATAAAAACCAACCTCCAAACAGCGGATTGAGCAGGGGACGTTTGCTTCCAGCAGTTCCAAATTGATGGGTTTTCTGTTATAACCTTATATTTTATAATTTTGAAATTTGAATTATTAAAGGATAATTTTTAAAAAATATGTAAACCCCTATGTGGATGAAGAGGTGAGGAAGTGAACATTTTTATTCACACTAATGGGAATATAAACTTGTACTTTCCTGAGGTCACTTTGGCAGTAGAGAACATGTTATTTCTTTTGACTTAGACTTTTACTTCTGGGAATTTAAAGAAAAAAATTATAGACATAAAGATTTAATTTTAGCTGACCCTGCGGCCTAGTGGCTTTATAAAGGAGCTGTGGTTTGAATCTTGGTCTTAGTGGCTTGAGAAACACACTGGGCATATGTGCCTGTGTGCCCCAGATCCCAGCAGGATGGAAAAACAGAAGAAAAGGGATAATGGTGTGCCATCGGGGGTGGGGTGCTTTGTCCTTTTCTCTCTCTCTCTCTCTCTCTGGCAAGTGCAAGTGCTCTCTGGCAATTAAAAAAAAGATTTGGTGTTTGTTACATTGCTATTTATAATGTGATACATTTAGAAATAGCTTAGTTTCTGATAACAGTGGAATTTTAATAAACTTGGATACATTTATTCAGTGAAATACTAGCTGCTTAATAAAAATATGTTGGAGTGGCTCTGTGGCATGGTGGTAACTGCTCAAGCAAGCCGGATCACACATGCCAACCATGGTTCAAATCCCCAGCTCAGCCAGCCTGAAACATGCTGGGCATGTGTGCTAGTGCTAGGATTCAGTGGGTGGGCGGCCTGGAGGAAGGGGAATCTCACTGTGGCCCGACCCAGTGGAGGGTGCTCCCTCCCCCCTTTTCTCATAAACCAAGGGAAAAAATTTTAAATAAAAAAATTACAAATATGTTATGCAGTTGCAAAATTTATGCAACTGATAATGTTGAGTGCTTACTATGAGCCAGATTTGTTCTAAGTACGTTATTATTTGTTCTAAGTACGTTATTATCTATGTTATCTTCTTTTTTTTTTTTTTTTAAATATTTCTTTATTTAATTTTATTTATTATTATTATTTATTTTTAAATTTGACCAAAGAGACAGAGAGAGAGAGAGAGAGACTGAGAGAAGGGGAAAGTGAGAAAGCAAGCTGCCAGGTCCAGAACTTGAACCGTGGTCAGCCATGTGGGAGTCCAGCACCTTAACCACCACACCACCTGCCGGCTCCCATATGTTATCTTCTTTAATCATTTGCATAAGCCAGAGGGGTATGCACTTCTTATTTCCATTTTACATATAAGGAAACTCAGACACTGAGGTAGGTTAACTATTATAACTTGTCCAAGATCTTACAGTAAGTAGGAGAACTGGGACTCAGTTTTATCTGACTTCAAAGTCCATGCTCTAATACTGTATTTAATTACTTTAAATAATTAATAGATTTTAAAATGTGTCATAATATTTACATGAGGACCAGCAGGTGGCATGGTGGTTAAGGCACTGGACTCCCACATGGCTGACTGCAGTTCGAGTACCAGACATGATGGCTTAACTTTCTCGGTTTCCCTCTCTCTGTCTCTCCCTGGGTGTCTCTCTGATAAGTACATGTATCCTATAGCAAATTAAATAAATAAAAAAATTAAAAATTTACATGAGTATATAACATGACCTCATTTTTAGTGTATCAAATTTTCTCAGAAGAATATATTGTATAATGTTAGTGATGACAATATTTGAGTGTTGGGATTATGGTTGATTTTTGTCTCCTTTTGTTGTTTTTCACAGTGAACGTAAGTGACTTCTATAATTAAAGTTTTTAGAAGATATTAATTTCATAGCAGAGGGGTGGGGTGGATTAAATCATTATTATTCTTTCTTCTCTTCTGTTTCTGGGTGTATTTCTGAGACATAGTTCTGAGTTTGGGTGTTTTCACTCTTGATGTTGCCTGTAATTTCCTCTTGGCACTGGTTTATAAAAACTGGAAGGTTGAAACAGCAGTGTTATTCTGAGATCTGAAGATGTGGACAGGGGACTGATTTTCCAATAACAGCATTGCAGCCATTTCTGAGTCTTCTTGTTCTGGGGTCATGGCCACAGTAACAGGATTCAGAGACCTGAGCACAGCGCTACAGAGGCGGCAACTCCCAGTTCTTCTCTTTCAGCTTTTCATTGGAAAAAAATTTTTTTGGCCATAGGTCATGTGCACTGGCCAGAAAGAGACTGAGAGAGGGAAAGTGAAAAATCACCCTCCCTTCCAGGGAGAATGATCGCTATGATCACACCACAATATCTTCTCCTCCGTTCTCCAGTGGGGATTTTTGGCACCCATACACGCACACACGCCTGGTGTGATTTTCAAGCCTCCAGGTCCAGGACTCCAACCACGGTCTCAGACTTAAAAAATCCTCCTGCACCTCTCCTTTTTCCCTATTCTTTTTTGTTATCTTAAGAGTCTTTCTAGGGACCAGCAGATGGCATAATGGTTATGTCGCTGGACTCTCAAGTAGTCAGTGGCCTTTCCAGTCCCGGACCCAGCAGCTTAAAACTCGTGCTGGTTGCGTGTGCGCACGTGCTGAAGATCCAGCGAGGAGAATGGAGGAGAAGGGATTGCAGCGTAGCCACCACCCCCCCCCCACATCCCCCCAGAGTGATTTCTCGCTTTCTGGGAAGTGTCCACACCCTATGGCAAAAAATCTCTCTAAAAGAAAAAAAAAAAAAAGAGAGTCTTTCTACCTGTGAGAGGAATTTGAACCATTCGTAAACAAACAGCTTTCTTTTGTGCCTGCCTTTTTGTGCAGTTCTGTTGCCATGTGAACCAAGTAATGCTAGGTGCGGGTGAAACAGCTGTGGCCTGCAGCCTTCTTCCCTGGTAGAAGAGAAGGGGGTGATGAAGTTAATTCAGGAGGCCTTGAAGAAGGGTAGAAACTGAGGGATGAGAATATGATATTTACACTTATCTTGGTTCTCGTTCAGTTTCCGTAACTGTACCACGTGATGCCTGTAGTTATTTGTGCTATCCCTCACTCATTCTTCTTAGCAACTGAGAAAGAGGTAGCTAAGTTTTTCTCTATTTGTTTGCGTGTTAGGAACTGGTTTGCAGGACCAAGAGGTGGCATGGTGGTTAAGGTGCTAGACTCCCAGATGGCCAACTGCGGTTTGGGTCCCGGACCATGGTGGCTTGAAAAACACGCCGGGCATCTAAGTGTGAGTGCCCAGAATCTTGAGAGGAGAATGGAGAAGGGTTTATGGTGTAGCCATCCCATGGGGGTATGGTTTCTCATTTACCTCTCTCTGTGTCTCTGTCTGTCTCTCTCTCTGGCAAGCCACAGGCCCTCTGGCAAAAAAAATCTAAAAAAAAAAAAAAAAAAAAAAAAAGGTAAAGAAGAAAAACAATTGGTTTGCATGTTTGGGAGTAGAATTAATAAATTCTAAGCTGTCTTTGAAGGAAAGAAAACTCTGGGAAAATTCATAGTAGGTTGCAGGGCATGGCATGGGGCTTATGGTTTGGGATTTCAAGGGGTTAACTCAGTGTTGGCATGACAAAGTGTTCCATGTGTCCACTTAAATGGGCACTGGAGGCGCTCTGCAAAGACTGGGTAGAGTTGATCAGTGACTTACACACAAGTATAATCACAGCTGCAGGGACCAGGACAACTGTGCCTAAAACATAGGGCAAAGAAACGAGGTGAGTACTTGTAGAAACTGAGGGATGAGAATATTATATTTACTCATTATTTATCATTAATGAGAAGATAGCTAGGTGTTTACTTACATTATAAATATTGATTAGGGGTTAATAGAGGTAAACATCAGATAATACATTATTGTGGGAGGAGAGAGAGTCTGGCAGTTACTCATCTAGTCCAAATGTGGGGGGAAAAGCCATTCCTTCTCTGATGTGGCAAGGCTTTGGAAAGTCAGTCAGCATCAGATGCACCATCCTCAGACCCTCTTGTGCTGGCTAAGGCTAAATAAACGTTCTCATCCAGAAGGCCCAGTTCATTCTTGAGCTCGGGAAGAACAAACAGGAAGTACCATTATAACGACTGTAAGCCTTTCACCGGTAGTAAAATTGATACTGAACTTACATGTAACTGTCCAAAAAGATTGTTTTCTTCATGGCCTAGTCTTCATGTCACATGGCGTGGTGATTGAGGGCGCTGGAACCCACATGGGCAACCAGGTAGTTTGGTCTGGACCCAGCGACTTGAAGTATTGTACATGCCAGGCCCAGGTGCCCCCATCACCTGTGTGTGTGGCCATATTTGCACCCACAATTCCAAGAGGATGGAAAAGCAAAGAAGTATGACCATGCTTCATTGGAAGTGTGTATTTTCCCCTTTCCCTCTCTCTCTGTCTTCCTCTGGTAAGCTCACACACACCATCTGGCAAAACTATAATAATAATAAAAAAAAAGTCCAGAGGATGGCCAGTAGATATTCCTGGTCCTTGTTAGTACCATCATTTCTCCTACCAACTGTTAGCAGAGTGCCAGAAACCTCAGAGCCTTCATACTCTCCCTCCCTGTTGAGTTAACTCAAAGGTAATATCAAGAAGAAACAGTATTTTTGGAAAGAGAGGAAGAGTAATAATAACTAGAATACTTGTGAGATTAAAATAAAAAATACAGGAGTGCCCCCTCCTTGGTGCAGTGATGCTGTGCTCAAGAGAAGCCAGATCCTACGTGGTGGCTGTGGTTTAAATCCTTGGCATGGTTATCCTGAAACACGCAGGGCATGCACGTGAGTGCCCAAGAGCAGAGGGCTGGAAGAAGGGGATAGCAGTGTAACCAGTCCGAGGAGAGTGCTCATCTCTCTCACACTCCCAAATGCACGTGCACACACACTGTGTCATGAATTTAAAAAAAAAAAAAAAGTTGGAGCCAGACAGTGGCAGCAATACAACTAGATTCACATGGGGAGGTCCCAGGTTCACCTCCCCGGGCCTCTCTGTACATGCTGGGCATGCGCACGTGTGTCCATGATCTCAGCTGGCCATGGTTGCAGGTGGATTGTGGTATGAAGACCCTTTGAGTGTGTTTTTCCCTTCTCCCATAGAAGATATGCATAAATAAACTTTTTAAAAATTACAAAAATGGGGCAGCAGATGGCGTAGTGGTTATGTTGTTGGACTCCCCCATGGCCGATCGTGGTTTGAGTCCCAGACCCGGTGGCTTCAAATTCATGCCAGGCATGCGTGTGTGTGTATGCCCAAGATCCCTGGAGGAGAACAGGGGAGAAGGGATTGTGGTGGGGCTATCCCCCGGTGGTTGATTTCTCGCTTTCTGTCCCTCTGACTCTTTCTTTCTTTCTTTTTGAGAGGTTTTTGCTATAGGGCCCATGCGCTTGCCAGAAAGACAGAGAGAGACAGAGAGATAGAAAGTGACAAATCGCCCCCCAGGAGGGATGGCCACGCCGCAATCCCTTCTCCTCCATTCTCCTCTCGGGATCTTGGGCACACACATACATATGCCCAGCATGAGTTTAAGCCACCAGATCTGGGACTCGAACCGTGGTCGACCACATGGGAGTCCAGCGACATAGCCGTTATGCCATCTGCTGGTCCCCTCTCTGTCTCTTTCTGTCTCTCTGGTAACAAGCACATGTTCCCTATAGCAAAAATCTTTCCAAAAAAAATTTAAAATTACATAAGTAAAGATAGTAGATTGCTGGAGGAGATAACGAGGAGAAAGACCTCTTCCTGTAAAATAGAATAAAAAAGAAGGTAGGTAAAAATACCAAGAAATGTTTATTAAAAAACAGAAGCACTACAGTAACCTCAGTCTCCTGGTAGAAGGGAACTCATTGCCCACGCAGAGCTGAGACTCCTGAGAGGTGGGGGCATATATGGAATTAGCCAAGGACTTAGACTCAGCAGGCAAGTCTTCAAGACCTGCTGGAAATGTATGATACACCAATGGGAAAAACGACATTAGAGCTAATAGTACAATTAGCTGAAGAATGAATTATTCAGAAAGCAGACATTTTGGATTTCCTTATTCAGATGGAAGCTTTGGGGGTATATGAAAATATTTAAAGGAAAGTGTTTTATTGTTTTCCCCTTCTGTGTGTTTGCGAATGCTACTGTGTACCTGTGTGCGCCGAGCAACCTAGCAAAGGTTAGTTAATTATAATCAACTGTTGGAACACACTGTTCTGATCAAAGTATTATTCACTCGCCACCTATTTTCATGTGTATGCATATAAAATTACCACTTGACTTTCAAAATGACTGACCTACATTTTAAAAAGAGTATTTTTTTGCACATATTTAAAATGTAGAGATTTAGGGCCAGCAGGTAGCATAGTGGTTAAGTACACTGGACTCCCACAGGGCTGACTGCAGTTTGAGTCCTGGACCTGGTGGCTTGTTTCTCACTTTCCCTTTCTCTCTCTCACTCTCTCACTTTCTCACTCTGTCCCTCTTTGGTCAAATTAAAATAAGTAAGTAAATAAATAAAGTTAAATAAAATAATTCTTTAAAACAATGTAGAGATTTATAATCGTTTCTTCCTACTCACCCTAACTCCCCACGGGAAATCATTGTTGTTGATAGCTTCTTGGCTCCATTCCAGAAAAATTCGATGTATGAGTATGTACTATTACATAATATGTAAAAGCATATATTAGCATATTTAGACTACCTGTCTTGTAACCACTTTACTTACATGTTTGCTTCATAAATTATGTGTAATCCTTTTTCCTTTTCTTTGGCCTCTGGCCCCAATTTTCTTCATATATATACTATGGGAATACAAATTCTAAACACTTGTTTTGTTTACCTGAAAAAAAATTTTTTTTAAAGATTTTTGCCACAGGGACCAACAGTTAGCATAATGGCTATATCGCTGAACTCCCATGTAGTCAACCACGGTTTGAGTCCCATACCTGGTGGCTTAAACTCACGCCGGGCACATGCATACCCAAGATCCCGAGAGGAGAATGGAGGAGAAGGGATTGTGGCATGGCCATCCCCCCTGGAGGATGATTTCTCACTTTCTGTCTCTCTCTCTCTGTCTTTTTGGTGAGCGCACGCACTCTATAGCAAAAACCTCTCAAAATAAAAAAAAAGATTTTTGTCACTGGGCACATATGCTCATTAGAGAGAAACAGAAACAGAAAGAGGGAAAGTAAATCACTCCCCAGGAGAGATAGCCACAGCACAGTCTCTTTTCCTCCATTCACCTCTTGGGATTTGGGGCACACACACAGATGCCCAGCCTGATTTCAAAGCTGCCAGGTCCAGGACTTGAACCTCTTTCAGCCAGGTGAGATCCAGTGCCTTAACCACCACGCCACCTACTGGCCCCTTTCTTAACCAGTTTTCAATTTCACGACATCCATATTGGATTAAAGTAGTTAGCAAAACCTTCCCTCCACTCTCTTTTTTAAAGATTTTTTTCCAGAGGAACCAGCAGTTAGCGTAATGGCTATGTCGCTGGACTCCCATGTGGCCGACCGCGGTTCGAGCCCCGGACCCAATTGCTTAAACTCAGGCTCATGTGCGTGTGTGCCTAAGATCCTGAGAGGAGAATGGGGGAGAAGGGATTGCAGCGTGGCCATCCCCCCTGGGGTGGGGGGTGATTTCTCGCTTTCTGTCTCTCTGTCTCTGTCTTTTTGGTGAGTGCACGCGCCCTGTAGCAAAAACCTCTCCAAAAAAAAAGATTTTTTTCCAGAAGACATGTGCTCACCAGAGAGACGGGAAAAGAGAGAAATCTGCCTCCCACTAGTGGGGAATGGTCAAGCCGAAATCTCTTCTCTATTTCTCCCTCCTTTTGGTAGTTTGGACGAGCACATACAGGTGCCCTGTGAGTTTCTCAAGTTGCCAGGTCTGGGACTCAGTCTCTATAGTTGGCCATGTGGGATCCCGCTCCCTTACTACCTGGCCACAGGCTGGCCCCATTTTCTTTTTTCATTTATCTTTTTTTTTAATATAAAAAGAGTGACAAGAATAAATGGAAATGTTATTTGTTGGTATTCAAATATTCCTGTAAATAGCATTTTTATTATCCCATCTTTCTTACTTGGCATATTCCTGCAGTTTCTCTCCACTAGAGGGCACTAGGATGTTGTTTGTTTTTAAGTGATCTGTTTATAGTTAAGTTTAGAATTAACTTTTATATCTTCTCTTATTTGTCCTGCATTACAGTATGAATAAAATCTTCATTCTGAGGCCACTCCGTGTTTGGGGGTATATAGACAATTAAGATACCTTGCCTGCTAGCAGTTTTGACTTTGAAGACCATTTTGTACTAAATACTTAAAGGAGAAAAAGGGAAGTTGGAGCAATGGGAAGAATTTGGGATTTTTTTTGATGCCCAGTTTTCATCTTTTGCTCATGTATAATAGATATTGACTTTAAAGGGAAAGGATAGAAATTATGTCAGTAAACTAAAATAGGGTCCAGAAACAGACCCATATTTATCTAATGAATTGAGTTTTGACAAAGGAGTCAAAGAAATTCAGTGGAGAAAGGACTTTGTTTTCAAGAAATGGCACTGGAATAATTAGATCACCAGTGATGGGGAATGTGAACTTTGACCCTTACTGCATTCCATATGCAGAAATTAACTCAAAATGGAAACTAGACTATAGAAGAAAATAAAGGAGAAAGTCTTCATGACCTAGGGTAGGCAAGAATTTCTTAGTATACACACACAAAAAAAAAATTCTAAAAGAAAAATATGTTGATAGAGTTATCTAAAATTAAAATCTTCTTTTCAGAATGCGGTTAAGTAAATAAAACGGCAAGTCAGACTGGCAGAAAATATTCACAATATACGCATCAGACAAAGGACTGGTATCTAGATACTTAAAGAACTTTTACAACTCAATGAAATACACAATCCAGGTTTTTAAATGGACAAGTGATTTAAGCAGACATGTTTCAATAGATACTATATGAATGCCAATAAGCACATAAGATATTCAGCATCACGATCACCAGGGAAGTGCAAATTAAAACCACAGTGAGATACTGCATACCCACTAGAATGGCTCAAATGAAGAAGACTCACAATAGCTTGAGGATGTGGAGCGGTTGTAATGCTCACACATCACTGATGGGAAACAGTTTCCAATTTGTTATAAATTTAATGTCATGTGTTACATAATGAGATTTCTGTCAACAATGGACCACATAGATGATGGTAGTCCCCTGAGATTATAGTAGGCTATGCTATGCCCTCCAGATTTGTGTAAATACACTCTATTCACAATGCAGTCACCTAATGACACATTTCTCAGAACATAGTCCCATTTTTTTTTCTTTCCTTTTATTTTTTAGAGAAAAGTGAGAAGAATACTGGATGTCCTTCAGATCATGATGGTAAAATGAAGGATGGTTTTTAGGGCTGGCAGGTGGTGTGGTGGTTAAGGCACTGGACTCCCACATGGCTGACCTCAGTTCATGTCCTAGACCTGGCAATTTGCTTTCTCACTTTACCACTATGTCTCTCTCTGGTCAAATTAAAAAATAATAATGATAAATAAAATTAAATGAATAATTCTTCAAAAAAAATGAAGGACGGTTTCCTTTGTTGGGCACAAATGGTCAGATTTATAACAGCAATCTGGGGAGGGGGTTTAGGGCTTCCATTCTTTTTTTTCCCACTCTTTTTTTTTTTTTTTTTTTTTTTTTTTGGAGAGTTTCCCACTCTTTTTTACTTTTAAATAATTATTTTATTTGATTTGCTTCATTCTTACTACTTTTTTTATTTGACCAGAGAGAGAGAGAGAGAAAGGGGGAAAGTGAAAAAGCAAACTGCCAGGTCCGGAACTTGAACTACAGTTGGCCATGTGAAAGTCCAGTGCCTTAACCCCACACCACCTGCCAACCTCCATGCCCCCATTGTTAAATGATGCTTAACATTTAATATATACTTAATACTTAATATATTTAAGTTAAATATATACTTTAAAAATGACCTAGCACTTTCACCCTTACCTAGGAATTCACCCAAAAAAACAAGATCCTGGGACCAGCAGTTAGCGTAATGGCTATATCGCTGGACTCCCACGTAGTTATCCGCAGTTCAAGTCCTGGACCCGGTGGCTTAAACTCACGCCGGGCGCGTGTGCGTGTGTGCCTAAGATCCTGAGAGGAGAATGGAGGAGAAGGGATTGCGGCGTGGCCATCCCCCCTGGGGGGTGATTTCTTGCTTTCTGTCTCTCTGTCTCTCTCTGTCTGCCTGGCGAGCGCATGCACCTTATAGCAAAAACCTCTCAAAAAAAAAAAAATAAATAAAACCAAGATCCCATGTTCTCAAAGACTGATGTTCATGGCAGTTATAAAAGCCCTAAGATAGAAACAAAATCAAATGTCCATCAGTAAGTAAATGGATAAGTAAGTTGTGATACACCCTTATAAAGTACTACTCAACAGTGAAAAAAAGAATTACACATAACAATATGGATAAATCTCAAAAATAAGCTAAGTGAAAGAAGCTAGACATAAAAGAATATTATGATTCCATTTATATTTCATAAAAGGCAAATCTACCTATAATGACAGAAAGCGGATCAGTGATCGCTTAGGGCAGGCAGTATTTGGAGGGTTTGTAGGGGGTCAGCTGCAAAGGAGAAATAGAATTAATGAGGGTAACCAAAATATTGTGAATTATTGCAAATGTTATGAAGAAAGCAAGGCAGACTACTGCTGGAAGCCGTGTTAACTGCATGGTCCCAGCGGACTACAGTATGTACAAAGGCCTAAAATGAAAAAGAAGACTGTTGGTGGAATATAGTGAGGGGGGAGATGGGGGCAAAGAGATAGGCAAGGGCCACATCATGTGGGAAGACTCAAGTCCTTAAGAACTTGAGAGGGGCTGGACTCTAGAGCACAGATGGAGGCCTGCCTTCAGTGAGGGGAAATGGAAGGAAAGCTAGGCACATGAGGTTTGCTTGGTGATTGGAATGTCAGAGAGTTTACATCCGATATTTTCCTAAATTTATTCTTTTTCTATAGAAAGGAAGACTGTCATCTGCAAGCGAGGGTACAAGAAGTTCAAAGGGACAAACATGGGGTATTCTTCCTGGGAAGAGGTGGAGAGTATGTTTCTTTTATTTCTTTAAGAATAAGTTTTTTAAAAATAATTATTCATTTAATTTTATTTATTAATATTATTTATTTGACTGAAGAGAGAGAGAGCAAGAAGGAGAAAGTGAGAAAGCAAGCCGCCAGGGTCCAGGGCTCAAACCACAGTCAGCCATGTGGGAGTCCAGCACCTTAACCAGCACACCACCTGCTGGCCCAGGGAGAGTATATTTCTACTAATGAAACTTTAAATAAGGTGACTGAGGCACTGTTGATGCTCATTTGAGGTTTGGGAAGATAAAGTGAACCCAGTCAGCATGGTCACATGGGTTTTTTCTTGCAAGTTTTAGCTGCTTGGGCCCAAACATGGAATCAATAGAATGGTATGTGTTATAGGATTGAGGCTTTGCCTGGAAAAAATGATTAAAGGAGAGGAAGGAGTGAAGGTATTCTTAAGAGTCATTACTGGGGCCCGTGGGTGGCGTAATGGTTACGTTGCTGGACTCTCACATAGTCGCTCATGGTCTGAGCTTTTGTATATACCCGTGTAAGAGTACATGCTAGCTGGATTCCATACTGATCAGCCATGGTTTATTTCTACTAGAGGGTCCAGCAGATGGCGTAATGGTTACTGGACTCTCACAGAGTCTACCACTGTTTGAGTCCTGGACCTGGCAGCTTAAAACTCATGCCGGGCACATGTGTGTGCATGCCCAGTATCTCAAGAGGAGAACGGAGGAGAAGGGATTGTGGCATAGCCATCTCCCTAGGGGGTGATTTCTTGCTTTCTGTCTCTCTAGTGAGCGCATATGCCCTACAGCAAAAATCTCTCTCTCTCTCTCTCTTATTTATTTATTTATTTATTTATTTATTTATTTATTTATTTATATGGGCTGGCAGGTGATGTGGTGGTTAAAGGCACTGGACTCCCACATGGCTGACCGTGGTTTGAGTCCTGGACCTGGTGGCTTACTTTCTCACTTTCCCTTTCTCTCACTCTTTGTCTGGTAAAATTAAAAAATAATAATAACAAATGGAATTAAATAAATAATTGTTTTAACATATATATTTCTACATTTTTACTAGAAATAAAGCTGCCTTAGTAATGAGATAGAATTATGTAAGATGCTCCAGTGATTCTGTGAATCAGAGATACATCTTTATAAAACTTCCCCCTCCTCAAGGTCTTTTCTCTGTGTTGTTTTATGGAAAGGGAGAAAAGTGGGCAATAACTCTGTAAGTTATAGTTCTAAACTAATAAGAATTGCTGTGTGCCAGCAGGTGGCATGATGGTTAAGTCTCTTGGACTCTCACATGTCTGACATGGTTCAAGTCCCAGACCTGTGGCTTGAAAATCATCCCAAGCTCATGTGTATGCATGCCCAAAACCCCAGGTGGAAAATGGAGAAGGGATGGCGGCATGGCCATCCCCTCCAGGGGGTGATTTCTCGCTTTTCCTTTCACTGTCTCTTGTCTCTCTCTTTCTGGCAAGGATATGCCCTATGGCAAAAACCCAACCCTACCCCCCCAAAAAAAAAAAAAAAACCAAACAAACAAAAATTGCCGTGACTACTATTGATCAGTATCTGTTACTTCACTGATTTTTTTTATTTTTAAAGACATAGTTTTTTCACGTCAAGATCCTGTTACCTGGCCTTCCACCTGGGACTGCAGGTGCACACCGCCATGTCCGGCTCTATTTTAGACAGTCTTGCTGTATTGCCTGTAGCTTATGACCCTCTTGCCTCAGCCTCCCCGGGTTGCTGGGATTACAGGCCCACACCACTGCACTTGTCTTTAAGTTGGACTGGGAATTGGACCCATGTGGTCCCAACCTGTGGAGCACATGTCATAGTAGCACATGCCACTGTGACTAGGCCCTACTTAACTGACTGATTTTTTTTTCTTTTAAGAGATTTTTGCTATAGGGTGTGTACACTTGCCGGAGAGACAGAGAGACAGAAAGCGAGAAGTTCCGTTACCCCTGCCCCGTCTCCTGGGGAATGGCCACACTACAGTCCCTTTTCCTCCATTCTCCTCTTGGGATTTTTGGGCACATGTGCCTGGCATGAGTTGTTTTTATTTGTTTGTTTTTTTTTAAAGAGATATTTTTGCTGTAGGGCACGTGCACTCTCCAGAAAGAGAAAAACAGAGAGAGAAAGCGAGAAATCACCCCCAAGGGGGAAGGCCACGCCACAATCCCTTCTCTTCCATTCTCCTCTTGAGGTCTTGGGCATGCACACACGTGCCCAGCGTGAGTTTTAAGCCACTGAGTTCAGGACTTGAACTGTGGTCTACTACATGGGAGTCCAGCGATGTAACCATTACGCCATCTGCTGGTCCTAACTGACTGATTTTATAAAATAGAATTATGGGGGGCCAGCAGGTGGTGTGTTAGTTAAGGTTAAGGGCACTGGACTCCCATGTGGCCAACCCTGGTTCGAGCCCCAGACCTGGTGGCTTGCTCTCTCTCTCAGTCTCTTGCTTTGTCCCTCTCTGGTCAAATTAAAATAAATAAAGTTAAATAAAATAACTCTTTTTTTTTTTTGGAGAGGTTTTTGCTATAGGTCGCGTGTGCTCGCCAGACAGATGGAGAGAGACAGAGAGATGAAAAGTGAGAAATCACCCCCCAGAGGGGATGGCCACTCCGCAATCCCTTCTCCTCCATTCTCCTCTCGGGATCTTGGGCATGCACGCATATGCGCCCAGCATGAGTTTTAAGCCACCAGGTCCGAGACTCAAAATGCGGTCGAATACATGGGAGTCCAGCGACATAGCCATTACGCTAACTGCTGGTCCCAAAATAACTCTTAAAAAAATAGAATTGTGGGGCGTCAGGTGGCATGGTAGTTAAAGGCACTAGACTCCCATATGGCTGACCATGGTTCAAGTCCTGGACCTGGTGATTGACTTCTTCACTTTCCCTCTCTCTCTTTCTCTTTCTCTCTCTTATCAAACTGAAAAATAATATTAATAAATAAAGTTAAATAAAATATTTTTTTAAATATAGAATTATGACCTACCAGTTCGACTTCAATCTGCACATTTTAACCCAGTTGTGCATTTAGTTATTCACAGTATTGTACAACCCAGTTACTCCCAATCTTTTTTCTCAAATCTAAACTGGGCTAACTTGACCCATTGCTTTGAAAGGCTTTATAGAAAAAGGAATTTTTAAAAGAATTATTTTATTTAATTTTTAATTTATTCATACATTTATTTTAATTTGACTAAAGAGAGACACACACAGAGAAAGAGAGAAAGAGAGAAAGCAAGCCACCAGGTCCAGGACTTGAACCATGGTCAGCCATGTGGGAGTGTCCAGCACCTTAACCACCACACCACCTGCTCGACCCTTAGAAGAAGGAATTCTTTTTTTCTTTTTTCAATTTAATTTTATTATTATCATAATCTTTTTATATTGCATTGAATCACATGTATCTTTACAGTATATTACATTTATTTTTCCAGCACAATAACTATGCATTTCAGTCAAGACAAAAACATTACAAAGACATCATCATCAAATAGCTATCATCTTTTTTTCAGAATATTATTATTATTATTATTTATTCTCATTTTTTTAAACATTCAGTCATTATATATCATTTGGCTTGTAAAGAGAATTTACTCAACATGAAATACTTCTCAGACCATTTCAGCTGAGAATACTATTTGTTATCCACAGATAATAAACCATTTCTGTGTCCCACAAATATCATGCCTCTCTATTTGTTCTCTTGCTATTCTTCTCTATCCTCTTCCCTTCTCTCCCCACTTATTATTTCTTTTTGTTGCTACTTGTTTTGTTTTCTGATTTTTGATAGACTTATCTAGTATTTTATTTTTATTATTTCACAACCTCTTGGAAATGTGTCCATTATACTTTTAGTCTTAATGATTGCCATTTCATTAACACCTCTATTAACTTTAGATTTTCTCAAAAAGTACTCTATTTCTTGCTCAATCACAGCTTCTTTTTTTAATTTATTTTTAAAATTTATTTATTTATTATTATCATAATCTTGTTTATATTACACTGAATCACATATAACTTTACAGTGTATTACATTTCTTTTTCCGGAAGGAATACCATGCATATCAGTCAATACAGAGACATTAAAATCCTCATTTCATCATCCAATAGCTTTTGATGATTTTTCCCAATCATCATTATCATTATTATTATTCCAATTATTTTTTTAAACAGTCAATCACTATTTCTCATTTTGCTTGTAAAAAGACTTTACCCGACATGAAATACTTCTCAGACCAATCCAGTTGAGAATACTATACACGTAATCAACAGGTAATAAACTATATCTATGTCCTACTAATGTCGTGCCTCTCTATTTGTTCTCTTGCTATCTTTCTCTATACTCTTCTCTACTCCCACCCCATTCCACACTGTCTTATCCTTGTTAACTATTTTCACTGCTTTTATTTCCTCCAGTATTTCAATCTCTACCATAGAGTGCGAATAGTCAGTATATATTAAGTGGATACATATAATATCTTTCTTTCATATCTTGGCTTATTTCACTCAGTAATAGATCCTCCATATCCGACCACTTTCTATCAAATGCCAGGGTCTTGTTTTTGATGGCTGAGTAGTATTCCATAGAGTATATATGCCACACTTTTTCCTTAACATTCATCTGTTTGTGGACATTTGGGTTGGTTCCATGTCTTGCAGCAATAAACATTGCTGTGCAAGCACTTTTCTGACTGAGTGTTCTCCTGTCCTTTGGGTAGATACCCAGAAATGGGATTGCTGGATCAAATGGCAGTTCTACTTGTAGATCTTTGAGGAACCTCCATATCGTTCTCCACTGTAGCTGAACCAGTTTACATTCCCACCAGCAGTGTAGGAGAGTTCCCTTTTCACCACATCCCCGCCAATACTTATCACATTTTATATTTTTAATCTTTGCCATTCTGACAGGGGTTAGGTGGTATCTCATTGTGGTTTTTATCTGCATCTCCCTTATGATGAGGGATGTTGAGCGTTTCCTCATATGCTTTTTGGCTGTTCGTATGTCTTCCTTAGAGAAATTTTTGTTCAGCTCATTTTCTCATCTTTTAACTAGTTAATCTTTTTTTTTTTTCTTTTTCCGCATAAGGCACTTGAGTTCCCTGTGTATTCTTGTTATCAGTCCCTCGTAGAAGAAGGAATTCTTGACCTACAAGGTAGTCAGGGGTAATAAGAGTACACTCAACAAGCATGTGAGAATAAGGGCATTTCTGATAAAGAGTGTAAGGGTACCTGGATTCGGGTCATAGCTTTGCTTCTTATTAGCTGTGACCTTGGGTTAGTCTCTTAACCTTGCATACTTTTGTTTCTTCAGTTGTGAAATATAATAAAAGCACTTATCACAAAGGGTTTTGAGAGGATTAAATAAGATATTTCATGTCAAAACTATATAATAAATAGAATATAGAAAACATGTAATGGATGTAGTCTCTTCTTTCTTGTTACTAAAGGCATGGTGATGTGACTATGACAAGTTTTAAAGCCTTAAGGAATTAGGCGTAAGTCATTGTTTCTTCAAGACCCAAGTCCAGGGAACCAGCAGTTAGCGTAATGGCTATGTTGCTGGACTCCCACGTAGTCGACCGCGGTTCACGTCCCGGACCCAGTGGCTTAAAACTCACGCCGGGCGCGTGTGCGTGCGTGCCCAAGATCCCGAGAGGAGAATGGAGGAGAAGGGATTGCTGCGTGACCATCCCCCCTGGGGGGTGATTTCTCGCTTTCTGTCTCCATGTCTCTCTCTGTCTGTCTGGCGAGCGCACGCGCCCTATAGCAAAAAAACCTCTCCAAAAAAAAAAAAAAGACCCAAGTCCAGTATTATTTCCCCAGTGCAACCTTCCCAGACCTCCCAGGCCTAGAGCTGTTTCCCAGCTCTTTGCTTGTTATTGTAACCACTCTTGCAACTGAACTGTTAGGCTTTTCATGGTAGAAGCTATATATTATTTTCAACAAATATATATGGAGAATCAGAATGTATCAGGTTCGTGTTCTCTTGAAGCTTAAATTCTAGGATAGGGAAACAAAGGCAAGTAAGTAGTTTCAAATAGTGGTACATAATGAAAGAAAATAAAATAAGGTAATGGATACAGAGTGATAGGGTGCAGGTGAGATAGGGTGCAATGATCAGGAAAGGCCTTGGAAGAGGTGATGCTTGAGCTGAAACCTAAAATGTGAGCTCCTTGGATTGGGTGTAACACTGTTTTTATTCTTCAGCTCTATCCACTTACAAATGTGATTGGGTTCATGGTCATTTCCTCCAGGTTTACCTTAGAATACTGATTGCTGAATTTGAGTTTGTACACCCATTCATTTGTGTTTGGATACTGCTCTGATTTTCCTTCCTCTCTCCACATGAGTGAGCTCTTGAGCTGACGTGTTTGGGCCTTTCTTCTTTATTTGTCTGTATTTTAATTTGCTATACAGGATTCTGTAAGCAAAGCACTATCATCTCTAGACATTCCTCTTGGGTATATTTGCTGTTCATTTCTTCATTAGGTTCTTTCAGTAAGTAATAAGTTTAAAGCAAACTTCATTGTAATCACTAGGGATTGTTCATCACCAAGTTAGATGCTCTGGGAATTCTAAACAGTAGTCACTTCAGAGATTCCCCCAATATTATTGACAAAGGGAAAAAAAAAAAAAAGAACTATCGAAAGTACATCTAGCCCTCCCAAAGCTAGGCTGTACCTGGAAAACAGTCATGTACTCTTTTTTTTTTCTTGCCATGTGTTTGATAAAATAAATCCTTTTATTTTCTTTTTTTTTTTTTTTTTTCCCAAGAACTAACCCATTTTGTTTACTGTCAAGTGGAATCTCCCTGAATATTTTTGGAGACTGCTTTTAGAAAATGACCATCTGGGAGCCAGCAGGTGGCGTGGTGGTTAAGGCACTGGACTTCCACATGGTCAACCGCAGTTCAAGTCCTGGACTTGGTGGCTTGCTTCATCAATCTGTGTGTGTGTGTGTGTGTGTGTGTGTGTGCACGCGCCTCACTCTGATGAGCACATATGACCTATAGCAAAAAATTAAAATAAATATATAAAAAAATCTTTAAAAAAATGACTATCCGATACACTTGGTTAAGTAAATGAGGTAGGATCCAGCTTTCCTGAGTGGAAGGCCTTGGCTGGAGGGTAAGGGGTCAAGTACACTTGTACGGATTACACAACAGTTTCCTTACATTCCGCAGTGAGGTGTGGCACACGTAGACAAGGGGCTGAACAGAGCTGTTGATTATCAGCATTAGCAGCTAGTTCTCTCAGAAGATTACTTGGTTGCATAAATCTCAGAGCAATGATGTCTTTCTGAATGCCCCATGCCCTCCATTGCTTTCTTGACAGTAAAGGGAAGAAGAAAAATAAAAGAAAGTAAGAAAGAAAAGAAAAGCAGCTCCAACTCACTCTCAACCATTGGACTTCCAGGCTTTCGGACTGCACCATCTGTGTTATTTTTCTGTGGGTTTAGTATTCCTACAGAGGAGGGTCACCGATTTGTTTTCCTCTTCTTGTTAGGTACCTATCTGGAACAGAACGAAAGGAAATTCTTTTAACTACAGGCCATTTTACCATCTATTTCAACCAGGCATACAACAATCCCTAAGTAGTCTCTGTCTCTAATTCTGAAGGTTTATTATTTCTATCTATGCAGTTACCATCTGCAGTTTTTCCTGAAGAGTTCAGAATGACTACCATTCCAGCGGCCGTCTGGCAGTGGTGTGGTTAAGACAGCCAGATCTCAAATGGCAAACTGTGTAATTTGAGTCCCAGACCCTGTGGTTTGAGAAACACACCAGGTATGTGTGCATGCCCAAAATGCTGAGCGAATGGAGGAGAAGGGATTGTGGCATGGCCATCCTCCTGGAGAGTGATTTCTCACTTTCCCTCTCACTGTCTCTCTGACAAGTGCATGCACCCTATGGGCCAAAAACCCTGAAAAATAAAACTGGGAAGAAAGCAAGTAACTTTAAATTTGTTCGAGTGGATATGCCTGTGAGAACACTGTAGCGTTGTGCCATCTAGGCGGCTGTTGCCTAGAACTGAAGCTCAGAGGCAGATGTTAAAAAAGAGTTTTGGAAATTACCTGCACTTCAGTAGTAAATGAACCTACAGATATGGGTAAGAAAATTTTCTGAGTGAAGAGGAAACACTAAAATAGAATCTTCAAGAATTCCCACATTTAAGGGACCAAAGAAAGAAGCTACAAACAAGACAAAGGGTGAAGATATTTTGGAGATCAAAGGAAAGATGAGTATAAGGCCAGAAAAGCTAAAGGAGGAGTCTCAAGGAAAAGGCATTAACAATGTCAAAATCCCAAGAAGTGAAGTAAATTAATCTGAGAAGTATCCATTACATTCAGCAACAGGACATAGAGACCATGGTCTGAATAGTTTCAGTAGGCTGGCAGGAGCAAAGACAGACTGTAGTAGAGAACTGACTGGAAGGCAAACAACTGGGGGTAGGAGCCGGTAGGTAACATGGTGGTTAAGGTGTTGGACTCCCACATGGCCAACCACTGTTCAAGTCCTGGACCTAGCAGCTTCCTTTGTCACTTTCCGCTTCTCTCTTTCTCTGTCTCTTTGGTCAAATTAAAAAATAATAATACATAAAAATAACAAACAAAATTAAATAAAGAAGTTTTTTTTAAAAAAATAATTGGGATATAGGATATAGTGAGTGTAGAAAGCCAAGGAGTTTAGCTGGCCCCATGGCCTGGCAGTTAAGGGAGCTGGATCCCATATGGCTGACCATGGTTCAAGTCCCAGCTCCAGCAGCTCGAAAAATATGTTGAGTGTGCGTACATGTATGCCCCAGATCCTGACAGGGTAAAGAAATGGAGAAAAGATTGTGGCATGACCATGCTGTTGGGAGGTATTTTCCCTTCCTCTCATTCTCCTTCTCCCCCTTTGGCAAACATATGCACTCTTGGACAACTAAGAACAAAAAGGAACAATACCAAGGAGTTAGCTCTGAAGGCAAATACAGAGTGCAGTAGCTGAAAGAGGAACGTGGCAGGTTTGGGGGAAGGTAAGGAATGATAGGAGAAGCCCGAACATACTCTGTGCCAGGACAAAGCTAGTAGATGGTAAGACATTGATTAAACAAGAGTGAGAGGGGTTGCTTGATAGAGAGCAGTCCCCAAGAAGATGAGAGAGAATTTGGTCCAGAGCTCTAGTAGAGGGATCAGACAAAAAAGGAGAATCTTCTTAGGGACACAGGAGAGGATGGATGTGGTTTCAGTGTTAAAAAGTTGAAAAAAAATTCTTTTCATCTAATGATTTTCATTTATTCTCTGTGAAATTGGTAGAAGTAACGTACTGAGAGTACGGGATAAATGTGATAGTTGGACCTATGAGAGAAGAGGAGGACACTTGCCACCTACCATAGAGATGAGAAGAAAGGCCCAAATAAGGACACCTGTCAGAATTTCCCGGTTGTGTTGACCTGTCTGTGAGCCTGGGTCGTTTTCAGCAGAAGAACAGCCCCAAACATAAGCATGACATTTGGTAGTGATGGTCTTGGATGTCTGAATAGGTCTTTACTGCAGTTGCTAACAAGTAAGATCTCTCTTGCAACCAGGTGTAGACTTCTACTAACGCTACCGTGTGGTCAGTGCTTTAAGAAGACAGACTGAGGGGCCAGCAGGTGATGTGGTGGTTCAGGCGCTGGACTTCCACATGACTGACTTTGGTTCAAGCCCCAGACCTGGCAGCTTGCTTTCTCACTTTCTCTCTCTCTGGTGAGCCTATAGGAAAACTTAAAATAATAATAATAAATACAATTAAATAAAATAATTGAAAAAGAAAAGAACAGACTGAAGGGACAGCTCCTGTGGCCTAGTAGTTAAGGAAACCAGATTCCACATGGCTAACTACAGATTGAATCCCAGCTCCAACAGTTTGATAAACACTGGTTGTGCATGCATGTGTGCCTCAAGTCCCGACAGGATGGAGAGATAGAGGAGAAGGGATTGTGCCATGACTGTGCCCACTGAGGGGTTTTCTCTCTCTCTCTCTCTCTCTCACACACACACACACACACACACGTGCGTGTGCACACATGCTTTCTGGCAAATTACAAAAAATTTAAAATAAGAGAATAAAAAAAAATAAAGGAAATTGCACTAGAAGCAGAGCTGAGGTGATTTATGGACCTCACAGGAGGTGTTTACAGCACCTGCTGGCAAGACATAACTCAGAACCTTTAAAACCAGAGCACATTTGCCTCAGAATCATTCATAGCAAGTGGACAGAACAGCACAGTCAGTCCTCATAATTTGCACAGTCCATATTTGCAAATTTGTCTATTCACTAAAATGTATTTGTAACCCCAATATCAATACTACAGTCCTTTTTGGGGGTCGCTTGTGGACATGCACAGAGAGGCAAAAAGAGCCACCTGACACACATGTTCCCAGTTGAGGTCAAACAAAGCAGTCTTCCACCTTCTTCGTCATCTTTCAGACTGTAAATAAGGTTCTTTTTTAGATCAGTTTAGTGACACTTTGGTTGTTTGTTTGCATTTTTGTGCTTTTTATCCGTGATCTCGCTGTTTAGAATGTCCCCCAGGTAAAGTGCTAAAGTGCCGTGTATTGTTCCTGTGCACAGAAGGCTGTGAGGTGTCTGGAGGAGAACGTGCCTGTGTTAGGTGAGCTTAGTTCAGGCAGGAGTTATAGTACTGTTGGCCGTGAGTTCAAAGTTAATGAGTCCATCATTTATATTAAATAATGTCTTTAAAGAGAAATAGACATTAAAAAAAGATTATCTATTGATCAGTTGACAAAATTCTGAGATCTCATGAGCATAACCCTGTTTCCCCTGGGAGCAGTTCAGTATTAGCAAACTCAGTGTTTGTGGCAACTTTATAGAATGCAAACTACCCCAAATAATAAGAATAAATGTATTGGGGCCAGCAGGTGGTGTGGTGGCTAAGACACTGGACTCTCAAATAGCTCACCATGGTTCAAGTACTGGACCTGGTAGCATGCTTTCTTACTATCCCTTTCACTCTCTCTCTGGTCAAATTAAAAAAATAATAATAATAACAAATAAATAAATAATTCTCTTCTTTTTCTTTTTTCTTTTTTTTTTGGAGAGGTTTTTGCTATAGGGCGCGTGTGCTTGCCAGAAAGACAAAGAGAGAGAGAGACAGAAAGCGAGAAATCACCCCCCAAGGGGGATGGCCACACTGCAATCCCTTTTCCTCCATTCTACTCCCAGGATCTTGGGCATACACACACATGTGCTCGATGTGAGTTTTAAGCCACCGGGTCCAGGACTCGAACTGCATTCGACTACATAGGAGTCCAGTGACATAGCCATTACGCTAACTGCTGGTCCCAGTAAATAATTCTTTAAAAAATAAAAAGAATCAATGTTATTTTGGGGCCAGTAGGTGGGGTAGTGGTTAAGGTGCTGAACTTCCACGTGGCTGATCATGGTTCAAGTCCCAGACTTGGTACTTACTTTCTCTCTCTCTCTGTCTCTCTGGTGAGTGCACATGCCCTATAGCAAAATTAAAAGTAAATAATAGCAGTAATAAATAAATAATTCTTTAAAATAAAAGAATCAATGTGTTTTATGTTGATCTCCAAGGACTTTATTTGTTTATTTATTTATTTTAATTTTATTTATTCATTCATTTATTTTAATTTGACCAGAGAGAGAGAGAGAGAGAGAGAGAGAGAGAGGGAGAGAAAGTGGGAAAGCAAGCCACCAGGTCGAGGACTTGAACTGTGGTCGGCCATGTGGGAGTGTCCAGCGCCCCAACCACCACGCCACCTGCTGGTCCCTCCAAGGACTTTAAACTATCTTACAGACCTTGGTTTTTTCATTAACACAGTTTCTAGAAATTGGCTGCTACACAATGGGTTATTTGTTATTTGGGAGATGGAAGTAAATTTCACTTAGTAGGTCTTGTTTAAGACTCATATTCTAGGATAATTTTTGGTTATATTATTCTTTTGTTTCTTCAATATAGATATCTTTTTTTAATTTTTAAATTTTTTTTGGAGAAGTTTTTGCTATAGGGCACGTGCGCTTTCCAGAAAGACAGAGAGAGAGATAGAAAGCGAGAAATCACTCCCCAGGGGGGATAGCCATGCCGCATGGGATCTTGGGCACATACGCACACGCGCTGGGCGTGAGTTTAAACCACCGGATCCAGAACTCGAACCACAGTCCACTACATGGAAGTCCAGCTACATAGCCATTACACTAACTGCTGGTCCCAATATAGATATCTTGCCCTGTGTGTAAAAATATATACATGCTAATTATGGTTATGCTTGATTGATTTGCTTTGGAATTCATTGGAACATTCCCTATTTGATTTTTATGGGGAAAAACGAAAAGGCAAAGAATTTTGGAGAGTAGTCAAAACTTTTTAGCAGAGAAGTGCCAGGTAGAGAGAAATAGTTACAGTGGTTCTTATTGTCTTACCGCAAACATAAAAACAGTCCTGATAGAAGTTGCTGGATGCATGGAATTTGAATGTGCTATGTTGAAAGTGGCTACTCACACAGATAAAGGAACTTTTCTCTCCTTCAACTTTGTGACTAGACCTTGCTAGTTCTTCCTCTATACGATTTCTCAAAGTTGTCCTTTCAAAATCCAGACTTTAACCATCTTCAGCATTGACCTTAAAGCTATTCTCATTTCTTTCAGTGGTTCTCCCTTGAATATATCAGTGGTAAGCCATCTTCCCTAAGCAAATATTTTATCATTCTGCAGAGATATTACTGCCCTACTTAGAACCTTTTGGAGGCTGCTAGTTGTCTGTTTTTAAATTACTATAAGCCTCTTCTCTTCAATTTTCCTATAGCCCTTTCTCTCCACTCCTCATAATTGATGTCGTTGCTTCATAATTCATTTTGGGTGAGGGGGAAACTTTTAGATGTGAATACCTTTATTTTATTGCTGCCAAATCTAAAAAAAACTACCTGCATCTATTCCTTCCTTTTTCCTTCTGTTACAAAGGAAGAAGTATTAGAACATGGACATCTTTCAGGGCAGGGCGAGGGATTAGTCTGTCTACCACACATTTCTTTTTTTTTTTTTTTCTCTCCCTCTCAATATAACAGCAATACATCCTCATTCCATAAAAATTAGAAAACAGGGGACCAGCAAATAGCGTAATGGCTATGTTGCTGGGCTCCCTTGTAGTTGACCGCGGTTTGAGTCCCAGACTCGTTGGCTTAAACTCAAGCCGGGCGTGTGTGCATGTGTGCCCAAGATCCGAGAGGAGAATGGAGGAGAAGGGATTGCGGTGTGGATATCTCCCCTGGGGGGTGATTTCACATACCCTACTGCAGTTCAATTCCTAGACCCAATGGCCTGAAAATCATACCGGGCATGTGTGCTTGTGTGCCCAAGATCCCAACAGGAGAGTGGAGCAGGGACTGTGGCCTGGTCATCCCTCTTGGGGAGTGCTTTCTTACTTTATCTCTTTCCTGCTCTCTCTGGGAAGCATACACCCTCTATAGCAAAACTTAAAAAAAAAAAAAAAAAAGCTTCTCTAAACATTTAAGGCATTTAAGACACCCCAAAAGTCTATCGACAGTCGCAGAGGCCTGATGGTGGTGCCACAGTAAAACGCAACACTGCCAGACAGGCCTGCGTGAGAAGGTCCCAGTCTGTTTGGAGATGTCTCTGAGTACACCAGGCATGGGCTGGCTGAAGCTAGGAGTGGATCCCATCACAGGGACGCTGTGCCTCTGTCTCTCTTAAATAGAATAAATACATTTTAAGAAAAGCTACAGACAAGAAAAGTATCACCTTCCAAGTAAAATTAGTGGGGAAAAGAAGTGCTGTTAAGACTTTAGGCAAGTTCATTTCTCTAGGTCTTTGCTGCTTTATTCTTAAAATAAGGAAACTGAATTAGCTGACCTTTCTAAATGATCTTTATTAATATATACAGGCTGGTATCTCCATTCTACTAAAATTAATCAGAACAAATGAGTGGATAGCATACAAGTCTATTTGTTTTTTTTGTTTTGTTTTTGTTTTTTTCTTTTTTTGGAGAGGTTTTTGCTATAGGGCGCGTGCGCTCGCCAGACAGACAGAGACAGACAGAGAGATAGAAAGCAGGAAATCACCCCCCAGGGGGGATGGCCACGCCGCAATCCCTTCTCCTCCATTCTCCTCTCGGGATCTTGGGCACGCACGCACACGTGCCCGGCGTGAGTTTAAGCCGCCGGGTCCGGGACTCGAACCGCGGTCGACTACATGGGAGTCCAGTGACATAGCCATTACGCTAACTGCTGGTCCCCAAGTCTATTTGTTTTTTAATCAAGTTAAATGTGTAGCCTTATTCTAGGGTTCAGTCAGTTGCGTTGTCAGGGTCATGAAAGGCACAGAGAGCCTGAGGGACTAGCACAGACTGGAGGAGATGAAGGAGACATTACAACCAAATCCAATGTGGGATCCTGGATTGGATCCTGAAACCAAAACAGGACATTAGTGGGAAAACTGGTGAAATCTAAATAAAATCTGTAGTTTAGTTCATATAATGGTATTGTACCCTTGTGAATTTCTTAGTTTTGATAATTACCATGAATTTTATGCAACCACTAGAGAAAGCTGGATAAAGTGCATGTGGGAATTATCTGTACTATTTTTGCAATATATTTCTAAGTCTAAAATTATTTCAAAATAAAGTTTTTCTTTAAAGATAACAGAAGAGTAGAAAAGTAAGCCCTAGAGTATAAGGAGATGTTTGCAAGATTTATAGCTACAAAGGACTCATAATCAGAATATATAAATAATGCATATAAATTAATAAGAGAAAGGCTGACAACCCAAGGAAAAATAGGCAAAAGACATAAAAGGCTACCGCGCATAAGAAGATATCCAAATGGCCATAAGCATGTAAAAATTAGCTTGGCAATACACGTTCTATTTAGAAAAATTGGAACTCTTGTGCGTAACTGGTGAGAATATAAAATGGTGCAGTTGCTGTGGAAAACAGTGTGGCAGTTCCTCGGAAATGTAACAGAATTACCGTAGGATCCAGCAGTCCCACTTCTGCATTTACACCCAGCTGGATTGTGGCAGAGCCTCCAATGCTAATAGGTCTTTGTGTACCCATGTTCATAGCAGTGCTGTGCACCGTAGCCAGAAGGTGGAAATACCCACCAAAGGACATCAGTGGATGAACAGATGAACAAAATGTGCTGTTCAATACGGGGGGGCGGGGGGACCAGCAGATGACATAATGGTTATGTTGCTGCACCGTGTAGCCCACTACAGTTCGAATCCTGGAGCCGGCGGCTTAAAACTCACGCTGGGTGCATACGCGTGCATGCCCAAGATCCTGAGAGGAGAAGTGATTGTGATGTGACTATTCCCCCTGGGTGGGTGATTTCTGGCTTTCTGTCTCTCTGGAGAGCACACACACCCTATGGCAAAAATCTCTCAGAGATAAATAAATATATAAATAAATAAATATAGTCTAATACTAGCCTTAAAAAGGAATGAAATTTTTTTTTTTTTTTTTGAGAGGTTTTTTGCTATAGGGCGCGTGCGCTCGCCAGACAGACAGAGAGAGACATAGAGACAGAAAGCGAGAAATCACCCCCCAGGAGGGATGGTCACGCCGCAATCCCTTCTCCTCCATTCTCCTCTCGGGATCTTGGGCACGCACGCACACGCACCCGGCGTGAGTTGTAAGCCACCGGGTCCGAGACGCGAACCGCGGTCGACTACGTGGGAATCCAGCGACATAGCCATTACGCTAACTGCTGGTTCCCAAAAAAGGAATGAAATTTTGATGCATGCTACATGGATGATCCTTGAGGACATTATGCAATGTAAGTTAATCTAGGCACAAAAGAAAACATTGTATGATTCCACCTATGTGAGTACCTAACATAGTCACATTCCTAGTGACAGAAAGTAGAATAGTGGTGGGAACCAGCAGTTAGCGTAATGGCTATGTCGCTGGACTCCCACATAGTCTACCGTGGTTCGCGTCCCGGACCCGGTGGCTTAAAACTCACGCCGGGTGCATGTGCGTGCATGCCCAAGATCCCAAGAGGAGAATGGAGGAGAAGGGATTGCCGCGTGGCCATCCCCCCTGGGGGGTGATTTCTCGCTTTCTGTCTCTCTGTCTCTGTCTGTCTGGTGAGCACACGCGCCCTATAGCGAAAAACCTCTCAAAAAAAAAAAAAAAAAAAAGGTAGAATAGTGGTTACTAGGGGCTGGAGGGACCGAGGAATGGGGAATTATTGTTTAATGGAGTAATTGTTGTTTATTTGTTTAATGTTGTTCAGTGGGATAAAGTTTGGGACCACGAAAAGGTTTTGGAAATGGGTGGTGGTGACAGCCCAACAAGAGTGTGAATGCCACTGTCCTGTACACTTAAAAATGATGACTGTAAATCTTATATATATTTATTTACTACAACTTTCAAAAAAGTGCCTCATTATGGTGATAATGGTAGTAGTGGTGGTGAGATGTAGATTCAGATCACAATGCAACATCGTTACCTAGAATGGCTAAAACAGAAGAAGACCAAAGATACAAAGCAGCTGGAACACTGGTATTCTGCTGGTGGGCGTCTAAGTTCGTACAAGTACTTTGGTAAATTGGTTGACATTAACTCCCTAACTGAGCATATGCACACTCTGTGACCCAGCAGTTGTGCTCTTAGATCTGTATCTAACCGAAATCCTTTCATATGGGCACCAAAAGACATATACAAGAATGCTTAGAGCAACATTATTTTTGTATAGCCCCCAAACTGAAAATAACCAAAGAGCCAATCAATAGGATAATGACTCAATTAAATTGTGAATGTCCATGTAATGGGAGACTACCTGAATAAACTACTAAGTGCAACAAACTTATATAACTTTTAAAAACAAATTGAGCAGAACAACCAGACATTTAAGAGTACATATTTTAGGGGCCAGCAGGTGGCATAGTGGTTAAGGCGCTGGCCAACCGCAGTTCAAATCCCAGACCGGGTGGCTTGAAACTCACACCAGGTGCGTATGGGTGTGTTCAAAGTCCTGAGAGGGGCGTAGAGGAGGAGGGATTGCAGCGTGGCCATACACCCAGGAGGTGATTTTTCACTTTCTGTCTCCCTCTGTCTCTCCAGCGAGTACATGCACCCTATAGCAAAAAATCTCTGGAAAAAAAAAAAAAAGAGTACATACTTTATGATATTTATATCAGTTTCAAATATTGGCAAAACCTGCCAGTGGTGATAGGAATTAGGATAGGAATGACCTTTAAGGAGGAGCAAGGGTAACCTGAGAGGACACATGAGGGAAGGCTCTAGCTCACTGGAATGTTCTGTTTCCTTATCTGTATAGTGGCTACATAGGTGTGTTGACTTGGAATGTTATCAAGACGTAACTTTTATTTTTTATTATTTAATTTTTTGGGGAGAGGTTTTTGCTATAGGGTGCTTGCGCTTGCCAGAAAGACAGAGAGAGACAGAGAGACAGAAAGCGAGAAATCACCCCCCAGGGGGGGATGGCCACGCTGCAGTCCCTTATCCTCCATTCTCCTCTCGGGATCTTGGGCACAAACACACACGCGCCCGGCGTGAGTCTTAAGCCACCGGGTCTGGGACTTGAACCATGGTCGACTACATGAGAGTCCAGCGACATAGCCATTACGCTAACTGCTGGTCCCTCAAGATTTACCTTTGATTGTGTACCCTTTTTTGTAGATAAGTTATGCTTCAATAAACAAGTTATTTAAAAGAAAGAATAAAGGGACAGTCTCATGGTTTGATGGCTAAGGGAGCCAGACCCCACATAGTCAACTGCGGTTCGAGTGCTGGACCCAGTGGCCTAAAACTCATGCCAGGTGTATGCGCGTGCCCAAGATCTTGAGAGGAGAATGGAGGAGAAGGGATTACAGTGTAACCATCCCTCTTGGGGGGTGATTTCTCACTTTCTGTCTCTCTGTCTCTCCAGCGAGCACATGCACACTATAGCAAAAATCTCTCAAAAAATTTATATATATATGTATATATATATATATATATATATATATATATATATATATATATATATGTAGAGGGAGGGAGGGAGGGAGAGAGAGAGAGAGAGAGAGAGAGAAGTTGACATTCTACATTTATGCAATGGTGTTATATTTCATTATCTTACCCCTTAACCCCAACTCTGTGATAAAATGTAGGTCCCTGAATTGCAAATTCTCATTCTTTTTCTGGTGGTTTTGAAGTTTAAGAAGTTTTCAAGTTTAAGCTTGACTTCTCCTTGAGGACAGTTTCAGCTGGAAGTGCTCACAGAAGCAAACTGAACCCTGACCCAAGAGGAGCGCTCTTAGCTGTGTCAGGAAAATCGAGGATTTAAGTCCATGCTCCACTCCCAGGTTCTAGAGGACTTAACAGGGAGTGGAAAAGGTGGCCCGGCCTGCTTTAGTATACTGAAGTCTTTGTTTTGCTAATTCTTGTTTATCTGAGAAATATCTATGAATGAATCAGTGACTAGGGGGTCATATAGAGCCACCAGCCTTCATTTTGTTATAGTGAGGTCTGTGATTTTGTCAGCTGTTACTCAGACTCGTTTCCCTGTTCCTTCTTTTTTCCCCTTCAGGTGCCTGTCCTATATTTTGTTCATTTGGAGCTTTGCTCTGAAGTAGCTATTTATTCTTTGATTAAGTTGCGTTTTCATTCAGCACATACCCCTTGTTTGCTTATTTTATTGCTAGGCACTCAGAACTCAAGAATAATAAGAGTCTCTGCCCTCAGATTGCTGGCAGTTTGAATGTAGAAACAGACAACTGATCAATTCTAGTATCAGCTCTGCTATGTGGTGTGATGGAGACTGGTCTGAGGGGTTACTCAGTAACTCATAGAAGTGATTTTTTTTTTGAGAGAGAGAGAGATTTTTGCTATAGAGCGCGTGCACTCGCCAGAGGGACAGAAAGACAGAGAGTGAGAAATCACACCCACCCCCCACAAGGGATGGCCATGCCACAGTTCCTTCTCTATTCTCCTCTCGGGATTTTGGGCACACATACACACACACTCGGCATAAATTTCAAGCCACTGGGCTCAGTCGACTATGTGGGAGTTCAGCAATGTAACCATTACGCCATCTGCTGGTCCCCATAGAAATGATTCTTAACTTTAATGAGGAGCCGAGAATGCATATTGAAGGAAGTTATAGCTAAGCTATACATTTTGAAAGATGTGCTTGTGCCCATGTGTGTGTGTGTGTGTGTGTGTGTGTGTGTGTGCATTTGTTCAGAATAGGAAGGTGAGAGAATGTGGAAAGTTGGGGGCTCCAGAGGTATGCCAGGACTGAGTCATGAAGGGTCTTACATGTTATTTTATTTTGAAGGCGTTGGGGGTGCTGTTGAGGTATTATAAACAAAAAAGTGATGTGATCAGATTTGAAAATGATTATGCCAACGACAGTCAGGTAAAATAAGTCAAATATAATCAATCGAGATAGACCGTTCCAGGGATAGAAGGCCCTTGTGAAAGTGTAATCCCTGCAACATTTGCACCGTCTAAGAGTTGTTAAAAATGTAGACTTTTGGGGGCCAGCCCTGTGGCCTTGTGGTTAAGGGAGCTGGATTCCACATGGCTGACCACAGTTTAAATCTTGGCCCTGGTGGCTTGAAAACATGCAGGCGTGGGTGTGTTTGTGCCCACAATCGTGACAGGATGCAGAAATGGAGGAGAAGGGTTTGCAGTGTCACTACACTCAACTGGGGGCTGCCTTCTCGCTCTCAGTCTCTTTCTCTCTGTCTCTCTGGTGAACACACACACACCCTCTGGCAATTAAAAAATTTTTAATGAAATAAATTACATTAAAAAGAATAGACTTTTAGGACTTTCTCCAAGCTTACTAAATCAGATTGGGCATTTAAAAATTTTTTTCTTGAAGAGATAGTAAGGGAGCGGAGTGGGGGGAGGAGAAACAGATATTTTACTTTCTTTTAAAAAAAAAATAGCACCCACAGGGCCAGCAGGTGGCATGGTGGTTAAAGGCACTGGATTACCACATGGTTGACCATGGTTTGAGTACCAGACCTGGTCATTGCTTTCTTACTTTCCCTTTCTCTCTCTCTCTCTGTCTCTTTCTGGTCAAATTGGAAAATAATAATAGCAAATGGAATTAAATAAATAAATAGCATGCTCTACTCATGTCATCATTTTTACGTTTTTCTAAGCACCATGAGGGCAGGGGCTGCCATTCTATGTCTCACATATGGTAGATACCCAGTAAATATTTGTAGTTTGCTTAATGAATTCATTTGCCACGTGTAACAAGAGAAGATGGATTTAGGGAATATAAGGGAAACGGACGTGTGCATGTCGTAATAATCAACAGTCGAGACCAGCAGATGGTGTAATGATTACATTGCTGAACTTCCATGTAATCAACCACAGTTTGAGTCCCGGTGGCTTAAAACTCATGCCAGGTGTGTGTGTGTGTATGCCCAGAATCCCAAGAGGAGAATGGAGAAGTGTTTGCAACATGGCCATCCTCCTGGGGGGTGATTTCTTTCTTTCTGTCTCTCTGTTTCTCCGGTGAGCACACACACCCTATAGAAAAATCTCTGTCTTTAAAAAAAAAAACAAAACTAACTATCATAGTAAGTTTTAAATAGCACTACCAAGTTCTAGGTACTTTCTACATTAATTTCTTTGATCCTCTTAGTCATCCTGTAAGATAGATACGCTTAATATCTCCATTTTACAGAACAAAGAAACTGAGGCATAAGAAGAAAAAGTAATTTGCCCAAGGCTACATAGTAAGTGTTGAATTTCAAACCGAGCAGTCTGGTACTATGCTACTGTATCTACTTTTGGACAGAATATACATAAAACCTGCTTAGGGTTTTATGTATATTTATATGTGTTACTTATTTGATGTTTATAGCAACAATGTGTCTAACAGATGAGGAAACAAGGTCTCAATAAAAGGTATGTAGCCAACCTGAGGATTCACAGCTAGCTAGTAAGCCATGGAGCCTGCCTCCAACCCCAGTCCTTCAAAGTCGGTCTGTCCAGCGCTGAAGCCCGTAGTCTTTACCAGTAACGATGATGCCGCCACGTTGAGTCAAAAATACCTGTGGGGTATGCGTCTTGAGATCACTGAGGAACCAAGAGGCAGGATGCCTCTCACCATCCAGGTTGTGAGGTAAGCGGGAGGACTTACAGCCGCTGTGGGAGCACTCTGGCATTTCGCATTTCAAGGGACAAGGGATGTGTGAGGCCTTCCAATTCCATCCAGCCTTGTGATTGACAAGGCCGAGTGTTGAGTGTAGGTGGTTTGGAACCTCAGCCTCTGTAATGAGCTGTAGGTTAGATGCCTAATGAATAGTTACTGTTTTCTCTCTCTCTTTTTAAAAAAAGAATGATTTTATTTACTTTGTTTATTTTAATTTGAGGGACAGTGAGAGAGAGAGAGAGGAAAAGTAAGAAAGCAAGCCACTTTAACTTTATTTATTTGTTTATTTTCATTTGAGGGACAGAGTGTGAGAGAGAGAGGGAGGGTGAGAAAGCAAACTGCCAGGTCTGGGACTCGAACCACAGTCAGCCACATGGGAGTTCAGCACCCTTAACCACCTGCTGGCCCCAGTTACTGTTTTTTCTTATGGCTGTGGAGAAACCAGATGAAGCAGAAGTACAGGTGGTGTGGTAGTTAAGGGCACTGGACTCCCACATGGCCAACCTCTGTTCGAGTCCTGGACCTAGCGGCTTGCTTTCTCACTTTCTCTCTCTATCTCTGTCTCTGCCTCTCTCCCCCTCTCTGATCAAATTAAAATAAGTTAATGAATGAATAAAGTTAAATAAAGTAATTCTTTTTTAAAAAAAAAGTACTGAGTGTCAAAATTGGAAGGAACTAGATCTAACCTTCCATAGTCTGTTCTGTGCCACCTTCCCCTTACTTTATAACAAGGAAACTGGAGAAGAGAGTAATTAGATGACTTGCCTAAGTCTAATAAAATCATTAGCGACAAGCCCCGGGTAGAGGACAGGGTCACATTCTTGTATTCTTTGCCCTGTGCCTGAAGACTTAAGGCTCCAGATTCGTCCCCTTTTATTTAAAACTTGTGCTGTTGTAGTTACTTCTTCCCTGCCTGGTCCTTTTGTGGCTTTGACCCTCGGAAACACTGAGTTTCTGTCCTTTCCCTTTTGGCCCTAAGCATATACTCACTTGCTTTTAGATCATCTGGCATGTCCCATCGCTGACGGCACTGTAAATACTGTCAGGTCATCGTCGGTAGAACACGACTTGCATACAGAACTCCGAGCTGTTCGTGGGGTTAAGACCATGTCCTCCTGAGCTATCATACACTCAGTTAATTTGAATTTGAATTAATTTATTTTTTAAAGGTTTTTTTTTTTCTTTCTTTTGGTTATAGGGTATGTACACTTGCCAGAGAGAGAGGGAAGGTGAGAAATCACCCTCCCAGGGTGATAGCCATGCCACAGTCCCTTCTCTCTGGATTCTGGGCACCCACACACACCTGTGTGGTGTATTTTTCAAGCCACCCAGTCCAGGACTCTTCATTGCACAGTTGGCCACGTGGGATCCAGCCACCTTAACCTCCGTGTGCCTGGCCCACTCAGTTAATCTTTATAAAGCAGAGTGTCGAAGTGGCTAACTCCTAACCTAAATCTTAAGGGCTTTATAATCGCGCGCAGTGGCCCCATGCCTGCGCTTGCTCTAGGTGTACTTTCTAACACACATTACGATAAAATGAAATGATTTGAAAACAAGTCTATAATCAGTGCTTATACCTGGACTCTATGTTCTGCACAGTCTGTCAGTTACTAGACCTTCAGTTCTCAAGTGTGGTCACTATTGTTATGTTTTCCTTTCAGAATCATTACAGAAAAAGAAAAAGATTAGTGAGGTTGCTGTTTTTTTTTTTTTTTTTTTTTTTTTTGAGAGGTTTTTGCTGTAGGGTGTGTGTGTTCGCCAGACAGAGAGAGACAGACAGAGAGATAGAAAGCGAGAAATCACCCCCCAGGGGAGGGATGGCCACGCTGCAATCCCTTCTCCTCCATTCTCCTCTCGGGATCTTGGGCACGCACGCACACTCGCCCAGTGTGAGTTTTAAGCCACCACAAACCGGGGTCGACTACATGGGAGTCCGGGAACACAGCCATTATGCTAACTGCTGGTCCCATGAGGTTGCTGTTTTCAAATGAAATTTCTTTTAGTTAAAGCCTTTACTAAAAAAAAAAAGAAAACAAAACTATTGAAATAACATTTAGTTTAGTCTTTTATACAAGGAGGCTTCAAAAGGAAAAAATGGAATTAAAATACAAGTTTATTTTAGCATAAATTTTTTTTTTAAATCCATGCTTAGATTTTTTAGAAAGAATTATTTTATGTAACTTTATTTATTTATCTAGAGGGACAGAGAGAGAATGAGAAAGGAAGCCACCAGGTCCTGGACTCAAACTGTGGTCAGCCACGTGAGAGTCCAGTGTCCTTAACCAGCACACCACCTGCCAGGCTCCCCATGATTTTTTTTTTTTTTTTTAAGAGATCGTTCTGCTCCTGAGCCAGTCCCAGGCTTACATTTTTTTTTTTTTTTTTTTTTTGAGAGGTTTTTGCTATAGGGTGCGTGCGCTCGCCAGACAGACAGAGAGAGACAGAGAGACAGAAAGTGAGAAATCATCCCCCGGGGGCATGGCCATGCTGCAGTCCCTTCTCCTCTCGGGATCTTGGGCACGCATGCACACGCACCCAGCGTGAGTTTTAAGCCACCGGGTCCAGGACTCGAACTGTGGTCGACTACATGGGAGTCCAGTGACATAGCCATTACACTAACTGCTGGTCCCGCCCCCATGATTTTTTCATAATATGCCTTTACCGGGGCTGGCAGGCGGCATGATGGTTAAAGGTGCTAGACTCCCACATGGCTGACCACGGTTTGAGTCCCGGGCCTGGCAGCTTGCTTTCTCACTTCCCCTTTCTCTCTCTCTCTGTCTTTCTCTGGACAAATTAAACAACAACAACAATAATAATGAACAAAATTAAATAAATAAATAATTCTTTTAAAAAATATGCCTTTACCATGAGCTTTTGAAGACCCCTCCTACTTACTTGTGTTTATTATCTTATTCCTAACCCTGGTTTCTTTCATTGTTTTCTTCCTGACTTCACACTACTGTGAAGGTAGCCATCTTCTATTTACTTAATATGTCACTATGTAGAGGACAGAAACAGGAGTAAACTAGTCTCCTAGTTTGCTCCTCACTGAAGCAGTCTGAGAGAACGCTCCATTGTAGCAGTAAAAGAAACTATCGGCCTTGATTTGTTTCTAAAAATTTCATTATGATGCAGCTCACAATGGATTATAATTGATGCAGATCAAGCAATGAAAGTAGATTACATTCCTGCAGAGATAATATTATAATGCAGGATGAAAACCCTACTAAGGACACACCATCAAATAAGTCAGAGCTATGGTCAGTAATATAAGCCACTGTCAATAGCCAGTAATGTTGCAGATTCTCTAAAATGGATGTAAACATACCGAATACATCGCTTAATGCAAGTTACATACAGTGTATGTCTAAGTACACCATAGACCATTTTAAAATATATGAGATCATTTAAGGTCTTACACTATTCCACGCACTTAGGCAAGTTGAAGTAGGCCAAGCCCCTGAAGAGCCCGGAGCCTACAGAGGAATGACACATGTACACAGTAACTGTAATAAGAGGAGGAGGGAAAACAGTGCTGGAGCCAAAGGACAATATTAGAGGAAAGGGGGAATTCCTTTTTTAGGTCAGGTTTCATGGTGAAATTGTCATTTGATCTAAACCTGGACGAATTTGAGTAAGTGAAAGTTGTGGTAGCAAAGGCAGGAACAAATGCATTTCAGCCTGAGGAAATGGTGTGAGCAAAGGCATTGAGGTGGGAAAGAACACGGCATAGTAATAATGGCATAACTGAGAGCTGCCCTTATTTAAATGCTTACTGTATGGCCCCTTTTTAAGTCCTTACAACAATCCCATAAGATGGCTATTATATTTTTTAAGAATTTCTTGGGACCAGCAGTTGGCATAATGGCCGTGTCACTGGACTCCTATGTTGTCAACTGCAGTTCAAGTCCCGGACCCAGTGGCTTAAACTCACGCTGGGCGCATGTGCGTGCGTGCCCAAGATCCTGGGAGGACAAGGGATTGCTGCATGGCCATCCCCCTGGGGAGTGATTTCTCACTTTCTGTCTCTCTGTGTCTCTTTGTCTTTCTGGCGAACGCATGCGCCCTATAGCAAAAAAAAAACTCTCAAAAAAAAAAAAAAGAATTTCTTTATTTAATTTTATTCATCATCATCATTATTATAAAAATTTGACCAGAGAGAGAGAGAGAGATGGAGAGAGAGAGAGAGAGAGAAAGCAAGCCACCAGGTCCAGGACTCGAACCATGATTGACCATGTGGGAATCCAGCCTGAACCACTATTCCACCTGCCAGCCCCATGATGGCTGTTGTTATTTTCACCGTATAGGTCAGAAAACTGGAGGAATAGACAGGTCAAATAGTGTCAGAGCTAGAATTCCAACCCAAATCTGCCTAAGTATAAAGGCAGTGCTCACAGCTGCCAAACTGTCCATTCTCTACACTCAGGAAATGGGAGGTGATACAGCTTACCTGGAGGAGAGCGTGTGCACAAAGGATACGTAGTAGAGGGTCATCTTGGAAAGGATTGGTAGAGGGATTTTAGGAGACTCTGGAAATTAAACAGAGACGGAGAGATGAAAGGCTTGGTTGAGGAGGGCTCAGAAATAATTGACAACTGATTGTTTTGGGGCCTAGGAAAAAGGGAAAAATCATGATGGCTGAGGCTTCACTATCAGGCTGACTGAGGAAAGAGCAGCATTATTAACACAAATAAAGTAAGGAGGAGAAGGTTGTTTGGAGAGTGGGGAAAGGAAATAGAATGATGATGTTGATTTTAGACACATCGCATTTAAAACACAAATGAGGGGGCTAGATGATGGCTCAGTGGTAATGCAGCACTCTGCAAGGCTGGTGCATGTGGGAAGGTTCCGGGTTTATGTCTGGAGACTTTCCTGAGTATGCCAGGTGCATATGTGCCCATCATCAGGGCAGGGTAGGGGGGAATCATGGTGTGGGGAGCTTGTTGGGGCTTCCTTTCTCTCTTTCTCATTTGCTCATGGAAGAAGGAAAGAAAGAAACAATGAATAAATAAAGCACAGATGAAACATCCATTTGAAATTCAGGCAACAGATGTGGCTTCTTATGAAAAGAAATCTGGATCAAAGGAAAACGAGAGGCCCAGCTATAGAGGTACCTGCTGCTGAGATGCTGTGCTCCATGCACTGGGATCACATGAGAGGCTGTTGGTTCAATTCCTGGTCCACTCTAACAGCCAGGCACGGTGGTGCTCACCTGTAGTCCCAGCTGGAGGCTGAGGCAGAAGGATTGCAATGTGGCAAGACCTTGTCTTTAAGAAAAATAAAAGGGGGACCAGCAGTTGGCATAATGGCTATGTCACTGGACTCCCAAGTAGTTGACTGCGGTTCGAGTTCCAGACCTGGTGGCTTAAACTCACACCGGGCACATATGTGTGCATGCCCAAGATCCCGAGAGGAGGAATGGAGGAGAAGGGATTGAGGCGTGGCCATCCCCCCTGGGGGGGGGGGGTGATTTCTTGCTTTCTGTCTGTCTTTCTGGCAAGCACACGCACTCTATAGCAAAAACCTCTCCAAGAAAAAAAAAAGAAAGAAAGAAAAGAAAAGGAAGAAAGGTAATAACTGGAGGTCTCTAAGAGCTAAGGCTTTAGCGAAGTTAATGCACTGGCCCTGCATCTCATCAACCTCTGTACCTTGACATCACTGAAATTGCCCTACTTCATAGCTCCTCTATGACCACAGCTTCCTGTACTTCCGCCTCTGCTATTCTGACTTCTTACAACACCGGCTTACCACCTTCCCTGTGATCACTAATCGCTTGTTACCTTTGCAGGCCCCTGGTCCAACAGTCCCCTTCTACTTTTATCTATTTTTCTCTCTAGTCTCGACCTCTGGAAAGTCATTTGGATTCTGCCATCTAGGGCATCTTGCAATCTCTCTTCCCTAAATATCACCTTCCTCCCCTCCATTCCAGTCCAGTGGACATTCTCTTAATCGGTAAAGGCCATAAGGGTACCAAAGCTATAGTCATATATATATTTTTTTTTTTTTTGAGAGGTTTTTACTATAGGGCGTGTGCACTCGCCAGACAGACAGAGACAGAGAGACAGAAAGCGAGAAATCACCCCCCAGGGGGGGATGGCCACGCCGCAATCGCTTCTCTATTCTCCTCTTGGGATCTTGGGCACGCACGCACACGCGCCCAGCGTGAGTTTTAAGCCACCGGGTCCGGGACTTGAACCACGGTCGATTACGTGGGAGTCCAGCAACATAGCCATTACACTAACTACTGATCCCAACTATAATCATATTATGATGACTGTCAGCTCCAGAGAGATTACCCTCTTCAGTGGAAGTTAACACTGTGAAGCGTTCCTGGTCCTTGAAGGGGGCCAAGGCAGGTGTATCTTGTTGGGCTTTGTTCTTGAAACCCGTGATGTTCCTCTTTGATAATAACCTCCAGCATGAACTAAGTAAGTACCATAGGTTAGATCACCCTTTTTCTAGTTATGTCTTATTCTTCTGAAATGTGCAGAGAAGACGGAGCTGAAATGTAGACATAAAGCAGGGCGTTTTGGAGGCACTTTAAGGTGACTGTGCACAGGGCTGCTGTGTTGGCATCCTGTTTCTTCCCGAGACCTGACATTGGATAGGGGTGAGGCAGCATTTGTCTTGATCAGAAACAATAGCTGTCTTCTAAACCTGCACTGTGATGGCCCCTGACTAGCCTCAATGAAGCTGTGTTCCAGTCAGCACCAATGTTGTTTCTGCAGCTGAGGACCTGTAGACCTTCACGTGCATAGCACAGGGAGCCAGCAGAGGGAGTTGTGCTCCCAGAATTTTCTTCAGAGTTTATAAATTCCAATTTTGTGCAAGATATTCCCTTGTTCCATACAATCCTCCCCAACAATAAGAATTTAACTTGAGATAAGCAAGAGTCTGGTGCCAGACCCCTGGTGTGAGGAGTTGGGGAGCTTCTGCAGAGCTGTTGAAGCTTGAAAGCCATAAAGAACTCTTGATTTCAAGGAAACGCCTGTTTACTGTACTGATCCAAATCAAGCGACTCTGGAGAATAGGAGTGCCTTCTTGACCTCGATCTTTATTGATCTTGGTATCAGCACCTCCAGTGACGTGGCCTAAGGGGTGGGAGAAAGTGAGCAGTACCTTTCAGGGAAAGAACGAAGCCTGACTGTTGCTGCAGAAAGTCCCCACTGGGGAGGAGCGGGCAGAGTGTTTGGGTGGCTTTAAACAGTGAGTGCTCTGTAGGAAGTACAGTCTCTGGGTACAGAACTTTGCATCAGCTCTGATTTTGAATCAGAAGCAGAAGGCTTTGAAGCTGGCCAGCAAGGGACTTGTCAGGCAGTTGACTAATGATCTTGATTTGAATAGGAGGCTTTTGTGAAAAGGGATGCAGCTTCTGCTAGCCATTGTGACCTTCTGAGTCACCAGGTTTGGGTCTGCTTTGGGGCACTTAGAACCCTGGTGTTTCCAAACCAGCTTTCCCTTTTGCTCCAGGACATATTTTACCCAAGCCTGCACTATGGAGAAGTGGGACGGTAATGAGGGCACCTCAGCCTTTCACATGCCTGAGTGGATGGTGAGTGTTTTGGCTGCTTTGTTTTTCCTTCTGTTTCTTGATAACGAGAGGGAACCATTTCTGACAGGTGACAAGATCATATGTCTTCCAGAATCTGTGGCTGGGAAAATAGTCACTGCTTTCTGGTTAGTTTCTATGTACTGGGTCATCTGTTTTCCTGATCACCAGCAGGGATGAGAGCTGCCTGGCCAGAGGCAGCTGATAGCCGCTTGTGGGTGGGGGCTTTCCTACGCTGCCGGTAGGTGGCATGGACCGCGTTTTCCTGTGATTACTTTGCATTTCTACAGTCAAGCTGATGCCTACCTTGTTTCTCTTGGGGGGTAAAGAAAAGAATAGTGATGTGGGAAAAGTAAAAAACAACTTGTAGAAATGGTGCTCCCCTAAGTCTCTGGAAAGATCTAAAATACATCTCCCCTACCTGCTCATTTTGTTTCCTCCAGTCAAAACATTTCTCCAGCTCTTCTTTATGTGTTCCGTAAGTAAAGCAGGAACTGTAGCTCCCTTGGTACAATTCTTCAAAAGACCGCACTTGCTGGACAAATAGCTTTAATATAATGTTAATAGGGCTTATTTGTTGATAAGAATAAATAAATTAAACCTGTATTTTGGTTTAAAAACAATAACTTTTGATTTAAAAAGCAGTAACTATTCTTTTTTTAGAATTATTTTTATTTAACTTTTTATTTATTGTTATTATTATTATTATTTTTCAGTTTGATTAGGAAGAGAGAGAGAGGGAAAGTGAGAAAGCAAGCCACCAGGTTCAGGACTTGAACCGCAGTTGGCCATGTGGTAGTCTAGCACCTTTAACCACCACACCACCTGCCAGCCCCTAAAAGCAGTAATTATTTTTATTTATTATTTTTTTAGAAGTTTTTTGCTACAGGACGTGTGTGCTCGCCAGAAAGACAGAGAGAGACAGAGAGACAGGAAGCGAGAAATCACCCCCCCAGGAGGGATGGCCACGCCACAATCCCTTCTCCTCCATTCTCCTCTTGGGATCGTGGGCACACACGCACATGTGTCCGGCGTGAATTTAAGCCACTGGGTTTAAAACTCGAACCGCGATCGACTACATGGGAGTCCAATGACATAGCCATTATGCCAACTGCTGGTCCCGCAGTAACTATTCTTATGTTCCTAACTGGTTTTAGATTTAGCCTGATTTCTTACAGCCTATGTAGACTTATGAAGCGTGTGTGTGTGTGTGTGTGTGTGTGCAGGGTTTGTGTGTGTGAGTGTGTGTGTATGTGTATAAAATGTTCCTTTGGAAAACTGGTTAGACTCCATATTACAAGTTCTTTTTAGTGTTTATGAGCTTGAAGAAATAATGGTCAATAATGAGACTGAATATGTATTGTAGAAGGCTTAACAAAGGTTCAACTCTGGAACCTACATTTCAGGTCTGGCTGTTAAAATTACAATTTATTATTTCTGTCATTGCTGTTGTTCTTAATGTTATTTAGACCAGCATGCTCAGTTTGAAAACATACTGGGTAAAGTCTCTTCACAGTCTAAATGATGTGTAGTGATTTAATGTACTAATAAAAATAAATAAAAATATATTAAAAACATAGTAATAGTAGCAGAATGGAAATAATGTGTATGAGAAAGAGTGATAGAGGGGTATTCTTATTTTAATTAGAGTGGAGTTAATAAAAACTGCCTAGCAATAAATGAAAAAATTTAAAAAAAGAAAGAAAACATTCGCTGCAAAGAAACCCTGTCCATCCACAAGCTTACTTCAGATACTATAGTGTTTATAGTAAATGCAAAGGATTTTCTTAATAATTCTGGTCGGAGGTTTGGCCTCTGCAGCTACACCCTGATCACAGAAGGAGGAGCAAGAAATTTGGTTTTCTTAGAGAAGGGGCAACATTAGGCATTAAACTTTGGTATTTCTGTAAAGGAATATTACAGAAGCATTCTACTGAACATTAACGTGCCAACCCAGATCAATAAAAGTTTTATAGTAACTCAGGGCTGTAAGCCACGGCCTCACTGGCTTACAACTGAGTACACCCTGTGAAGGGGAGCGCCTACTGAACTTTGACCCATTTACCTTCTTTCCATTTATGTGAACAGGAGAACTGCCCTGCAGGGGTTAATTTGACCATTGCTTAAGGGATGTGACCTAGGACCTCATAACTTTCAGAGAACATTCTTTAATAAAGCACAACTTTGCTATGCTCTGTGTTAATAGGTCTTAGCAATTTCTTGCTCTTCTCTCTCAAAAACCAATAGTTTTGGTTATTTGTTTAAATATTAGGAGTGTGGAGGGGCTTGTCTTCAGTAAACACAGTCATCTCACTTGCTATCTTTTCCTTGGCCAAGCCTTTTGAGGCTTTCTTTCAGGTATCACGCAAGTCTCTAACTTCTGACTGGGTCTGGAAGTTTCTCACGACACTGCTACTGACGACCACTTAGCCAGTCGTTAGTGGCTGAGCCCTCTCTAGTACATTGTTTATAAAGTTCCAGACCTTACCTGTTAATTATTTGAGTGCCTTTTAAAAAAAATATTTATTTATTCATTTTATTTTAATTTACCAGAGACAGACACAGAGAGAGGGAAAGTGAGAAAGCAAGCCACCAGGTCCATGCATGACTCCATGTGGGAGTGTCCAACACCTTAACCACTATGCCACCTGCTGGTCCCCTCCAGTGACTTTTGATTCCTCAAGGGAAAACCTTGGAGCCGGCTCCCATGTTGGGCCAAAATTTCAAGTTAAGAAAATTTTAACAAATGTCCAAATCATGTTCCAATTTACATAGTAGTGTAATGAAATCTCCACTGAGACTGTTCCTGGCACCAAAGGAAATACAAGAAAGCTCTCAAACTTCTTTTTAGGAGAAAGGTTCAGTGGAGAAGGTATATTATAACACTTGCTTTTTGACGATCACTAGCAAAAGGGCCTTGCATACCCTCAGGCAGTAGGACGCAAACCACAGACAGCAGCTGGCAGTACTCACATCTCTGATCCGCAGCAGGGAAGTAAGCCAGGATGGGGTTCGAAGAAGCCCAAGCTTGAGAACTGACCAGGTAGACCTTCAAGGTGTCATTCCTTCAGTCACTGGGAAACCTCTGCTGGAGCCTCTGCTCCTGGGCTGTTTTCACGTGAAGGATGTTCCTAGCCTTATTCAGGTGGTTTTACTGCTGAAAGGTTAGCAAATGCATCCTTTTAAAGATTGTCTTTATCAATGTGTTTCACTTCCCCTGAGAAATCTTAAGTCCTTTCCAGTAGGTGAAATACCTCACCTTGTGTGCATACAGAGCAGCCGTAACCTTTTTCTGGGTTTCTGCATTTTAACATTTCCTCCTCCCACTCACGGTCTCTGTAGTGCTTGGTACTTTTCCATAGGAAATCTGGTTGATTGACTTTCTCGAGGACCCAGCCAGCTGGCTACCCAATATTCTTTCGGCTAGAAGTAATCCTTTTCATAGGTAAAGAGTTTGTTCAAGCCACTCATTTGGCTTGGGAGGCAGAGATGTCTTGCAGAATACTGAAATTATGTGTTCTTGGAAGCAAAACAAAGATGATTAAAAGAATCTGGTAAGTGGTAGTTAGAAGTAGCTTGGCTAACTCTAGGTCAGGAGTAGCGCTTGCAGCAGAGACCATTGGGGAAACTGATGAAATCTATGGGATCTCATCTCAGGAAATAGACACAAACACAATTTTGCATACTGTTTTAGGGGATCAGATTCTAGGTTAAGAACCTTTGACTGAAAAAGAATAGAAATATTAATATTTTAGATTTACCTGACATTATGTAGTCTTTAAAACTCACTTTGTTTTACTGTCTCAGCACATTTGACATAGCCAAAGTAATTATTACTGTCCCCATTTTACAAATGAAAAATACAGATGTTATGAAATGGAAATACAAATACATCCTTCGTAGTACTACTTTATGTGCTTGAAAGAAATTAATTGGTTTCTCTTGGCTTAATCCTCTACAGTGTGAATAGATCTTATATGCTCCCCAGGAGTCTCTTTTTTTTAAAGAATTATTTAATTTAATTTAATTTAATTTTTTAAATTTGACCAGAGAGGGGAAAGAGAGAGAGGGAAAGTGAGAGAGCAAGCTGCCAAGTCCAGGATTCGAACCGCAGTCAGCCATGTGGGAGTCCAGCATCCTTAACCAACGTGCCACCTGCCAGTCCTGAGTCTCTCTCTCTTTTTTTCTTTCCTTTTCTTTCCCTTTCCTTCCCTTTCTCTCTCTTTTTTTTTTTTTTAACTGCCCGAGGGCACATGGATTTGCCAGAGAGAGAAAGAGAGCATGGTCTCTGCTGCTATCTTCCCTCCTCCATTTCTCCATGCCATCAGGTCCCTAGGCACACTCACACATGTGCCCTGAATGTTTTTCAAGTCACTGGGCCTGGAATTTGAACCATAGTTAACCATGTGAGATCTGGCTCCCATGCACTGGGCTTAATTTAATTGCTGGGCACTTGCCAGAGAGACAGAGAAGGAGAGAGACAAAAAAGTGAGAAATCACCCCCCCGGAGGGATGGTCACCCCACAATCCCTTCTCCATTCTCCTCTCAGGATTTTGGGCACACACACACATACACTTGGTGTGAGTTTCAAGCCGCCAGTTCTGGTACTTGAACCACAGTTGACCACATGGGAATCCAGCACCTTAACCACTATACCACCTGCTGGCCCCAGAGTCTATTTTTCTTAACGTGTTAACCACCTATTTTTTGGTTTTTGCCATACGGCCTGCATATCTGCAGAGAAAGACAGAGGGAAAGTGAGAAATCACCCCTCTGGGGGATAGCCATGCCACCATCCTTCTCCTCTCAGGATTTTGGGTAAGTATGCACACACACCCAGTATGATTTTTCAAGCCATTAGGTCCTTGACATGAACTGCAGTTGGTCGTATGGGAATCCAGCATCTTAACCACCACACCACTTGCTGACCCCATATTCTTAAGAGCCTTTAAGTTATAGGAATCATTATTAGACCCAGTTCTCTTTAACCCTGTGTTGAATATAAAGAAAGGATCACCTGACTGTATTCTCTGAGCTTTCATATAACCTTTTCTTTCTGCTCTCCAAGAGTCCGTCTCCTTGGCTATAGCCATGGGTAGGTACACTAGTTTGTCAAGGAGAGAGGCAAGAGAATCAGGGTTGCTTAATTCATGCTTGGAGGAGCACAGTGGTGTTTCTGGTGTGGTCCTCAGACAGCCACTTCACTCTCTGGGCACTGTTAGGAATGCAAAATCTTGGGACCAGCAGATCGCATAAAGGGTTGTCACTGGACTCCCACGTAGTTGACTATGGTTCGAGTCCTGGACCTGGTAGCTTAAACCACACGGTGGGCACGTGAGCATGCGTGCCCAAGATCCCAAGAGGAAAATGGAGGCGAAGGGACTGCAGCGTGGCCATCTCCCCTGGGGGGTGATTTCTTCTGTTCTGTCTCATGAGCCATGCACCCTATAGAAAAAAATCTCTCTAAAAAAATAGCAAAATCTTGGGCTCCACTCAGACCTTCAAGTGATTTTCATGTATGCTAAAGTTTGAAAACTACTGTTAGATAAACTTGTTAAGCGGTAAACCTTTTTCCTGTCAGTTAATAGTACCTTAAAATGTCTTCTAGTTTATTTGGTATAGATTTGCAACACCCCCCTCCCCCCTACTCCTCAAGTTCAGGTCTAGTGACTTAAACCAGTGGACTAAGAAGTTCCTTTTCACCTGAGTGAGGAAAATGAGGAACCAACCAGCTTAACTATACTAGGGTGAACTGCTCTTCCTAAGGCAGAAGTTTGAAGACTGTCAAGTAAACAGAAAAATATTGGTCACTCTCACTTTGTGAAACTGTAAGTAGGAAATTAGGATCTCGTAGGTGATGTGAATATCTGAGTTCATTTTTACTTTTGGTAGTGGTACTGGGCAAAGTTGCCAAATAAAGGACTTTTAGAGGGCTAGTCCTGTAGCCTAGTAGTTAAGGAAACCAGATCCCACATGGCCAGCGAGGTTCATATCCTGGCCCTGACACTTGAGAAACACATGGACTGCATGCACGTGCGAACGTGCACATGTACACTGTGTGTGTGCACACCTAACATCCCAATAGGATGGGGAAATGGAGGAGAAGGGATTGTGGCATGACCATGCCCCATTAGAGAGTGCTTTCTCCTTTCTCTCTTTCTCTCTGTCTCTCTCTGTTTCTGGTGAGTCTATTCACTCTCTGGCAATTAATACAAAATAAAAAAAAAAGGCTGTTAGTGTTCTAATTCTTTTATAATTAGCTGTTTCTAAATTGTGTTTTGATCAATCAGAGATAATGCCATTTCTAAGACCCAGAATTATAAGAAAATTAAAGAATAATTTTAAATAAGTTTTAAAATAAATCAAAAGGAATGCATTGGGGCTATTGTGTCTCGGATTAGGGCCAGGGGAATTCTTTGGTTTGGTTAATATTGTAAGGCACAGTGGACTGGAAAGAGCTTTAGCTCTGACATAAACAGGTTTGAATTTTAGTCCTGTCTCTCACTTACTGTGCGACCTTAGGTAAACTGTTCTCTCAGAGCTACACTTTCCTGCTTCATCAAATGAGAATAATAATACCAACTTAAGATTCTTGTACAGATTAACAGAAAGTACATAGGAGGCCAGCAGATGGCATGGTGGTTGGGGTGCTGGACTCCCACATGGCCAGCCATGGTTTGAGTCCCAGACCTGGTGGGCTGGGAATCATGCTGGGCATATGTACATGCATGCCCAAAATCCCAGGAGGAGAATGGAGGAGAGGGGATAAGAGCCTGACCAGCCCCCCCGGGGGTGATTTCTCATTTTTCCCTCTCTCTGTTTCTCCAGTAAATGTCCTATGGCAAAAACATTATAAAAAAAAAAAAAAAAAGAAAGAAAGAAAGGAAGGAAGGAAGGAAGGAAGGAAGGAAGGAAGGAAGAAAGGAAGAAGGAAAAAGAAAAGAAAAATAGAAGTAACATACATAGGCACAGATCCATGCCTATATGCACTTAATAAATATTAATTCCCCCTTCTCTTCCAGAGAAGTCTGTAAGCACCATGCAGCCTGACCTTGTCTCTCAAAAGAAAGATTATCCTTAAAAAAAGATATCGTTTTATGTTTTCTTGTGCTCAGCAAGCAGTCGCTCTCTCTCCCAGGAAGAATTCAGATCACATTCTCAGCTCTCTCTCTGTAGAATACAGTTGAGTGTAACTTTCTTAGTCACTGAGTTCCTTTCAGAAATCAGCAAATACGTAATGTGATTTTCTTTTTCCCTTTTGTTTGAATTTTTATTTGGCATGTAATGTTGTTATGATTCTGGAGACTTGGAAGAGATTTAAAAAAAAAAAAAAAAAAAACCCTCCCTCTTGTAGTCACATCTTCCAGAAAACACACTAAAAAAAAAAAAAAAAGAGCAAACTGGGTCACTCAGTGCCAAATCAGCAACAATCTTGAGACGGGTCTAGAAACCAAATGTTAAAACCTCTATAAAAGATACATGACTGGGACCAGCAGTCAGTGTAATGGCTATGGAGCTGGACTCCCACGTGGTTGACCATGGTTCGTGTCCGGGACCCGGTGGCTTAAAACTCACGCCGGGCGCGTGTGCGTGTGTGCCCAGGATCCTGAGAGAATGGAGGAGAAGGGATTGCAGCATGGCCATCCCCCCGGGGGGTGATATCTCGCTTTCTGTCTCTCTGGCGAACGCACACACCCTATAGCAAAAACCTCTTAAAAACAAAAAAAAACAAAAACAAAAAAAAAAGATACATGAGTAAGAGTAAAGCAATAGACTGAAAACGTTGATTTCCTTGGTTACAGCTGAAACTGATGTCCCCAGTCTAGCTGACCCAAGAACATAGAGTAGGTATGGGCTGGCTGCCTGAGAACTTGGCACCATTAATTTTTTTTCTTACTCTCAATAGATTCCCTCATTGTGTTAGTGGTCTGTAGTTAATTTTTTTCTAATGAGACTAGGTTAACTAAAATCATCTGACATGGAAAAAGGAGGAGGTAAAGTTAAAAAGGAACCTAATTAGCAAGTTAATTATAGCAGGCAAAAAAGTCCACGGGTTATATAAATAAGCTATTGTGATGTGCATGCAAGTTGGGCCTTGTCGAGGGACTTGTTAAGGTTTAGAGGTCAAAGGATCCGTGTAATTAGGTGTTTAGGGAAAAATAAATAAATAAAAGGAAAACAGCTACTAAAATTAGGAATGGTTGATGAGCCACTAACAGAAATGTCTTATTAAATTGGGGCTGTACTGCTGAAGGGGTTGTTGGAGCTGCTTCAGGGATTCCAAGGAAGGCTAACTGCCCCGCCACCACTACCACCAGAAAAAAATAAAAAGCTAGTTGGAACCAGAGCCAACCGAATTGCTGATGAGGAAAGTTTAAAGACCTGGCCACAAGGGTCCCTGAATAAGAGAGGTGGCAGTGGGTCTGGCAATGTCACCATGCTGAGCAGCAAGAAGAAATACATTGTCAATGGCAACTCTGGGATTAAAGCCCAGGTGAGGCTAAGCTCTTAGCAGTCTTGCTGTCGCCGTAGCCATTATCTAGAAGGCTAGCTACTTGTCCTCGCTTGTTCCCTCTCCTGTTTCGTTCCTCCCTCTGGCAGGAGGTGAGCTACCTTCTCTTTTCCTTTCTTGCCTTAATGCCTGATGAAATTAGGCTCTCTCTGAACTTAAAGGACTCTGGTTTCAGACAAGGTAGGAAGGTTAGAAGTAGAATTTTCCAAAGTACCACAACTGGGGTGGGAAGATAGCTTGTTACAAAATGGACTGTTAAGTAAAGACTATGATGACGTTTAATCTGAAGGGGAGGTGGGCACCAGGGATGACCATTTAACTCATGTGTTCTAGTTATCAATGAAAGATAAACTTATTTTTTGGGAAAAGTGTATAACTTCAAGTGGTTAGTTTCCCTAATACTTTTCTGTTTTAAGGAAACTTGAATTCATTTTGTAAACAGTAAACAAGGTTTTCAAACTCTGTTGTAAGTGAAGAAAGCTTGTATAAGTCTAGTCTTTAATGACAAAAGACAGTCTACAGTCGTCCTGGGTGGGAGGGATTACGTGGATAAGATTATAGAGAAGAAAGCTCAGCTTAGAGAAGCTGGTTTGATAATACAGCTAGATATCTCTATGTTTTGTGCCATTGGGGTAAATAGGTATGTGCTCACCCTGATCCTTCAAATCTAGAGAATGAGAGTGACTGGCCCCCTCTAGTGGTGTGTGTGTTTGATGTATGTGCACATGTATGCAAGTGTGTGGTTGGGATGGTTTGTGTTGCATAACTAAGGCATAGTTTATCAATTATTCTTTTTTAAAAGATGCCCTGCCCAGTTAGTAACTCAGTGTGGCCTTTGGAAAGTACATTATTACTCTTTTTTCTAGTGAGTCTCATAAAAAATAATAAAAATGGAGTCAGCAGGTGGCATAGTGGTTAAGGTACTAGACTCCCACGTGGTCAACTATGGTTCAAGTCCCAGACCTGGTGACTTGCTTTCTCACTTTCCCTCGCTCTGTTTCTCTCTGGTGAGCACGTGTCCTATAGCAAAATTTAAAAAATAATAAATAAAATTAAATAATTAATTCTTAAAAAACATATATATGTATATGTGTGTGTGTGTGTATATATATATATATATATATAAAAAGATATGCCACAGTTGGTGAAATGGAAGCAGGTTTTGATCCTGACTACTATCTAACTCCCACCCTCACTCCATTTTTCTTCCCCTTCCAAATGCAGCCAGCAGGTGTCATGGTGGTTAAGGCACTGGATTTGTCCATGGCCAACCATGGGTTGAATCCCAGACTTGAAAATTATGTTGGGCATTTTGCGCATTGCATGCCCAAAATCTCAGGAGGAGAATGAAGGAGAAGAGATTATGGCGTGGCCATCCCCCTTGGGGAGAGGGGGTCATTTTTCACTGCCTTTTGTCTCATTCCAGCGAGAACACATGCCCTCTGACAAAAACCTTTTTTTTTTATTTTCCAATTGTAGACTTGGTGTATCCTTACTGTATTTAGAGAATATTCAACTAGTAATACAGTGAGGCTAGATTAAGCTGCTTCAGATTCACCAATTCTGCACCTCATCGAGTGCTAGTATGTGCCAGGTCTTTGCGCCTGAGGTTATAAGGCTGAGTAAGATACACAGCACCCGCCTTTATTGGAGCCTTTGGACTACAAAGTAGTCATATTCAATGTGATAGGTCAGTTGTGCTAGAAGTGCATGTATATTCCTTGGGATAGATAGAAAGGCCACTTGCATTTTAAAGTATCAGTTAGAACCTTCAGCAGTAGGAGAAAGAGATCTAGTTGAAGGAAGGTCATTATCAGATATTTTCTTCAGTGCAGCCTCCGGAATATGACCTGAGGTTCATGCTTATTCAGTCCTCTCATCTACTCCTTCGACATCTGTTACAGACACTACATGATTGATCTTGTGGCTTTCAGTATTTACCGATACCAAACTTTAAATAGTAATAAATTATTATTGATGTTTACTTACTACTGGAAAGCTGACTAATATATTTTGGAAAGTCTTTAACAAATTAGAGTGGGTTTATCCTGTCACATTTCACATTGTATCTGCATTATCTCACTTAACTCTTAAATCCTGTGAGATAAGTACTTTCATCTCCACTGTATTTATGGGATAATTAGGAGACCAAAAGTATCTTGACCAACAGCATACAGTGAATGAGTGGCATAGGCAGATTTTGAATTTAGTTCCAGAACATTCTGTTTGAGTGTAAGGCCTTTAAAAAAATTTTTTTTTCAGAAATTTTTGCTATAGGGCATGTGCACTCTCCAGAGACAGAGAGACAGAGAGACAAAGCAAGAAATAACCTCCCGGTGGGGACAGCCATGTTGCAATCCTTTCTCCTCCATTCCCCTCTTGGGATTTTGGGCACATATGCACACATGCCCAGCGTGAGTTTCAAGCCTCCAGGCCCGGGACTTGAACTGCAGTTGACCATGTTGAAGCTCAACACCTTAATCACTATGCTGTCTGCTGGTCGTTAAAATATTTTTTATATCATTCCATTTCCTGAGACTCTTGAAACCTAAAGACATATCATTTTACTTTTCAATATCTAGCAGCTTTCTCACCCAGCTATGTGATGGTTATATACGGACTGTCTCAAAGAAATCGTCTTTCTTTCCAGCTTCAATTTTCAGTGAAACTATAGAACGTTTCTGAAATGGCTCAGCTTTCTAAAAATACCTTTTAGTCAGCACACCCCCTCTATTTATTAGTAGCAATTTCATTGTAAAAAACATATAGAGAGTGTATCAAAATTTTAAATTTGATAGAAACACAATCGATAAAGAATGAAAATCATTCTTCAAAGTCTTAATATTCCAAATAGAGGGTAGTACAGTCAAATCAGCTCTGAGGGATGGTAAGAACCTGTGATGCAAGCCTTCAATTTCTGTCTCAAAATAAATGTTTTTTCCCTTTATATAACTAGGCTTCTTTTACTTAGCAGATCCAATTTGCCGACCAGAAGCAAGAATTCAACAAACGTCCCACCAAAATTGGACGTCGTTCTCTGTCTCGTTCCATTTCTCAGTCATCTACCGACAGCTATAGCTCAGGTGAGTACCGAACTGTGATGGGTGCACCTGTCAAGGCTGATAAGTATAATCAAGGCTCTTCCTCCCTAGCCAAGGTGAGTTAAGCAGAATCATGCCTGTACTTTGTATAAACAGGTTGAGTCAAAATTCAGACCCAAATTCTCAATGGAATTCTTGAATTTCTCTTGGGAATTCAGAGTGGAGCTTAATGGAGGCCTCCTCTTCCAATAGAGGCAGAAGAGAGTGAGTCAGGCAATTTGATCTGCTCAGAAGGATGGATCTATGTTGCTCACAGATGACCTTCGCTCAATAGCATGTATAAGACTTGTGTTTTTTCTGTTCTCTGAAAATATAAGGGTTCCCTACCCCTCCATCTAGTACTTGCACATTATCAGAGAAACTTCAGTTGCACTTAGAAATAATGAAGACTTGGGGCTAGCAGGTGGCGTGGTGGTTAAAGGCGTTAGATTCCCACATGGCCAACCACGGTTCAAGTCCTGGACCTGGTGGCTTGGTTTCTTACTTTCCCTCTCTCTCTTTGATCAAACTGGAAAATAATAATAATAATAATAAATAAAGTTTAATAGAATAATTCTTAAAAAAGAAAGAAAGAATGAAGACTTTATAGCTAGTCAATCAGTGGTCCCTTTGCCTTCTTTTCTAAGATGTGCCATTGTACTGCTTATTGTTTCTTCCTTCTTTACAGTGGCATTAATTCAAATATATGTGCCCCGGGATGAACTTGCCATTTAATGCTAGGTGCACTATTTCTTTAAGTCTCCTTGACCGCATTGGCCATTTGTGCAACAGTGCCCAGTATGGGTCTGACTCAACATGGAGCTGTTTTTTCCTTGTTCTGTGTTAGAATGTGATAGAGAGCTGAGTATTTAGCCTAGTTACTGCCTCATTTTATAAATAGTAATGGTCATTAGAAAATTTTTATCATGTCCTAAAGTTTTTATTTGTTCTTCACACAAATAGGAAGGTAGTATTTGTTATGTAAGGTTGAAGAAAGATTTTTTTGAGAAGTTGTAGCTTTTAAGGTAGGAAAATTTTGTTGTTGTTGTTCTTAAGAATTATTTTGTATTTATTTATTTATTTATTTATTTATTTATTTTAATTTGACCAGAGAGGGACAAAGAGAGAGAGAGGGAAAGTGAGAAAGCAAACTGCCAGGTCCGGGACTCAAACAGCAGCTGGCCATGTGGGAGTCCAGCATCTTTAACCACCATGCCACCTGCCAGTCCCAGGAAGATGGTTATTTACACACTTTATACATTTCTCTTTTTCCTTTCCCCCTACAAAAACTGTAAATTATATAAAACATATGACATAAACTCCAATAAACTTTTATCTAAACATGTAGTTTTGTACCTATCTTATCCTGCTAAAATAAATGGTATTGAAAATTCATGAACTAGAGGGGGCTGACAGGTGGTGTGGTGGTTGAGGGTGCTGGACTCCCATATGACCAACCACGATTCGAGTCCCAGACCTGACAGCTTCCTTTCTTACTTTCTCTTTCTCTCTCTTTCTCTCTCTCTCTCTCTCCTTCTGTCCTTCTCTGGTCTATTAAAAGCAAATAAATAAGGTTAAATAAAATAATTTTAAAAATAAAATTTATGAACTGGTTAATATAACTCTAGAAACCATAATAATTGTGAAAATGTGGATTATAAAATAGTATATAACATTTTAGGGACCAGTAGTTAGCGTAATGGCTATGTCGCTGGACTCCCACGTAGTCGACCGTGGTTCGCGTCCCGGACCCGGTGGCTTAAAACACGCCGGGCGCGTGTGTGTGCGTGCCCAAGATCCCAAGAGGAGAACTGAGGAGAAGAGATTGTGGCGTGGCCATCCCTCTGGGGGTGATTTCTCACTTTCTGTCTCTCTGTCGTCTCTGTCTGTCTGGTGAGCACACGTGCCCTATAGCAAAAAAAACTCTCAAAAAAAATAGTATATAACATTTTAGATGGTGGGTTTGTACATCTAAAACTTAATACTAAATAATAATGATCCTAAATTTTAATTCCACCTCAGTCTCCCCTCTACATGCTAGATCCACATATTCAGTTGTGTTCCTACAGAGGAAATCAATGCCTGCCTTTCCACCCAACCCTCCCTGTCTCTATCTCTCTGGTGAGTGCACGTGCCCTATACAGAAAAAAAAAAAAAAAAAACCTCTCTAAAAAAAAAAAAGACACACAGGGAGGGTGCTTAACAAAGTATTTATTTACCTAGAAAAGTATAGCTGATGTCCTTGGTTGCTAAGCAAGCACATAGTTGCCTGGTGAGTGATAATGACTGGTGCCATCATGGTGAACTTGGACCTCTTAGACTGAACTACTACATGAAATTGCTGTTTTAATAATAATAATAATAATAAAGGGCCCAGCAAATGGCATAATGGTTACGTTGCTCAGCTTCCACATGGCTGACCATGGTTTGAGTCCTGGACCCAGTGGCTTAAAACTCATACCAAATGCATGTGTGTGTTTGCTCAAGATCCAGAGAAGAGAATGGAGGAGAAGAGACTGCAGTGTGGCCATCTCCCTGGTGGGTGATTTCTTGCTTTCTGTCTCTCTGTCTCTCTCTGTCTCTCCAGCGAGCTCACACACACTGTAGCAAAAATCTCTCTCTAAAAAAGTAAATAAGAAAAAAATTATCAGCCTATAATAACTTGAAAAAGCAGAGAATCAAAATATTATAGTTTAAAACATTAATTTAAAGATCTGGGACCAGCAGATGCGTAATGGTTATGTGGCTGGACTCCCACGTAGTTGACCGTAGTTTGAGTCCCAGACCTGATGGCCTGAAAGTCATGTTGGGTGCGTGTGTGTGCATACCCAAGATCCTGAGAGGAGAATGGAGCAGAAAGGATTGCAGGGTGGCCATCCCCCCGGGGGGTGATTTCTCATTTTCTGTCTCTCTGTGTCTCAGGCAAGTGCATGAGCCCTATAGGAAAAAAAAAAAAAAAAAAAAAAAAAAAAAAAAAAAAAAAAAAAAACTCTTTAAAAACTAAATAAATTAATTAAAAAATTTAAAGATCTAATTCAGTTTCTCACTGTATACTAGCTTCTTTGGAACATTTTAATTTTTTTCTTATTCATAATGATAGAGCTCATGTGTGAACATGAAGCAGAAAGAGAGAGAGCAAGAGAAAGAGAGATGAACAGGGTCTGGTCACATCGTAGTCCCCTTCTTCCAGTCCTCCAGCACTTTGGATCCTGGATGCTCGCACATATGCCCAGTGACTCAGGCAAGCCAGGCCAGGATTTGAACCACAGTCTCCAGGAAGGATACAGCTTCTCTCTCTCTCTCTCTCTTTTTTTTAGAGAGGTTTTTTGTTGTTGTTGTTTGTTTTTTTTTGTTTTTTTTTGTTTTTTGTTTTTTTTTGTTTGTTTGTTTTGTTTTTGGTATAGGGCACGTGCACTCACCAGAGAGATAGAGACAAAAAGTGAGAAATCATACCCCAGGGGGGATGGCCACACTGTAATCCATTCTCCTCTCGAGATTTTGGGCATGCATGCACATACGCCCAGCATGAGTTTTCGAACTAGTCAACTAGGGGGGAGTCTGTTATGCCATCTGCTGGTCCCAGATCTAGCTTCTTGTAAGCAGTGATTTATAGCTGTGCCATGAAGTCAGCTTGTCTTTTAGATAAGGTGCTACTTGCTTTGTACAGTTATTTATTTCCTGACAAGCACTTATATGACCCTGGGAATTTAAAGATTCAACATAGAAATAAAAATTGCCAGTAAAGGGAATAGCAGGTGATGTGGTGGTTAACATTCTGGACTCCTACATGGATGAGTATGGTTTGAGTCCCAGACTTGGCAGCTTGCTCTCTCTCTCTCTCTCTCTCTCTCTTTCGTGAGCACATGTGCCCTGTTGCAAATTATAATACTACTACTAACAATAAATAAAATTAATAAATAAATTTTTTAAATTGTCAATACAAATTTTGTCTTAGTTATCCTCATCTGGTTATAGTCCAGGATACCTATCCTTTTAAAAATATGCCTATTTGTCCAGATGATAGCATGATGGATAAAGCAGCCAGATCCCACATGGTCAACTGTGTGATTCAAGTCCCAAACCTGGTGGCTTGAGAAACACTGTGGGTATGTGTGTCTACATGACCAAAATCCTGAAAGGAGAGAGAAATGGAGGAATGAAGAAGGGATTGTGCATTGGCCATCCCCAATGGGAGACACTTTCTCTTTCTCTTTCTGTCTCTTCCCATCTTCCCACTTCCCCCCACCAGCTGCAGGTACATTCACTCTCTGGCAAAAATAAAATAAAATTTAAATACTGTGCCTATGAACAGAATGTCCTAGATTGTCTGAACTAATCTATAGCAAGTGCTATTTCCATGACCTTGGTACTTTTAAAATGAAACCTAAGATTTTATTTGCTTCTGTAACAGTTTCATCACATGTACTATGGCCCCATAGTACATGTTTTTGTTTTTGTTTTTATCTTTGTTTTTCTTCACATGAACAGTTATCAAGTCCTTTTCAACAAACTGTATGGAGTTACCTACTGTGTTGATCCTTGGACTGAGTGTTAGGAGTGACCTAGTTTCTAGTTTTTGATCTTTGTTTGATTTGTTTTGTGATCCTGGAAAACTCTTGCATCTGTTGTGTTTATAGCACAGATAATGGCAAGTTAGATGACACAGAAAAGGCTCCATGCCCATCAAATGAAAAGCCAAAAATAACGGGATTGACTCACAGCTATATAAATGGAGGAGATGGGCAAGTGCACGTCAGTAAGAACTTGGTGCCCATTTGGGCCTACAGTGTACAGACATGAACATGGGAGGTTCCCAAAGACGGTCCTAGAGCCTCTTCCCTTTTGTTTATGCTGTCTGCCTGGGTGAACTCATTCAGTCTGTCTCAGTTTTAAATACCACATATGGTATTTGATTCTCATACTTTCACTCAAATCTCTCCCTTACACACTAGATATATACCCAACTCTGTGCTCAGTTCCTTCACATGGATGCTTAATACGCACCTCAAACCTCCCATGTTTTAAAAACTGAACTCTTGGGGCTGGCAGGTGGCGTGGTGGTTAAGTTGCTGGACTCCCACATGGCCAACCATGGTTTGAGTCCTGAATCTGGTGGCTTGCTTTCTCACTTTCCCTTTCTCTCTCTGGTCAAATAAATAATAATAATAATAATAATGAAAATGATAATGATAAAAATGGGTAAACTGAAGAGTTCTCTTTTTTTTTTGAAGAGGTTTTTGCTATAGGGTGCGCTCACTCGCCAGAAAGACAGAGAGAGACAGAGAGACAGAAGGTAAGAAATCACTACTCCCAGGGGGAATGGCCATGCTGCAATCCCTTCTCCTCCATTCTTCTCTTGAGATCTTGGGCATGTACACACATTCACCTGGCATGAGCGATCACCCTCCAGTGGGGATGGCCACACTATAGTCCCTTCTCCATTTCTCTCTCATGATTTTGGGTGGGCACTCAATCACAGAAACTTGCAGTGATTTTCAAGCCACCCGGTCCAGGACTCCAACCGTGGTTGGCCATGTGGGAGTCCAGCACCACCTTAACCACTATGCCAGAAGCTGGCCCCACGTGGCTGGTTATCTTTTTTGTTTTGTTTTGTTTTTGCCATAAGGTATGTGTGCTCACCAGAGAGACAAAGAGACACAGAGAGAGAAAGTGAGAAACCACCCCCTAGGAGGATAGCCATCCCACAATCCTCTCTCTTCCATTCTCCTTATTGGGATTTTAAGCATGCACGCATATGTGCTGGTGTGATTCTCATGCTCCCAGGTTCAAGACTCAAACCACACAGTAGGCCACATGAGATCCAGTGCCCCAGCCTCCATGCTACCTGCTGGCTCTGCCATGCTTTTATTTAGGAATATTCACCAGCCTTTCTCAACCAGGCTTCCTCACCTGAGTAACAAAATACAGAAAATGATTTGATAGACTGTTTTTTATTTCTCCAAAAGCTGATACACAACCTCTCAAGATGATAGAACCTCTCTAGATGCGTGGGAATGAAGTTAATTCATTATTTACAATGCCTGC